>VKOC01000006.1:22184783-22195496 GCA_009364415.1 Spea multiplicata
GAAATGCCCCTCACGAATTGTCCAAAAGTTTCCAACAAGGTCAGTAATGGGCCAGCCCAATTGCAAAGGTGGGAGCACAGCGGGCTCGTGTAATAGCACAGTAGCTAGCGCAGTGTGTGAGTAGCTATGAAGACTGGCTCTGGTCTAGGTAAGTGTATGTGTTAGTATGTGCGATAAAGTAAGTGTGATTATGTTTGTGCATGTGTGATTGAATGTAAATTTGTGTGTATGTAATACAGTATTTGTCATAGTCTGTGTTAGAGTATATTAGTGTGGTGGTGTGTTACAGTGAGGCCTTGTGTCTGTTCCGCGATGGGGGCAGAGGCTGGGGGTAGGGCAATTAGATGTACCTGTCCCCTGGGCGAGAAGGTGTCAGCCCTTTCTTACTATTCCCAACCAAGTTATGCAGATTAGGTCTTCTGAACAACCTTTGGCTATGGTAATACAATACTTGTGGAGAATAAAATACCAACATGTGGCAATATAAAATGTCTGTATATCCCCAGTAGGTGCTCTAAATTATGCCTACTTGCATTCAGTATTCTGCTATCATAGAACCTACATGAATTAATGCTGTTTCCAAGCCTTCTCTTTTACTTATTTCATAGATTATCCTGATGGTTACCATCTCAAGTGGCCTTATATTATCTTCATCTTAATTCTCTCTTCAAGTGAAATGCAAATAAAAACCCCTGAAGACGTATCATTAAGATGTTCTTTTCTTATAGTCAAAATAGAAATGTTTGATAAAATATGACATGCTACACAGTACATATTAAAATGGAAACATCTGATTTTAGTTATTGGGCACATAAGCTTTCAGGACATTAGAAGTCCTTCCTTTTGATGTATTTCTGAATAACACGTAAATGATTAGAAATATTCGGGATAATGCTGGATTGTCCTGTTTGTAGGATGAATATAAATCTAGTGTACAACTGGTTAGGTAATGATTATCAGTCATTATATGTTTATTATTGCTAGAACTACTCTACTGTGTACACGCGGCCACATGATGCAGTCTTGTCTGATCCTGTGTGAACCCAAATTAATTTATATGAGAAGTGGCAAAATATAACGTAGATAGTACTTTTGCTTTAAGTAGAAAGTTGACTCACACACTGTAATGTGTCACTGTCTTTCTGTTCCTCTCACAAGTCGATTTGTCAAATCCCAGTAGATTTTTGACTATGGCTCTTTATTCAAGAGCTGACACACACACACAGGTTTCACAAAGACGACAAAGGGCAGGTCAGCCAAAGTTCACAATGCTCAGTCCGACATATTTCCCTTTCATTTTTATCAATGGCTTTTTATATATGAGTAAACACTACCAATCTCTGTGAGCTCTGCATTGCTACCTTCTCGAACATATACATCCAGTCTTCAGTAGAAACTACTCACTGAAAATGACATGAGTAACCATCACTTGATGGGAAGATAATCAGGAACTGTATGATGATCCGTTTCTTCTCATTACCATGATGCTAAACACACACACACACACTCACTCTACGGGTGTACCTGTTCATATATATCTTTATATTTAGCTAGCAATTGACTTTATGCTGTGTTAAAGTATGAAGCAGTGATATTTTTTTGTGCTTAATTGTAAGCAAGTAGTTCACCCTCCAAATATTCAATTACTTAATGCGCATTGTGCTATTCCATGGGGAATGTCTGAGAGGCTGAAGTCAGTCACCCCGCTTTATGTATAAACAGTACGGTAATTGTGTTGCAAAGTGGAGCAATCAGCAGAAACATCCTCTGCATCATAGTACTTGTAAAGCAGTCAGTGTCTGTCTGGGTTTATCGTTGGTGCATGTGTAAATTTGCATTATATACGCATGTATGTAATGCGTGTGTTTGTCGAATAACCCCACACAAAGGAATGCAAAGTGTTCTCATAATAATTCTTTTCATTTGGATGCGGTGATTTATAAACCGATTCTAATTAGGTTACCTTAGAAACACAAGTACAGCACTTTTGTCTTGGGAGATTGTAATAATAACATGCAGCAGTATCTTTATTAACCTAATCCTGCTTTGACTTTGTCACTTGAATAGTGGAGCACACTAAATGACACCAGTGAAATAGTATGGCAATGCTAAATGCTCCAGAAAATATATCTTTTTTTTAATAATAAAATAATATTTTTATTATATCTTAAAAAGGTATGCAGATAAATACAAACAAAGTGTATCTGTGATATATACATGCAATTGAGCAATACAAGTCTATTATGATATGCTTTTTAGCTTCATTTGAAGAAGCATTATGTTCTCCATTAACAAAGGGGGGAATTTTGTTCATGCTTGCCTGGACCATGCCAAGTTTCTGCAAGGCTAGAAATGGAAGATGAAAAGTCGAGGGTCTCAAAAGATTCTGGTAGCAAGGTGGATGGTGTTTAGTAACACTTGCTTAATTTAGTTGTTGTATGGGAAGCACATACCTCACAGGTGTCCCTCTTTAAGAGCCAAATCCTTCTGTGTCCACTGATGTCCCTCTTTTGCTGGGCCCACAATTGCTTGCTGTGGATGAGTATAACAGTGTTCTACAGCTCTGTTACAATAACCCCCCACCATTTTGCGTGCCAAAAAGCAGAAACCCTTTGTTTGGGGCAATGTTAGTGGAGTGGCTGGGGAAAGGACCCTCACCCTACATTAAATGTCCAGCCACCTCTCAATGTATCAAAGCAGAACAGTGTGATATGGTGGATTATATGGTGCGCTGCTTCAATATGTTGTTAGGTGGCCATGTAAAAGCTGCAATTGAGGTCTGTCCTGCAAAAGCACAGGTCAAGTCAATTTTAGGACACAGCTGGAGGTCAAGGGAGATCAGAGATCCTCTTTAACCAACCCATGACCACCACTACCTGCAAAAGTGGGACAGTTTAACAGTACAGTGCGCCTAAATCAGGACACTTGGCAGGTAGTATGTATAGAAACTAAGAAAATGTTCTTCAAATATGTTAATAACATAACATATACTTCTACATATTCTTCTAAGTACCTTAGTCAGAAAATTAGCTGTAAGTATTTTTTTTAAAGTCACGGTAAATCCATGCCTTCTAGCTATACCTCTTATTATACCCCCTTAGAATAAGTGCCTCTCTTTGGCCGTATAAAATATTGGGCAGTATGGACTGCATTATATAAAAGCGTTAATGTTAGCATTAAGCATTCCTGCATGTACAATACATGTAACTGCATAGCGTGGTTTATATTTTTTTACTCCCTGTTTGGTTCAGATTTTGCATACCATTCTATTTGTTATATAGCAACATCCTTTCCTTTAGTAGGCTTGCTGAACATCATCTGAGTTATATTTACAAAACAGCTGGAGTGCAATCTGGTGCCTGATGTCTAACTGTTTGGTCATAAGATACGGAGATTTGTATGTCCTGAAACAATCTGGCTCACTGTTTTACTTTAGAAGCCAATGGACTATCAATTAATATCAATTGCAGATGCACATGGCTTGCTGTATATTGCATGCTGTTTACCCCGTATTGCCTGTATGACACCTAGAACATGAAGATATAATCATGTTCCCATTGGTAACTTTATCTTTACATTTGCAAATCTAGGGACAAAATGCCTAAGGACACACTGTCCATATCAGCTTACACCAGACTACAGCTCTCCAGGTGTGTGTCCTGTAGTCCACTCTGCTCCAAGGAAGAGGAACAATGTTTGGCCATGCCCATCCCCTGTCTGATTCCTCTTCCACTGCAAAACTAGTGCTATTTGGGGATAGCCCTGTCTTATTCAAGACCCTTATGAAGAATAGTCTACATTGTTTGCTTTTACACAATATTTAATTAAAAAAAAACTCTTATGAAGGCAATCAGCATCCCTGGGAATTCTCCGGATTTTACCCAGAGTCTCCAGGAGGAGCACTGCTTCCTGAGTCTCCAGGTCACTCCTTTTTTGACAGGGCAGGAAAACAACATTTAACCATAGCCGCTCCCCATCTCATCCCCCTCCCACTGCCAGCGCATTGCATACTATGTGGAGCTAGTTCTGCCCTTACTACATGGCTAGCCCCACCTCTCAGAGAACCACGCCCCTTGTGCAGCTGGACCTACCCTCATGTGTGGCTAGCCCCACTCCCTCAGAATAAGGAGATCTTCTGTTAGCCTACACTGGGAAGTCCCCAGGTATGCCCATTATAAGGCCCATAGGATGGGATGGGGAGTGATTAAAACATATTGTGTGTTATGGCTATACATGCTGCTACCTTTATTTAGACTGGGCTGAGGGACTTGCCCAGACCTCATTAGATCCAAGGAGTACACTGATACTAGTTTACAATTGAGCTGTCTCTGTTTTTTGAGAACCCACATCTTAACTCTTAAAACAAAATTCAATATATTTGTTTCTCTTCACTTTATAACAAAGATTTTGTGCTGCTTCATGTATAACTTGTAGCCTCACCTACAGATATGTGTGTAATAGCTAAACAGTAGAAGTGCAACATTTCTCAAGAGCTTGAAGTTCATGCAGAGTCTGGCAAAGCAATGCTATGAAGTGTATTACAGATTTGTTCTTGTGCTTAAAGTAGGATACAATACAATTTTACAAAGGCATCATGGAAAATGAAGGGAAATCACTTGAAAATACGGCATTCACCAAAATAACATTATGTTTTTTTAAATTATTTTATTTAGATGTTTTAAGTTGGATTTAATTGTGGTAATGTTGCAGATGTAACAGATGTCCTTTAGATATTTTCCCATGAAATTTAAGGATAGAAAACAATTAATAATCTCTGAAACTGAGTCTTTTTTTTTTTTTTTAATGAGTACTATTTTATTGTCTGAAACTGAGTCTTGAAGCTTCATGTCTTGTATTGAACAGATTTTGAACAAGTGACTGGTTTGGTCTGATGCATTGTTGGGTGTATGTAGATATTACATTCAAGCTCCATGTGAATTTTTTTATATACAAACGAGCTTGAATAGCATTGTCCAAAATGTCTTGGTTCCCACTTGCTTCCTACTTTGTGGGAATGGTTTGGGGAAGGCCCTTTTCTATTCCATCATGACTGAGCCCCATGGCATAAGGCAAGGTCAATAAAGACATGGTTGGATGAGTTTGGTGTGGAAGAACTAGAAAGAGCTCTGACCTCAACCTCATTAAACACCTTTGGGGTGAACTGCAAAAGAGATTGCGAGCCAGGCCTTCTCATTCAACATCAGTGCCTGACTTCACAAGTGTTCTACTGGGTGAACGGCCAATAATACCCACATACACACTAGAAAAACTTGTGTAAAGCCTTCCCAGAAGATTGGAAGTTGTTATACAGTAGCTGCAAAAGGGGGGGACTACATATTAATGTCTAAGTATTCAGAATGCGGTGTGATAAAAGTTCCTGTTGGTATAATGGTAAGGTGTTCCATTAGTTTTGCCCATATAGTGTAGCTTGATGTTTAATAATATGAACTACAGGAACTCATAAACAAGTAGTTTATGTAACAGACCCACTGTAAAAACACATAAATATTTCCATTAATATTATGTGGCCATTAATCAATAAGTATCCATCTAATTCATTATGATACTACTATATAAAATATCAAAAACTCTCGCTAGCATACATGTAATTAGAAACACAGAACTTGATGACAGATAAGAGCCATTTGGCCTATCTTGTCTGTCCATTAATACTATATGTAAAGACTCTTAATCAGTGGTTCGTCTTGTCTTGGATTCAGGATAGCTATATGCATTGGAGGGCTGTTACCTTCCGTCGCCATAAGCCCCTTGTCCCCCATACTAAAACATGCACACTCCTGCTAACACGCATTCTAACTCACACTCTCAAACTGACACAGACTTACACACATGCACTCACCCTCACATTAATGTACACTTACACACTCATGCTAACACACACACAATACGCATACACACTTATACTAACACATTTAAACATACACACTAACTCTAAAATGCACACACACAAATGGAATCCATCTCTCACTTCCCTTTTCGGATCCATTTTTAACACCAGTGCTTTATTGTGAGGTCACGTAACATCGCAATCCCACCTTTTCTAGTCAGACTGGCCCTGTTTTATACCTATTCCATGCATGTTTACATTCCCCCCTACCACTTCTACTGGAAAGGGTTCAATTTATCTACCAACCCGCTCAGTAAAGTAAAACTTCCTTACATTATATCTAACCTCTGGCCCCCTACATTATGAATTCTTTCCTGATATTTTTTATATTACAAACCATTTTAGTAGCCCTCCTCTGAACTAAAATGTCAATATCCATCTGAGGATGGGGTTTTTAGAACTATACACAATTGATTACAATTGCATGCATCATTGATAGTATTTGTAAATCTCAGTTATGTATTTATAATCTGTAATAACATTATTAATTAAAAATGATGACATATTCTGATCCGGTAGACACATGTACCTGTGTTATGATACACCCATTGTGTTTGCTGATACCAATTAACCTGAAGTTATATATCCTCATTAAGTAAGATAACTTACTCTTTTGTTAGACACAATCATTAGGGAGACACATGAGTTCAAATATTTCTTCATTTATGTGAAAATTATATCAGTATTTTGGGATTTCTGATTTCTGCTCAGTGAAAAAATGAATAATGTTTGTAATTTTCCCTTTTGGGATGCTTAGATATTTAAAACATAAGTCTTCAGCCTTACCACAATATTATTTTCTGGTGGTCAGTAGTGCTCACAAAATATGGTACCATTTAGGGTAAGTACATTGCAGGGCGATGAGGCAAAGAGCAGTAAATGTTCTAGAAAGGTTTTTCAAAACTAAAGGAAACCTCTTATAAAATCCAAAGTATTGGTTATTTCAGATCGACAGGTTACCATTGATTTGTAATATTATGTGGGAATAGTAATAGGCTTGCTAACTTTTGCCAAGTCATTTCTGGAGTCTGATCAGGGATGTGGCCATGAATGTGGCTCAACTGATAACAGATGAAACATTTCACAAAGAAGAGAGGAAAGATTAAAGAGTGGCAGAAGAAGAGAGAAAATAGAGGAGAAGATGTGAGATAAAGGAGAGACAGAAGACTGAGAAAAATGAGAAAATATAGAAGAAAAAGGAGATACAAAACCTTGAAGCAATAGCTGAACTTGCATGGCCATCCTAAGAGCTCTCCTCGTCCGCCTAGGCAATTTGTGATTTTTCGGTATTTCCCCACTTCACCCGCAAAAAAAGCTTTCTTTTGGGCAAATGTGAGTGCATTTGATGCATAATTACCACTATTAAGGATTTATGGAATACTACACTATATGTCTTTTCTTGTTTTATTTTCTCTCCTTTTATGAGCCGGAAAAAGCTTTCAGAAACAGGTTCTAATTTTTATTTTGATCACTATAAGTGCATGAATCACTTTTTTTTGGTATATCTTTCAAGGTGTAACAAGGTTCACATTGCAGCTGGTGAATAGGTTTAGCGCTGTGTCGTTTTCTTTCTTTTTTTATATAATGTCTACCCTGAATTGTTTTGAACTCATACATTGTAATACTTATTTTTAGACTTTGTATTCATTATTATGTTATTTTATCAAATTATATATTAGATAATATATTGCATTGCGTATTGACAGACCAAACTTTTGGGCAACATTTTCCTATTCTAATTCCTTTTGACATACCGGTATATAGAAATGCATAAATGTTAATGCCTTTTACAGTATATTAAAATGAAGTACTTACCCTAATAATATGGTTATCTGATTGTTATTGTGTTTCTACTAGCATATCAGTTTGGTAAATGCCTATTTTTTTTTGAGAAAACCCTTACATAATAAATCAGAAATTATGTGCACAAAGTACAACAGAACTAATTCCTATCTTGCCTTTCTTGCCTATCCTGCTTTCCCCCGATGAAAGCCATATCATTCAAAACAATTTAATTGCTAGACATTATTGATGACTTGTAAATGTACCTTTTCCAAATAATTAGCAAAAAATGTGTACTACTGGAACTGGTAGATGATTAGATTGTACCTGTAGATAACAATGTTTTTTTATTCAAGCTTTAAAACTAATGCTAATTTTTGAAGGTTTATTTTTTTTTTTTACAGACAAATAAAAAAAAAGTTTATTTGATGTTATACAATAAATTATTTTGATTATTTTCTTTTCTAAGCATGCTCTAAATATTTTTTCTTTTTTTTTTACTGTTAAAGATAAAGACATACCCAGCTGATCCATGTAATTCATTTTTCGATCCTTTTACAACAGTGCAGCAGTTTCCTGTAAGTAGTTCTCATGCTCATCCACACATGACTCACCATATAATTCTGTTTAAAAACATTAGTATCATTCGTTTTGTTTGCAGTGAAATGATTTATCTGACCTCTAAAAGCTGTGATGTTGTTACATTCTCTGTGTATGTGTTTGAAGCTATAACTAGATTACGGTCCCTTAAAGTTTGGGAGTTTCGTGACTAGCATCAGCTAATGCTAAAATCTAAAAAAAACCTAAAAAATCTAAAGTCTTTTCTGGTTTACTGATAAGTAGCAGGACACTGGTTTTGCATTTCTGTTGTGGTTTCAGAAGAACAAAAATCAAAGACAAAAAATCCTGTTGCCCAGTGACACCGCTTTGCCATGGATGCTTGTGTGGGCAAACTTCCCAAATATGTATTTATGTGGCATGGGGTAACCTTTTGATCTACAGATTGGGGTAACCATTCAAATGACCTGGATAGTAACATAACTCCATCTACTTCCACCGTATTTTGTTTTAAATAAGATCATTATGAATTATTGAAGATTTATTTGTGCTTATCTCCACTTTATCCCCATGGTGCCCTCCCACTACTCTCATGGATTCCAGACACACCAAATCATCAATATTTCTACCTTCACACATAAGGATAAAATTTAACTGGGGACTTCCAGTGACTCAAAACATAGTTTAACAAAATAGTTAGTACACAGTGTTGCTCAAAATTATTGTGAGCTTCCCTTGGAGCTCTCTCTCCATATGGAAGTTTAAAAAAAATTCCTGGGGGTGTAAGGTAGGTAAGTACTGGATGGGAGTGGCATAGAATTGGGCATCATGCCAATAGTACATTGAGTCTCTGGTGTGACTTAAATTACTTAAATACATTTTAATTATATTGTAGGTATAATTGCACTCCTGTGATTATAGGAAAGTTACAGTAAAGTGGAAATAAGTTTGTGGATCTGTGTTAACATATTGAACTAAAATAACTTTTTATCCTGTTGCAACTTGATTATATAATGTATCGTCATAGCAAGGATGGCATTGCTACCACAATCAAGCTCAATCACTATTATCCCTACTTTAGTCTCCTATTATGGGAATCAGGAGAAGGGAAAGCAAATTGTCAGTGTGGGCACAAATGTTCCTGCTAAGTGAACGGGAGAAGACACCTCACACACCGCAGTTAACATGATGAATAATATAGGTGTTCACAGATGTTTAGTTATGAATGTTGATTTGTCAGTCAAGTTCCAGAGGTAACTCGACTGAAATCAACAACTTACCCGTTCATGGTCAAGTGTCTGTAGAGTTGGACATAGAGTTGTAATTCTCCTATTCAATTGACCACTGAGTTTGTCACTTGAGTTTGGCATGTGAATTGTGGGTCAAAAAACAAAAATATACGTTTGTGATCTAGTTGGTTGTCAAGTATGTCAGTGCTAGAAAGATTTAGTTACTGATCAACTTGTTTTCACTCAGGGATGCTAATTAACTTGATTTCAGACAAATGCCTTTGTGAACCGCCAATCTAGCTCAGGTCATCTTTCTGTGAATTGACATGGTGCTGGACTTTGATAGCAGCTTGCCAAGCGATTGGCATCAAGTTCACTTTAGTGAATATTTGAACTGCTCATGTTCATCAGTATAGTCATGATGATCTGAACAACTTATCTTGACTGCCTTCGTGATGTAAGGTTTTTGAACAGACCCCAAAATATTAATCCTGACCATATTATGATGTTTGGCACCCACTTTGTTTATTATTGGAATAGTGTATTTTTGTATGTATGTCTTGTGTTATCTATTCATCATCAGTCAAATACTCTCCTCACAACACTGGCAGCAGGCCAATCTCTTGAGTAGGTTAAGTGATGAGGACACTATGAACCTTTTGCTTTACAGCACCCTTTTGTTCACATAAAATAAAACCGTAACATCAAGCTAAGATCATTAATACTATCTGGTAACTTCAGCGCATACATTACTGAATTTGCACACTTTAGTATTACAGAACCCCACAAAGCACTGTGATCAGAAGTTTGAATAGGTCTATCATATGCATTGCCTGTTGTTCATATCCTTCCTTTGTTAACGACTTCTAATTCCAATTTTCCTTATGTTATTATATGACTTTGTATTTTAGGACACATAGTAGATACTACCACAGCATCGTGTTCATGTTCACAAGGGTTACATTCATTGTTAATTATGTTGATGATATCTGCTGTGCAAAGGTAACCCTATATATATAATATCATGTAATTTATCTCCTGGTGTGAAGTTTTGTAGGTACCTAGATGCCTATTTACTTTCCATTCATGTATAAATCTATCCAATTTCCTATCAATTTCCTTGCCATCTGCTATTGATTGTAACTACCATACTTTTTTGGCTAACAATTGATCGGTATGACAGGATTTACAGAAACAAAGAAGTTGATGGGAACTATTCATCTCATCTATTTTGCC
>VKOC01000006.1:22204699-22216323 GCA_009364415.1 Spea multiplicata
GTAGCATGCTTGAAGGACGGTGGGACAGATCCAGTAGTGAGGGAGAGGTTGAAGATATGAGTTAGAGTGGGTAGATGAAAGAGACTGGGTGATGGGAAGGGATGGGGTCAAGGGGACATGTGGTTGGACGAGAGGAAAGAAGAAGAGCATGTACATCCTCTTCAGTGACAGCAGAGAAATGAGTTAATGTAGTGAGGGGAGAAGAGGTCAGTGGGAAGGGAGGTGCACAGTCAGAGGGAGGTGACTGTGCAGATATGTCATCTCTGAATTTTATTATTGAAGAATGTGGCAAAGTCAGATGCATTAAGGTTAGTGGAAGGGGTAGGAGGGATCGGTCGAAGCAGGGAATTGAAAGTGTTAAAGAGTCTTTGGGGTTGTGGGACAGGGATGAGATGAGGGAGGTGAAATAGGTTTCTTTAGCAAGGTTAAGAGCAGAGTAGTAGGAACGTAGCATAAATTTATAGTGCAGAAAGTGAGACATGGAATTAGACTTTCGTCGTGAGCCAGGGTTGGAAGTGTGACCGTCGTGAGGTGCGAGGAGTAGCTGGTGCTACATGCTCAAGAGCAGATATGAGAGTGGCATTTCTTCCTTGTTGTCACATGAAAAGATATAATAAAAAATGTGAGGGGTGTACTTACTTTTGTGAGATACTGTAATTTGTCCGGGGACACTGTCCTCAACCCGGGGACGTCTGGTCACCCGGATTTAGAATACAATGTCATAAAAGTCCCTGTTAAAAAAACTGCAAAAAAGTTGCATTTTGTTTAAGATACATATAAAATAACATTAACATGTCTCACTCTTACTTTAAAGCAGTGTTCACACCTGCCCAAAGCTCATTTGCAGCACTGTATATATTAATATAACATATATAAATAAATGATAAAACACACATAATTTGCACTTTCTAATGTTCCATCATTAATTTTAACCTTTTAATGACCAATGACATGCCAGGCACTTCATTGAAAAACATTCATTTGAGGACCAATGACGTGCCTGGCAACGATCATTTTTGCCCTTTTGAAAGACACGTGTCTCTTAAATATGGTGTCCCCTGCATCGAGGTATTTCAGCAACACTGGCTGAGTGACTGAAGCGATCAATGATCGATTCCTAAAGAGTCTTTCCAGCGGCAGGGCGGCACCATATTACCCCTTCACTGGATATACACTTTTTTGCTTTCTGTGCATTTTTTCAGGGATTTATTTCTTTATTCACATTTTTCACACACATTTCTTTTCAGGTATAAACTTACAGCATCTGTTTTATGTCACTTCCAAAATATTCAGCTACCTTTGGGACATATTTTTCAATTTGGTAAACATTTGGTACGAAAGTTCAGTGGTTACATATTTTGAAAATGAACATGAAAATTGTATTAAGATGGTATTTGGTTCCAAAAATGTTATATAACATTAAGTCTAATAACAACTAATCTTTGTTGGTGTTGTGCCTCTCTAGAGAGGCACTTCTTCGTTTATTGCACATAGTGTAAACCAGTATATAGAGCATAAGTAATAGATATAAAAAGTAATTGTTTATAATTGTTCACACTTTAAGAGCATGTCACTTTGTCTTAACAAAGGGATATACATAGCTTCAAAATACAAAGCATAATGTGCAATCAGAAATAAAAGAACCCAGAAACATTTCCCTGCGAGGTGTTTCTGCTACTATTATACAATATAAGTTACTGTATTCAGTAGCAATTTTTTAAAGAAATAAAAAGGAAAATAAACTTGACGTAGAGAGGTTGTTACCAAAACCTGTATCCTATAAAATTATAAAGCTATATCTACATCAAAAGAAAATCCCTTGTGAAATCAATGCAAATGTGAGCCCAGTGGATCTTTATTTCTCAACACTACATTAAAGGAAGGTGAAGCAAGATTTTTTGCCATGAAAGCCACTTGAGTTCAACCTGATGGCCTAGGCCCCACGACAACATCACCAAGTACTCCATATGATAGATATATTCTATTATTTTAAACCATACTGAGAGTTGAGGGGTAATTGTTTTTTCCAGAACCTTGGTTGGCTGCGTTCAGAAAATGTATGAGTAAAGATTTCTTTTATTAAGAGTGCAATGTTTGAGAAAAATGTAACAAGCCAAATTCTGGGGTAGCCGCAAAGGTAGGATCTACTACCTCCTTAATGACCTTAGTCACTGCATCCCAGTAAGGACGTATGAAGGAGCAATGCCACCAAAGATGGAGAAGCGAACCTTCTTCAGATAGGCATCGCCAGCATTGATCAGATACTGTAGGGAGAAATCATCTGAGCTCAGAGGGCACACGAAACCAACAGGTAAGAATTTTAAACAAGTTTTCCTGTATTTTACAAAAATTTTACCCTTATGGATTGACAAAAGGATTATGTCCCATTCTTGAGTTTCAAATGTGCACCCAAGGTCCCATTCCCACAAATGAAAATAATGCATTTTTTGTATCAGAAACAGGGATCAATAACAAAGCATAAAGTTGTGATAGGCGGTGCTCCCCAGTCCCAGAGCATAGCCGTTCAAAGGGGGTTAATGATCTATTTACATTGGGATGGGCCTCACATTGAGAGATAAAATGAGAGATTTGGTGATAGAGGAAGCGGATTTGAAATGAGGGGTTTTGGGAATGCAGGGGCTTAAGACCCGAATTAGTGAGAATATCACATAATCGTAGAATTTGGCTAGATGGGGGTGTGAGAATGTCAGGGTCCGGCTACCCGACGCGGTAACTTACCTGAGTGCACGGGTCTGTCGCGGCATCAGCAGCTCCCTCCGCCTCTTGGCTTTGTCCAGCTTTTGCTGTAGCAACTTTATTGTTCCCCGGACACTGTTGCCCCCGAGCGGCAAGTTTAAAATCCGAAAACTGAGCATTGCTCAGTGCTCAGTTATTGTGCTTCCATGCTATATCCTGAGTGTGCTTATTCCAATTGCTTTATCATGTACCTACCTGGCTTCCCTTTGACTTCGCTACTGCCTGCCCCTTATCTGCTAAACAGCTTTTGGATTCCTCGTGTACTGACCTCGGCTACCCCGTTGACTCCGTTGTTTTCCTGTGTACCGTACCTCGGCTTGTTTGCTGACTCTGCTTGGGCCTTATCTACTAAGTGCCTTGTCCTGTTATCCTGTATCCTGCATACAGAGCTCCGCTGTATTCTTCAACAACAGCCCTTCTGACCGGATCCAAACTCTGGATTAAAAGTCAAAGGGGGGGTGCAGCCAACTGCGATCCAAGATGGACGCTCGAGTTGTGAGCTCCGTCTACCCTAAACTTATACCTTCACCAAACGTGATATTTTTGGCAACGATGGGTAAATCTAATAAGGCTACGGCCACCCCAAAGTCCCGATGAGTAGACCTTCTGCAATATTACTAATAAAAATATTAAAGAGAATGGGTCCAAGTACAGATCCCCACTGCTAAAAAGACCTTGCTTTAAAAATATTCCATTGATTACAACCCTCTGTTGTCTGTCATACAGCCAATGCCTAATCCATCAACATTATTGGGATATAAACTCAGAGGTTCCAGTTTATTTATAGGTCTTCAATGTGGGACAGAATCAAAAGCCTTACTGAAATCTAGATACGCAACATCTACTGCACCACCTTGATCAATTACTTTAGTCAGCCAATCAAGAAAAATAATAAGATTAGATTGTGATTAATGTGACCTTAGATATTCAACAATCCTATCCTTTAATTCCATAGTTTCCATTAATTTCCAAGCTACAGATGCCTGTAGTTGCCTGGCTCCTCCCTACTGCCTTTTTTGTGAAAGTAGAATTCTCTAATTTCCAGTCCTCTGGGACTACTCCCATTAACAATGAGTCATTAAATAAATCCGTTAAACGGTTTTGCTAGTAACCAAGCCCTTTTAATAACTTGGGTTGAATCTCATCAGGCCCCAACAGCTGAAGTAAAACCTTTGACTCAATAAATTTACATGGATCAAATGTTCTACCAGTCAGGGGGGCCCAAGCTCTTGGGCCCCCCTGACTGACAGAAATCCAGGACTCCTCTGCTCCCCGCCGCTGCTGCCGCCGCCGGCACCCGAGGCAAACGGCCTCACCTCCCAACACAGGAGTTGACGGGTAAGTGACCTACAAGGGGGGGTAGGGAGGGAGTGGGTAGACGTGAGAAGGGGATAGGAAGGGGAGGGTTAGAGATTGTGAGAAGGGGGGCAGTGAGGGAGAGGAGGAGATCATGAGAAAGGGATTAGATGTTGGGGGTGGGGGGCCCTTAACAGATTCTCGCACCGGGGCCCTGAGGTTTCTAGTTACGCCCCTGCCTAGCTGTTTCCTCAATAGTAAATTATCTAGATCTTCTTCTTGTGCAGGCAGTCTATAAATTACACCTACATGAGCTATGTTCTCCTTACCAACTTAGGTTGGGTTAGAGTTTGTTATCTTTCACATATAGGGCCACCCCTTCCCCTTTCTGTCTTCTCTATATAAAGAGTCATTTTTCTCATTATACCATGTCTCAGTAGCAGCCACTAAATCAACATTCTCGTTCATGGATCTTGTCATTTAACACACATACTGCAAGCGCTTTCTGTCCTTGTTTTGGGGGGCAACATATATGCTTCTACCTATTATCTGTACAAACCGAGCCTACATAACCCACGTGGTTACTAAGTAAAACACTTTCCCTTACTATACTCTCTAGCCCAGTATTTACCCCCCCTCCATTTATAGTTTAAAAATCTCCTCCAACCATCCAGCCATTCTCTCCCCAAGCACATTGCATTCAGGTGCAATCCATCTGCCTAGGAGCGTACCTCACAGGATCGGTCAAAACATTTGACACATTTTGCACCATTTAGACTACAAGTGAAAAACAAATTAATTAAAACAAAGCTGAAAAAGCTCTGTCAAGAGGCAACAAAGAAAATGTGCAGGTGATAAAACATAACTCCTAATGTAAGAACCATATAATCAAAATTACATTTGAAGTTAGGCAAACAGAAAAGGAAACAGATACAATCAAAGTGTCTCAGTTAAACAAATGTAAACCAAACAGAAAACAAATATAATATGATTTAACCCCTTAAGGACATAGCTGTTTTATTTTTTGTACCCTTTATGACAATGATTTTAACATTTCTCTGGTGCTGTAATTTTCTTCTTTCTGATTTAGTGTAGCCAACAAGTTAAGCATTTATTTCAGGACAAAAAGGGCTTTCTTTAGATACCATTTTTATCGTATCATCTAATTAACTATAAAATAAAATATAAAATATGGTGAACATTTTTATTTGAAAATCATTTACTCTTCTACAAAAGCTATGACAACTGTCTGGCACCAGGCCAAGGAGCAACAGTCTGTTCACCTCAGCCTCACCTCAGACAGAATCAAGCAACTTGAATTGCCTTAAATGACACAGTGAACTATGACACGTGTGGGCAGTTATACTGAACCAGTTGGGTATTTCTGAAGAAGCCTAGCAGCAAATGTTTTTTAAGGAGAAGAACATACCGGGATGCCTTCTCAGGGTGGTCACATTTTAGATTGAATGTGGCTTAAACTAGAGACACAGCAACAATTACAGAGCTGTTTGTTGTAGAGCACTTTGCAGACATTTAGTGGGAATGAGTGAGTACATTGGCAGGATATGACCACCATTTTATATAGTGGTCATATCCTGCCACCCAAATATATGACCACCCAAATATACATTCCCTTTAGAATGGTCACCAAAACAGCCCAAGGAGATGGAGAAGCAAAATGAATTGGCTATAGCTATAGCTATTTTCATATACTGTGCCCGTGTAGACTATGGATTTTCTGTTCAACATTTGAATGTTTAATATACTTCTCTAAAGCCACACATTAGCATTGATGAACATATTGCTGCTGACTCTTGTATTGTCATATAAGAAAAGGAGCTTTAATCTCCAAATCCACTGCTTCCAACTATTTTTACTCACAGTAACAAAACAACAAGGTCTTGTAGATGTCATCATCAGGTTGGTTAGCCCCAAATGTTGCTACTGCTTACAAAGAGGACTTGAGCAATGATTAAAGTAAGTAAATTAAGGGAAGGAGAAGTCCATGTCTGCAAAGTCACATATAGTCTAAATAACAAAAAGAATTTCTAGTTGCAAAAAAAGTGATGCCAGGTAAGATCTAGTATACCCAACCTCTGAATACTTTCATTAGTCCATGGCCTTATCTTATATTTAGTTTAGCCTTAGGGATATGTATGTGGGAGGGCATGGTACAGGGTGATGTGCAGACCCCATACTGCTGGCAGCATCAATACACAAGGGGGGCAGCTAGCCAGGTTTCAGCATGTACTGGCTGACTTGGCATGATAGAAGTGTGATTGCTAACAGCAATCACAGTCCCATCATGCCTTGGTTCCAGCATTTACTGGTTGCCTGGGTATGATAGGAGTGTGATCGAATTTGTTGTCCAATTTTGGTGTGTTACTTACGTTTAATAAAAGCGTGGTTAACACACCAAAATTGGACAAAATATACAATAACAATATTAATTTATATATGATTGTTGACATCAATCACACTCCTATCATGCCCAGCCAACCAGTACATGCTGGGAATCTGGGTATGCCTGAGATTGCTGTTAACAATCATAATATATATATATTGTGGGAACAGCTCACAAATGGGGCAGCAATGACAGTATTCACACAGGCAGCAGGTTTCAAAAGTCAAGAGTGTTTATTTAAATGAGGTAGGCACAGAGCACCTTGCAAACAAAACAAACTCTAAGCCTGTCCATCAGGATACCTCCCTACAAGCCTAAGGTCTGGCACACAGCAAAGCAACAGGTTGTCCATAGGTAAAGCTTCATACCCGGTGGGCTGCAGCGCTGGCTGTAGCTGCTCCTACACCCTGCAAACCTAACATCTCTCTCTTTTAAGGCTTCCTCCCCAGTAATGAGCATAGGAAGCCTCACCTGAGGACTCCTGGGTGTAAGGAAAAACCCGTAGTGGACTAGGGGTGTGGACTGGAGCTCTCCCACTTATCCAAGTAATCCAGCCCATGTACCTTTAAACAAAAGAGCCCTAGCAGACTACGCCCTGCTAAAGCAGCATGTATCCTCCTGGATGTCTGTGCCTGGCTGAGAAAACCAGGTGAGATATAAACCCCATCCACCACACCACAAATTATATATAATATCCACACAACCGTATCTAAATATATAATTATATATAATATATATATATATATATATATATATAATATAATATTATATATATATAAGGGTGGGGTCATTTTCGTTAGTGAACCCTGAATTGTTCGGTTTGGTCCAGAACATTAATTTCGGTGCATCCCTTCAATAAATAGAACTATTTACTTTTTACTTATCCAGAATCCTATATTTGTAGTCACAAAACTTTCTAGGCCCAGAAATCAGTGAGAGGAAAAGTAAAGGTTTTGTGTCATTTACTTTATTTTAATCCGCATATCTTATTAACAGCTATATTTTCTCACAGTGAAAAATGAGTGCGGCCCACACACGTATACAATTCTGATGAAGTGGCCCACTGCAGAAAAAACTTGGACACCCCTGCCCTAGGTGCATTATTTACACTTATACACATTAACTGCCAGATACATACTCATATAGGCTGAAAAAAGACATGCGTCCATCAAGTTCAGCCTTTCCTATATCTGTTAATTTGTTGCTGTTGATCCAAAAGAAGGCAAAAAAAACCCCAGTTTGGCTTTCCAATTTTGCACTAACAAGGGAAAAAATTCTTCTTGACTCCAAAATGGCAGTCAGATTTCTCCTTCGATCAATAAGCTGTTCCCCCCCCAGTTGTATCATTAGCAAAACGGCACACCATACCATGAAGACCTTCAGGAATATAACTAATGAAAATATTAAATAGAATGGGTTCAAGTTCAGATCCCTGAAGCACCCCACTTGTAAAAAGAGCTTTCTTCTAATATACTCCATTGACTACAACCCTCTGTTGTCAGTCACTGTCAGGATGTGGGGATCGGTGCATAAATGCATTTCAATTAACTTTTTTTCTGAATAAAGGTTTTTTTTTTCTCTCTAACCAAAACGACTTACATAAATTTATTATTTTTTTCACAGGATCTCTATTATCAGTCCTATTCGCAAGTTGGTGTTATGTTTGCTTCCATTCCAAATTTTAATGATTTTTACATCGAACTTGATGGCAATAACATGGGAGTGGAATGTTTAAGGCTTTTAAATGAAATAATTGCTGACTTTGATGAGGTAAGACTTTCTTACATTATTCTCTTATATTTTAGTTATATCATAACAACCAAGAGTATCAGTTTTAAATTCAAACATTGTCTGATAATCAGAAAATATTGTTGCAGTAGCAGAACTAATAAAATTGCTTCTTAACCTTCATAAATATCTTTTTATGAGCCTGTTATGACATAATGCTTTCTATTCACAAAGTTGAATGGCCAATGTAAGAAATGATTTCCATGCTTTCCTATACATATACACAATTTAGGCCTGAATGCAACCTGAGTGCTAGGAACATGTGTTTTGAAGCATGTAAAGTACATATTACAATATCTTCTGATGTATGTTTAAGTTCATTCTGACTGTCCCTGATTTTAGAGATATATGAGGTGGCCCGTCTAGCTCTCAAAGCTTTGGACAAGAGCTTACCAGGTTTGTTTCCTAGTTTGTAAAAATGTTTCTGGGTCAATAAGAAGTTTCTCTTCAGTCGGGCGTTAGGGTCTTCAAGTGTTTCAGTTCATAATGTGAGTTTATGTGAGTGTTCCAGTCTAGCTATTTGCTGCAAAATATTTAATATTTCCCCAAGGGCCTCGGGTGACAGGTTTATGAGCTTCCCACACCGAAAAGAATCCACAATCAGCATTATCCTGAAAATAATTATCTAAATGAGAAGACAGACCCAACTGATGGATAGGGGCATGATCACTCCAAGAAGCTATACCGATTTCTGTCCTATATAGTAGGTGTAAGTGGAAATGTGAGATAAAAAAGTTGTCAATTCTAGTATAGCGTTTATGAACTGGGGAAAAGAAGGAGTAATCCCCCTTGTAGGGTATTCTACCCACCAGGCATTCACAAGTTGAGTTAAGTGTAATAAGAGAGGTACCAGTGGAGCAATCTAATTTGGGGTCCATGAATCCTCCATCACTGGGGCCACTGGAAAAGCCTGACAGCCAGCCTCCCCCTAATGACTATGGGCCCTGACTTTGTAGACTTCTGTAGATATCCCCAGCAGGATATCATCTCATCACTTGCTAAAGTGATTATCCCTGGCAGACAGCCAGGATCTGTAACCAGGGAGTGACCGCCATTGTTTTACTTTAATATCAGACCCCTCGGTGCACTACTATGTTATCGCCCCCCTTCCCCCCAGTTCCACCACTACAGACATTTACCCTGGCCAAACCTTGGAACTGATTTCGGCCAGTGATAGATTGTGGAGATTGGGACCCCATTGTATTGTTAATCTCTTTACTGACCCTGTTGTCTCTGGGAGGCAGATCAAGGGGGCGGTTTGTATCCCAATATCTTGTTTTATGTTAATGTGGTTTTTGCTGGGTATATCCAGCCCTGTGTGTGAAAAATAAAGCCGTCTTCGTTTTGGCTATACCTGTCGGTATCCCCAGCCGAGACCACGACGGAGTGACTCACCTAAGTACCCGCTAGCTGCGGGTACCGGGTCCTAAGACGCTGATTCGGCTCCCTCTTCATCTTCTGGCCACATGGCCAGCTCTGGGTGCGCGAGTTCTCTCTCCCCTTTATCCATCCCCGAATGGAGACGAGGAAGAACGTGCGTCTATGACATCACACACAGGGGCGGAGCTCCCCCTGGCGGCAGATTTAAAAACTGGCACTGAGTACTACTGAGGCAGCTTTTCCTTATGTTGCTATTGATTCCTGTCATTGACCCTGGATTATCCTTTGACTACGATGCCTTCTGTAACCCTGACCTTGGCTATTGTTGATCGGACTACGCTACCTTCTGTTACCCTGACCTCGGCTATTGTATTTTGGACTACGCTGCCTCCGGTATCCTAGACCCTGGCTACGTTATTGAACTTATTTAGTGAATCAGACCCTGCCTTCACCTTCTGCTAGCCGGAGCTAAGAAGTTCCCAGGTATGCATACAAATGGTCCAAAATGATTCCTAAAATTCATATATTGCCCATATATAGTAAGAACTTATACCATAACTTTTAAAGAAAAGGAGTATAAAAACTCATCGTTAGAAGGGCAAGCTCTCTTTTCTTCTCTCTCTCTCTTCCATCTTTTCAAGAATGCAGAGCCTACAGCACCTACAACCAACATCTGTCTTCAATTAGTGCTGTATGTAACCTGCTTTGTTATAACAAATAAACCTATTTAAAAAGACTTGGAAGCTGTGGTGTTGATTGTTCTTTTGGTTACAGAAAATTTATAAACAGTCCATTAAGTTAAAGGGACAATCATGCCATTGTATGCACTTAAATACATATGATAGTTGAGAGGTCCCTTTATATGCCTTTGCAAATGCATGGGATATTCTGCAGAATTTCCACATATGCTTATTTCCTTTTTTACAACCTCTCTGCTAGATGTGATGCAGGACTTTGCACATTTAGTGACATGTCGTATACTTACAGCTTCAGTGCTTGTTCAGCAAGGGCTGAGGGGGTCTTCTCAGTAAGTGGTTCCATTGATTTCCAATCTGCAGCCATTCTGTGGCAAGAACTGTTGGATGACAGATGATGCAGGGTGCTGCTGCAGATTTCACTGAAAGGGAAGTAATTATTTTTTAGGCTTAACCCCTTAATGGCAAAGCCCGTACATGTACGGGCTTGCAGTGCAATGTGATAACGGCAAAGCCCGTATATGTACGGGCTGCTGTTAAACAGCTGCAGCGATCGGCGGCTTTGCAGCATCCACGGAAGCCTCACAAGTGAGGCTGACCGTGGATCTGGGGAAGAAAGCCCTCCCCACAAGAAAAATGGATCTTTGATGATCGGTGCAGCGGTGGCAGGCTAAAACAGCTTAAGAAGCGAACAGAATCGCTTCCTAAGTATAAACAGTGTTGCTGACATTCCTCGATATCGAGGCATGTAGCAACACAACCCCGATAGCCTTGTGATTGCTCTGTCACCAAAAAGACAAAAATAAGTTTTTTATGAGCAAGTCCTACAATTCACGCCATATCTTCACAAAAATTCCCGCATTGAAAGAGTTAAAATATTGGCATTATAAATGCCCATAGGATGCCTAGTTTTAAAAAAATGTGTGATTTGATGGGTTAAATTAAACTGAGATGTAACTGAACACGAAATAGGATATGCAGGCACACTTTTTGACAAGTCAAAATTCCAAATAGAAAAATGTACCAGTACCCAAAAAACCTAACAAACCCATGCATGCTCAGGAGATGTTGCGGGATGTTGTTTGGCAGTGACATATACCAGGTGCGGTAAATTTATACCTGGAGTATAACGTGTGTGAAAAAAATACAAAATTTTTTTACTACCATAAAGTTTATATGACAAAGGCTGATTTTACTTTTTGTACCCTTTGTGAAAATGGCCGTTTTAACATTTCTGTGCTGCTCGTGTTTAGCTGTAATTTTCTTCATTCCCGTTTACTGAACCCACACACATTAGATATTGT
>VKOC01000006.1:22223637-22274313 GCA_009364415.1 Spea multiplicata
CTAAAGACCCCATTAACCATAACTGCCCCTAAATTAACCCTATACACCCCATTAAGCATAACTGCCCCCAAATTAACCCTAAAACACCTCATTAAGCATAACTGCCCCTAAATTATCCCTAAACACCCCATTAAGCATAACTGACCCTAAATTTTCCCTAAACACCCCATTAAGCATAACTGCCCCTAAATTAACACTAAAGACCCCATCAACCATACCAATTTATTAGGTAATTTATCTGGAGTACATGCAATTAATTTAGGGGCAGTTATGGTTAATGGAGTATTTAGGGTTAATTTCAGGGGCCGTTATGGTTAATGGGGTCTTTAGGGTTAATTTCAGGGGCAGTTATGGTTGATGGGGTATAAGGGTTAATTTTATGCTGATGACTGAGGGTTAATTTAATTAATTTAATAAAGTTAACTGTAGGTGCAGTTATAGGTAAAGGGGGGCAAACTCAGGGGAATCTAAATCCTGGGGGCAGTGTGAATATTATTAATGTATTTATTTATAAAAGTATGGTATCAGTAATATTCTCTGAATGATTCGAATCTCTGTAAGATTCGGATCCTTGTAAGATCCGGATCCCTGTAAGATTCGAATCATTTGAATCTTCGGATCATTCGACTCTTCGGATCATTCGACTCTTCGGATCATTCGACTCTTCGGATCATTCGACTCTTCGGATCATTCGAATCATTGAACGAGTCTCTGACTCTATGAGTCATCGTTCCTGTGTGAATTAATGAGCTGTAACCTGATCCCAGAGTCTGTGTCTGAGTGCTCTGCAGATGACTCACAGCTCTAGGATCAGGTTACAGCTGAATGATTCACAGACTGAACCGCTACAAATGAATCGTTCAGTCTAGTGAATCGATTCATCCGGATCATTAAAAAGAACCGGATCAAATGAACGATTCGTTCATGATCCGGACATCACTACTGTGCAGGTCACTCGTGCCTATGTGTGCTAAAGGCATCCCAGGCCCTCTTTCTGCGTGTACTGGGGATGGTGATTTGCTGCCTGTGTGATTGTCAGAGATTTCCCCTATATACCAATTCTGTATTGTGTTGTTTGATCTCTCATGCAAGACTTCTGGTATTCACGGAAGCCCTACATTTGCAGAGGAACTGTCGCAAAAAGAAGAACACAGCTGATCAGGGCAATAACTGATCAACAAAAGAAAAAACAACAACAATCCATGCCTATCTTTGTTAATCTGGTATCTTACATTAGCTGTTAGTTTTCATGGTTGCCAAAAATAAATAAACGTGCCTGCATGCTTGCAGCTCATCTTACAGATGTATAATGCTTACATGCAGGATGGCAAAGGAAGTCGTCCTATTTTGGGGGGGAAATAATGGGTGAAAAATGTTTTAGTTTTCATGTTTTGACTTAAACTAGTAATTTATGAAACGCTATCTTGCAAAATATATATAAATAGGTTTCCCTGTGTAAATAACCTGTAAATTGTAAATTGCTCACCTTATAACTATAACAAAACAAACCTATAGTCTTCTCTGTGGGAAACATCCATTTCTGCTCTATGCACCCAGAAGGCTGTTTTCCACCCTCACTGGTCCTATTATTGCTGCTGATCATTATAGGTTTTTATCACTATGCACCACCAATGTATGCAATACTTTCCAACGCCACTAATTGACAGTCAATAAGTCAACTTTCAACAACTCATTTTCACTACACTACAAGTCCCCCATAACTTGTCAATTAATGGAAGGTTTATCAGAATCGTATAAATTTGATAGCAGGAGAACCACGCTGTTCGTGTAGCTTGCACGTTTTTTTTTCTTAAAGGCTCAAAATGAAACAATATTGTCTAAAGCAAAAACGGTTCTATTGTCAGTTACAAAGCTGTCCGCTTCTAGGCGTTGTTGTCCAAAGACGTCTAGACAAAGAGGGTGTGTTATCATCTCGCAAGCACATCTCAACTTCTCCTATCCCGAATCGCAAGCTAACGGGACCCTTATTAAGTGGAAATAGCACGAGCAGCCAGACTACTGCAAAGCTTGCCAAGGTCTAACATTATTCTGTGATGTTGCACTGGAATGAGGAAGTGGAGTGGAGAGGGGTGGGACTCGTACCACAGCTTCATCCCGCTGCGCTTCTCAAACCACCACATGGAGAAACTGCACTGGACTGGAACAGCTGTCTACAGCTTGCCCAAGGAAGAGCAGGTAATACATTCATACGTTTCTGTTGAAGGCTAGGACGTCTGCGTAGTAACTTGCATGGACTTTAACAGAGTAGGCTCTTCGTCGCTCTTCTTAAAATGTAATATACATATTTTGTACATGCGCTATATTTTGGAGACAGTGCACATGTAGATATTACGCATCCCAAAAACGAAGCATACGATTTCTATCCACACTTTACTTGTACGCGTAGCACTTTACGTACAAAAGCTTTGATGTATAATTTTGCATTTATATATATACACATTTTTTGATAAGTTCATTGCCGCAATTCCAGTTAATGTTTTATATTCCGAATGGGTTGTTGTCCATTACAATTATTAACATAAGCAAACCTTGATAACTTTTTTCTAATGTAGACATTCATAAGTTGTTTTTGTTCTATTTGTTAAAGCTTTATTACACGTTTCAATACTTTCGTATTCTTATGATATGTAAAATATATTGATACAGTATAATAATACAAGTACTTGATTTTAGGAAATATACAAAAGTAAACTATTCACACAAAAACGTAGAAACTCTACATAATGGAGAATAACCTGATGTCTATATAACTCTTGTTGACATATTAACAGTTACAATTAACTGTAACCCTCCCCCATTGTCTTCCTCAGAAATAAGGGGTTTCCCAAAATAATAATTTTATTAAAATTGTCCATTGCCGTTTTTTATTCCTAACATTGCTTATGACTACAAACATTGATTGCATTCTGTCTCTAGTTCACCTAAAATTTAAGCTACATTGGAGAACCTGCTTGCATTTCTGCAGTCATTTCTATGTTTTAGGTTGTAGGGTGCTTTAGGAATTAAAAGAGAACAGTATTGCATTAAAATATTAACGTATTCTGCATAATTGGTCAATGCTAATCTACACTTGATCACTAGATCAAATTTCACCATCTATTTTCCGATCTGTGTTTTGGAAATAAATTAATATTACTACTATAAGTCTGTGCCTTGTAAAACAGGGCTAAAATATAAAACTGACATTTCACCATTTAAGAAAGTTGATTAAGGAACTGTCATGTTTTTAAACTAATGTTAAACTGTTACATTTAAATGATTAATTTACTTATTGTATTGCAGAAATGAAAATATGGTAATAGGCTATTGTGATTTTACCAATAAATTTACATAATCTTTACCTAATTTATATATATGGATTACAACATATATACTATATCCCTTGTAATGTTATTTCTTTGGTGAAATAATATAATGTAACACTAATCTACTATATATATATATATATATATATATTAATGTTTATTTCTTATTGTTTATAGTTTGTATTTACAATGCACTTTTAATTTGTTTTTAATTTAAAGCTTTTTTTTAAATAATATTCAACACACGTTTTACTTCATTTATGTATGTAGGGCATTACATAGATAAATACGTCCATATTGCAGTGTTTGTTTAACTTGTGCATTTATGCAACGAATTGTATATTGTTTGTAACAACATTTTGCTGAATGTGTTGACTTCCCATGTGCGTTGTTTACCTCTTCAGAAGATATGTAAATGCATGCGGAACAGTCTGAGAGCAAATGGAAATATAGGAAACAAAATAAGCAGGGTGGTTTAAGGAAATTGTGAAAGAAAGCTGAAAAGATAAGAAAGTGGAAAGTGTTTAATTAGACTAGAAACAACACTCCACATTTGGGTGTTATGTCAACATTTTAATACACATGGCACACAGCTAAATCAAAAATAAAATCTACTGCTATAAACTCAAAATTCCAAACAAAGCCAGGAACAAAGTATATTGATGATTTAAAAGTAACTGTGGAATTACATTGATGACAAAGTATGAGAATTCAGAAATAAGCCATATTAAGTGCCACATGTGTTTGTTTGTTTTTTGTCATTGGTTCATAATAAAGACCATCTCCATGTTAATCGGAGCCAAGGTTTTAAAAATTTGCAATAATGAATGCGATTTAAAAAGATACACAAAAGTTTTAAATTAAACTTTTTGGTCCACGCTCTTCCACCACTGCTTTCTATAGCGTTATAGACTCCTTACTGGAACCTAGTCCTATTGCTGCATTAGCTTCAGGGTTTTGCTCATATTTTAACTACCAAAACTAATTCGAATAGCCATCTAAGGTTGCACACAATGCTGTTTCCCAACAATATTGTTTAAATGCATAAATCAATAAAGATTTAATATCCATCTACCCACAAGCAGCTAGAAAGTAGAGTATGTGTAAGGTACCCTCAATGTTTTTCTGTTGGCATCTATTGCATTTCAGTAAATGGTGCTTTACCTGAAATATCAGTTCCGCTATATGCACCTTTCTAAACGTAATAGACCTGAATTTGTTATTCTATTTTTCAGTCTTAGACATTTTAAAACCTGATTTTGCGTATGCCTAAATACAATAGAAGATTTGCATGTTACCTTGCAGACTAAAAACACAATCTTCAGGGGACTTGTGACATGCATGTAAGTAAATGGTTATTGCTGCATGGACCAAAAAGAAAATGTAGTCTTTAACAGAAGTTAAGACCTTTTTATTGGACAAACACTGGAAAATGTTACAAAGGATCCATGACATTTTATTTTAGATGGATCATAGATCTGCAGAAGAAACATCGAAAGTCCCCAAAGCTTGAGCAACTTTACACCTTTTTTTGTGTTGATCCAATAACAGGTGTTGGCTTTTACTAAAGATAAATGTGCATGTCAAAGTGAATTTAGGGAAATCTGAGAATATCTTTCATTTATCTAATGTTTGGCTTTAAACTATTCCATTGGTTGCTCTGCTGTTTGTTACACATTGCACTGGAAACACTATTTATCATACATAGTTCCCATAGATTGGAAATAGATACGGTGGATACCTCTTTCTCTTTTCCTGAATGTCTTTCTACTGGAATAATGTAAATAAACCTAAAAACTATACTTGTTCAAATATTGTAATTGAATGCACTGTTGGTAATAGGAAATTTTTGTAGGTACGTGGAGATAGCATCATAATAAAATGTTGATTGTTGAGGTTTGAGCATTTAATCTAAAATCTCATTTATTTTATGATTTGTGTGTTTGCTGATAATTCATTTGTGATCCACCACATTTCTGTGCTGCAGCAATTAATTCCCTACACTACAGAAAATGGTAACGGCAAAAAAACATTTTCCTTTATTTATATGTCTTTAATGATTCAAAAGCCATCTGATGTACCCTGCCCACTTTTTTTTATACATCCGATTTGCCACACAAATTATCAGCAGTCATATGTGTGTGCATAAAGAATGTACCCTCTCTTTCTACACTGCAGTTCTAAAGCTATTTTACTATCATAAATAAGAACAATTTTCATTGTCCTGAGCCCACCTCTTTAGTGAGCTGACTTTCTGTTAAAGCTACCTGGACATACAAGATTTCAAATGTAAAAGAGTAATTGTGCATTGTAAAATCTTGCATAATTTTTTTTCTATCTTTAGGATACTTGTCCACTTCTCACAAATGCATAGTAAAAAATAAGTAATGAATGAGTAAAAATGAGTAATATATTATTTGTATTTGATCACATTAAATAAATGCTCTTGTTTTGTTTCCGGAAGTAAGGTCTGCACATTTTATGAACTTGGTATTTGCATTATTTGCAAGTGTGGTGTATTGTGCATGGGGAACTGCTTTTTATTTGAAGAAACAGTCTTGTCCCCAGTTGTATTGTATTTTTGGAGTCCATTTTCCTTGGACTTAAGAGCAAATTTCAAGAGCAGGGGTCAACAAACTTGGCTAGGAGCCAGCCAAAAAAGTTAGGAGTTAGCTCTTTTTTTCTCACCCATGTATTACTGAACCTGGCACTTATGCTCACAAATATTAACACACTACAGTAACACACCAACATTCTACGCTCATGTACACACACATGCTAACATACTATATACTGACATACACACTCCTGTCAATGCCATATTGTAACATAAACAACACCATACATGCTAGCACCACACTCTTAAACACATGCACACACATACACACTCTGAGACTGTACATATAAACAGTGACTCAAGTGATATATATATATATATATATATATATATATATATATATATATGCTACACTGTGCAAGATAGGCAGCTGGATTGCCACATTCAATGTGGAAAAAATGTACACTTAAATGGTTAATGGTAAAACATATAGCTATTGTTCCGTCACACTGTACCTTAAAGGTACTATAATACAAAGTATAGCTCTGTCCCCTTTAAATGTATGATGTGGTAAATTTACTAGATATGTAGTAGCCTGAGTTGGCTCCACTGCTGTCATAATCTGTGCTGCTTGTTAGCTCTGGCTTAATGTTTGGGATACAGTAGGTTACCTTTGAAACACCACATTTTAAAATAAATGCCCTCATCAATGCAAAGAAAAACATTGACTCTACATATCATATTTACCAACACTTAGTAGGAGGATTGGACAGTGTTAATTTCCTCGTACCACAAAATTCACCGTTTGGGTGAACATAGATAATGCTTTTGTGGTGCCATAGCCTTCTTGTTCTGGTCTCCCAAGCAAAAAATTCAGAGAGTACCACCGACAGCCAGATACTCATTTGCAATGGGGGACAAATGAAGGAGGCATGTACACCTCCCCCTGGGTTAGCTCCCCAATATTAAGTATTTTAACAAAAGATCATTCCATTTGTTGAATCTTTGTTAGATCAACTGTTTTTTGTAAGATCTACTCTAAAAAATGCAATATTAACAATCTTTTTTAACCCGTAGCCAGCCACCCTCAACAAAAATTTCAACAAATGGTTATTGATTATGATAGCTCCGTGTTAGTTCAGGGTTGATCAGACAGCATTTTTGTTAGCTCTAGTCTAATTAATGAGATAATGCATATTTAATGAAGGGGGTGGCCCCCCAACTGAAATTTTGAAGTTTTTTTATTGATTTTGGTAGATATTCATTAGATCTGTTTTGTTAGATCTATCACGCAGGAGGAGCATATCTGGGGTCAGAGCGGCATATAGGGGGTAAAAGGCATATCTGAGGGGCAGAGTGGCATATAGGGGGGTATAAGGCATATCTGGGGGGCATAGTGGCAAATCTGAGGGGCAGAGTAGCAAGCTGTGGGGCAGATGTGCATAACTGGGGGGCAGGTTGGGCAGGTTGGCAAATAAAAGGAAATAAAAGCAAAAAAATCATTTCTCTCAACCATATATTTTTTTTAAAATATGAAAAATAGTTTACATGTGAATTAATATTTACTAGTAAAATATTTTTCCTATAGGATAGTCTTATATTCAGGCTTTTTCTTTTTTTCTAAATTAATATTCAAATTTTGGGGTGAAGATAAAGGGTGTAAATGGTCTGTAAATGGTACGTGGTACGTGTCAAAGTAACATTTGCATGAATGGTCGAACCTAAAGTTTCCCTGCAGAACATTGCCCAAAGCAACACACTGCTTCCACCGGCTTGCCATCTTCCCATAGTGCATCCTGATGCCATGGGTTCTCCAGGTAAGGGACACACGCGCCCTGCCATCAACAGGATTTAAAAGAGACCGTGATCAGACCAGACTACCTTCTTCCATTGTAAGCACATGGGCAGTGGACAGGGGTCACCACTGACTGGTCTGTGGCTATGCACCCCAATGAGCAACAAACTGTGATGCACTGTGTGTTCTGACACATTTCTATCAGAACCAGCATTAACGTTTTTCAATAATTTGAGCTACAATAGCTCATCTGTTAGTTTTGACCACTTGCACCAGCCTTCGCCCCCCACCCCCCGGGCATCCGTGAGCCTTGGCTGCCCATGATCCTGTGACCAGTTCACCATTTTTCCTTCCTTTTTGATAAGTACTGACCACTGCTGATGGAAACACCCCACAAGAGCTGCAGTTTTGGAGAGAAAGTGAACTACTTTGACAAGAGCCAAATTGTGATGGCTAGACAACTGGTCTGGTCTATATGTGTAGTATAGTGAAAATGCACAAACTGAGCATATTACGCATCTATGGCCCTTCTGGACTTCATCCTCTTTTCCCCACGCTGAGGGTGATGGGGGTAAAGGTTTTTACAAAGGATGAGTTCATTAAATCAAAGATGGATACCTCATTCTTGACTAGACCTATCATCCAAAAACAAAGCTGTAGTTTTGTGGACTTCTGCCAAGGTCTCCCTGGTTGACATAAAACAATTTTCAGGCCAGCATGGTCAGCTATCTAGTGCACCTTGTGGTCGAGATGAATGTGCTTCTGCTGAAACTTCTTGTGGGCTACCCATTATTTGCTGCTATCATTGTGCAGGTGGAAATAATTTGGACGCTCCTAGTCTATTTAAACATGTTGTTACCCAGGATTCACTGTATTTCCAGTTATAGTCACAGTTTATAGAGCATAAATGCTGCTACACAGTAAAGAGTCATTAGAATGTCTACATAGAATATCCACAGGGATCTGAATATAAACACCCGCCATGTGATTACAGCCCTTCTCCTACTATACAGGCAAAAGTATTGTGACAGCTGATCATTACAGCAATGCTGACCTTTATGATTGCATTCTAAATACATAGACATTAATATGTAGTTGTCCCCCCTTTTCAGCTATAACAGCTTCCACTGTTCTGTAAAAGCTCTCCACAAGATTCTCGGTGAGAATTTTTCCCCATTCATCCAGTAGAGCATTTGTTAGATCAGGCGCTGATGTTGTTCGTAATCGTTGTTCCAGTTCATCTCAAAGGTTTTCAATAGGGTTGAGGCTCTGTGTGGGCCAGTCAGGGTTTTTCACACCACACTCATCCAACCATGTCTTCATAGACCTTGCTCTGTGCACTGGGGCACAGTCATGCTGGAATAGAAAAGGACCTTCCTGTACCCACAAAGTTGGAAGCATAGCATTGTCCAAAACGTTTTGGTATCCTGAAGCATTAAGATTTCCCTTCACTGATATAAGGGACCTATCCCAACCCCAGATAAACAGCCCCATACCATTATCCCTTATCCACCAAACTTCACAGTTGGCACAATGCATTCAGGCAGGTAATGTTCTCCTGGCTACCCAGACACGTCATCAGACTGCCAAACAAAGAACTGTGATTTGTTACTCCACAGAACATCATGCTTTAGACCACTCAATCTGACCCTTGGCATTGTACTTGGTGGTGTGAGGCTTGCTGCATAGTTTTTGCGTTCATATTAATGCCAGTGGAAGTTTGGAACTCTTCAGCTTTGGAACCAGCAGAGAATTTGCGACTTTTACATACCATGCGCCTCAGCACTCGGCGACCCTGCTCTGTGACTTTACATGGTCTTCCACTTTGTGGCTGAGTGGATGCTGTTCCTAAATGCTTCCACTTTCCAATACCACCACTTATAGTTGACCGGGGAATATCTAGTCACAAACTGATTTATTTCGTAGGTTGCAGTACCATGCTTGAATTCACTGAGTTCTTCAGTGTTCACAGATGTTTCTAAATGCAGACTACATGGCTAGGTGCTTGATTATATACACCTGTGCAAAGGGTCTGGTTGAAATACCTGAATTCAATAATTAAGAGGTGTGTCCTAATACTTTTTTCCATACAGTGTATTTACTGATCCAATTATGTTGAGGTGGCAATACAACTGATCAATAATGTTCAGATTGACCTTACCTTCTGTGTGGCTACTTTTCCATGCATCAGTCTACTCCAGCACTATAAAGTTTGGAGGAGGAATTATAGATTTCTGCATCCTAATGTTTTTAAAATAGTAATAGGTATATGGCAGCTTATCTTGAAAACATTATTCTCATACATTTGCAAGTACAAAGCTTTACATTTAGGAGTGAAATACTACTAGAAAAATACTAATCAAAATGCTTGTGATTCCCAACACCTGAGAATTCTTGCAGGTCTTTACTGAATCTACAATATATAATTTGTTCCTACACAGCTAAAACCTTAACTTACAAGAAGATCTACATTCTCTCCTTCCTGAGTTTTGTTTTGCTATTTTTGGGACCTCTACTTTCTTCCCAAGTAGAGGGAGTACATTCTAACTCTGGTACTCGTCATAGTAGACAAGGCTATAGCTTATATTTTGCCTGTCTGCAACCCTTTGAGGTGTATTTATTATTAATGGAGGCAGCAATGGTTATTACTCAGATATGCAGCCCTGCCTGAGAAAATGAGACATTCTTCAGCAAATTGCTTTCGTTTTTGATTGCTGATTGTACTCGTGTCACCAAACTGACTCAAGGTTCATCGATGCATGCTCAGTAAATTAAAAGGAACATAACTATGGATCAGCTGAGAGAATAAATTCTTTGCCTACAATGACCCAGGGCCATTTAATTTTCTGCTTAATTTTGTTGCAGTCAGTTTGCATTTTGGGTTATTATACAGCAGAAAATTAACAATAAATAACAAATTTGGTCCTTCTGTGCTTATAATGATATTTTTTGTATATCTTTGTAATTCTGCTCTTTTTTTATGAAAGGATCAAGGTCTGTTTCTGTCTGATACACAGGCAGGTACAGAGGAATTGAAAATGAGTGAAACAGATTTAATTTTTCCGTTTTTTAAATAAAGCTAAACAATTTAAGATATTAGTCCTTACTAAGTTTTAAGTATTTTGTAAACTAGTCCTAACAGTGTTTATATTTCATTTGTAGATAACAAGAAAGACATGGAAACTGACGAGGCACAGGACATGACCCAACTATCTGGTGAGATCATTAAATTAGCAAAAGACAATTTAAACCTTATGCATTTAATGCTTATGTTCAGGAACAGGCACCATGTGAAATGTGAGTTGCTGTGTATCGCAATTCCCATCATTGTGGTTTCATTATATGGTGTATAATCATGGAATGATTGGGTTCGCATAGATCTTTTTAAGGTCAAATCAGGAGTATTGGGGCTAGTATCCTGATTTTATCTTCAAAAATAAAAATAGCATCTGCTTCACGTTTGTACATGATGACCCCTTACTGCTGTTTTTCATCCTATTGTGGACTACAATGTAATCTTTAAGAAGTTGTTATAGGAGGTACCATCAGACTCTTCCACCTTGTAGCGGAAAGAGCAACAGAAATTCTTGTATTACTTATAAGATATTAATATTATATAATGCCACTTCCTTAGTGACTGGATTCATAGTAGGGAAAAAGAGATACAGGGGTTTGTTTAATGGAGCAATTATGTCAAAAAGGGGGGGGGAATAAAACTGTTTTACAGGGAGTTAGACAAAATGTGGAGAAACACAAGCAATACAATTACAGCAGTAAATAATTTATTAATGAGCAATGTGATACAGACATTATGCTGAAATTAACAAATTATAATTACATTTCTGTTGTCTGTAATGATATGAACTTTGAAGTTAAAATATACCGATTAGCCATAACATTATGACCCCTGACAGGTGAATTGAAGAACACTGGTATCTTGTTATCATGGCATCTGTCAGTAGGTTGGATATATGAGGCAGCAAGTGAACATTTTGTCCTGAAAGTTGATATGTTAGAAGTAGGAAAAATTGGCAAACGTAAGGATCTGAGCAACTTTGAGAAGAGACAAATTGTGATGGCTAGAGCACTGGGTCAGACCATCTCCTAAACCGCAGCTCTTGTTGAGTGTTCCCGGTCAGTACTTATCAAAAGTTGAGCAAGGAAGGAAAAGGGTCATGGGCGACAAAGGGTTAAATGTACAACAATTAGCAAGAACACTTTATTTGATTCGATTGTGCCACCTTTACCACTTGTTTAAAGCTGATGTTCTGAAGTGTAGTTCATCTTATGTCAGGGCTCGACAAATCCCAGGTGCAAGGTCGCCATGGCGCCTAGGTGTTTGTCAGCTGCCATCAGACATTTTTCTGCTACTTGCAGGTGTGAGTGCAGGGTAAAACAAATCCTGGCTACTAACTTTTTTTAGCTGGCTCCTAGATTTAAAACAAATTTGTCAAGCCCTGTCATATGTACCCTGAAAAAAAAACAAAATTAGTGCACAAAACATTGGAGTAGTGCGGGCATTTGTAAAATGTTTTAGATGTTTACATCTGTACTTACATTTCCTGTTTCTTGCAATGTGTATGTTTTATTTCTTTGAATGTACCTGACCTCCTTTTCCTGAATGGCTGCTCAAGTGTATTGTACCGGAAGCAGGAAGTGGTTTAGACGGGACCCAAATTGCTCATATACTAAATGAGCTTAACACAAAATTTATAGTATTACTAAACTCACTAACTTTTTCGTATGTATTGGCTAGACAAAATGATTCCATAGTACATCAATGAAAAGTGCCATTTTTTAAACCATTCATTTTTGGGGGGATGGCAGGATTTTATATCTAGCCTGTGACACCATAACCTTATACAGTAACATTGTATTAAATCTTTTCATGTGACAATGTTGAAGAAATTACAGTCTGCTACAATGTGAGTGTACAGCCTGTATAAAAAGTGCAAATTTGGTTTTCCCATACAAATAGCTCAACACACAGCCATTAATGTCTAAACCTTGGCAACAAAAGTGAGTACACTCATTTCCCCTCCCGGTGTCAAGTGACTTGTTAGTGTTACAAGGTCTCAGGTGTGAATGGGGAGCAGGTGTGTTGATTTTGGTGTTATCACTCTCACACTATCTCACCATGGTCGACCAAAGAAGTTGTCTTTGGGAAATAGACATATGAGTGCTGCCAGCATTGCTGCAGAGGTTGAAGGGGTCAGCCTCAGACCATACGCCGCACACTGCATCAAATTGGTCTGCATGTCGTCCCAGAAGGAATCATTTTCTAAAGATGATGCACAAGAAAGCTCGCAGTTTGCTGAAGACAAGCATACTAAGGACATGGATTACTAGAACCATGTCCTGTGGTCTAATGATTTGGTTCAGATGGTGTCAAGCGTGTGTGGCGGCAGCCAGGTGAGGAGTACAAAGACAAATGCGTCTTGCCTACAGTGAAGCATGGTGGTGGGAATGTCATGGTCTGGGCCTGCATGAGTGCTGCCGGCACTGGTGAGCTACAGTTCATTGAGGGAACCATGAATGCCAACATTTATTGTGACATACTGAAGCATATGATCCCCTGACATACTGATCCCCTGCCTTCGGAGACTGGCCCGCAGGGCAGTATTCCAACATGATAACGACCCCAAACTCACCTCCAAGACAACCACTGCCTTGCTAAAGAAGCTGAGGGTAAAGGTGATGGCCTGGCCAAGCATGTCTCCAGACCTAAACCCTATTGAGCATCTGTTGGGCATCCTCAACAGCAAGGTCTCTTACGTCCACCAGCTCCGTGATGTCGTCATGGAGGAGTGGAAGAGGATTTAATATACACCAGATGCCCTGCTTTCAGCATTTTAGACATCTTCACTTATTTTGCCTTCTCTTTATTTCAGTAAATATGTAACAACCTTCATAAACTAGTCTAGAATACATTTAAAGGAAAGACGCTATGCAAGTAATATTTGGAAGATTCAGTTTGACAAGCAGAGTAAAAGAGTTACAGCCCACATTAACCTCACTCATTTCACACATTTCTGTCTTTTCATAAACTAATATCTGATTTTAAAAACTGTTGCAGTTGTGAAATGATGTGAGCAAAGTGAGATATAAAAGAACTGTATCCGGCACTTCCAGGGAACCAAGGGGCAGAGATGCTATCTGTGTTAAATGGCAGTTTATGATCTTCAAATATTATCATATACACTGAGCTGTCCTATAAAAAAATAGTTTGTTTAGCCCATAAACTTAATGAGCGTATGCATAATTTTTAATTACCTACCTGTGTTATATTCTGATGTACAGTTGCTTTACATTTATATTTAAGGTTATGTTTTTATACCTCTACAAACATAGGTAATGACGTTATTTACATTATTCTGTTTTGTTTATATTCTGTTTTCATTCTAGCGTCATTGCTTGCAAATAAAGAATGCATACAAAAGTATTTACCAGGCAGCAGATTGGGTTTTGCAGTGTGTGGCCACCAGCTGGATATACCTGGCCACACTCTGCATGAGCATAAAAATGTAATGTGAGGCCTGTCATTTCCAGCGGTCAGCTGTGCTTACATTATTAATTTGCCTCCTGCTCCTCAGTCCAGTCCTGGTACTTGCTAAGTACTTTGACATGCATTCATGGTTGGTTGCTTTTCGACCAGTTTTAACTTGCTGGCAGGGTAGCATTAACCTTTTGCATTATTTCCTAATATATGCAAAGCTAAACGTAGGAAAAATCAAATACTTTTGTTAAAAGCCCCAGTGCTTACTAAATCTACCAAATATAGAAGAATATATATATATATGTTCACACAAGGCCATTAGACCCTCAGGAACTCTTGCGCAAAACAGCATTGAAGATGCCGGGCATTGAGTGTGCAGTGGCACATGTGAGCAGTGGCAAGAAGGCTGCCACTGGCCAACTGGCAGCCATCTTAATTGCTCTGTGCACAAATCTCATGTTTAACAGTATGTGCAAGACTTCTGTGGTAAGGGGGAGGGTATAGCATTTACTTTTAAACACAGTGGCTTCCTCAACATCATGTTTTAATGTTCAACTTGGTAAAAAAAACTAACAAAAAAAATTCCTTTAGACAGTGGTTGTCACCTTCTGGCCTGGGGGGCATGTACAGCTCTGAATCCCCCAGGCTTCTTTCTTCCCACCCCTTACACGCTACCACAGACATTTACACACACTCACTATAACATATAAACACACTCTACTTACAACATACTAGCTCTCTATAGTTTGTATAACTTCTTATGACATCAATTCTGGAGTCTCAATTGTTTTTTTCTCGTAACACTATTTCACTTTCTAAAAAGCAAGAATCAGTGCTTAATGTTTAGATATGTATGTCCTTGTTTTAAAAACCTGAACCTTGGACTTTATTTGATTGATTTGATGCAAGCTTACTGCATATTATGAGTAAGCACCCAGTAATGGACAAAACACTTTAAGCTTGCATAGTTTTTTGTTTGCTAGCTTTTTCATGGCGATTCTGAATAGGTTGCTTTTTCCACAATAAATTGTAATATAAGTAAAACCGGAGTGCCTTTCATATTGTTGAATATATTGGAGCATTGTGATGGTTACACAAACCAGAGCACCCGGCCATTGTCCACTAAACATTTGGTGGAGCAAACCAAAGTTTTACGTTTAGGATCTCACTGCTGGTCTTAATTGGGACTGTTTTCTTTTGAGAGATTTATAATAACCAATCTCTTCATAACCTGTAGAAGGAAACTAATGGTAGAAGTGGTATAATCTGACATGTATCAGAACATATCACATAATTTTGTCCCATAGTAACTCAAGTTAGAGATCAACAAATGGGTTAAAAGAAAGTAAAGACAGGATGTAGATTACACCATAAATTTTACAGGTGACAACTTGCATCAACAGAATAGTTGAAAACTTGTTGACTATAAGTCAGGCCACTAAAATATATATTTTTTAATCTGGATGTAATTGCTTCTTTAATTGCAGGAAACCAAAGTCCTGCAACAAGTGAGGGTTTGGATGATGCAGATGAACCAATGCCTGTCCCTGAAGATCTATCAACTAATGCTATGTCTCAACACAATTCTAAGAATGAAAAATCTGTTGGTAAGGGGTTTCTTAAACTTATATATGTCCAAGTATAATTCGCTGTAAGGAAGGTTTCGAAAGTAAAATATTTAAACAGTGTGTACAGGATCTTGGGCAAACTGATGTTCACCTCAGCCCACCACTTAGCTCTGCCCAGCTCATCATGAGTATGTGCAAGTGGAAGGTGGCTAACAAAACTTTTTGTCATCTATTTTTGTGCATCAAGAAAGGCACTCTTGAGGACTGAGGCATCTAGAGGGTTAGTATGTCTCATCCATGGCTTGTATCCCGGCCATCCAAACTAGCCTACACAGATCTTTAGGGCATCATGTAAAATATGTAACCTATGTTCTTACAACAAATCTTGTTAATGCAGGAATAAGAAAAGTAGGGTATGAAAATGTATATGCTTGATTTCTATTTCTAGTCATCTGGAAATATTGTGCATCAAGTATGCTTATTTAAGGATTGCCTAAGCTGGACTCGTAGTGTCCATTTGAAAATGAAAAGGACCAAATTTTTTAAAAATATAATTTTAATAAATGAAAAGGACCAAAAATATAAAATATAATTTAAATAAAATTTAATAAATATTAATTATTCACATAAAGAGTATGGCATATAAAAGTAGGGATTCCATGACAAGTTGTTTGAAAAGCAATTGGTTCATTATGATGGATTTAAGTGACACTTACCCCCCAAACAATTGAGCAAACTTTACTTTTACTATTAGTATAATATAAGTATATTAGTATGAGTATTGTTTGCACAATTGTTATTTTAAGAATTGAGGAGAGGATCCCTTAACGTACCAGTGCTCCCTTCCACCATACGCCACCAGTTATGACCATACGCCACAGTTGGATCCTCATCATTCGATTATTAATTATACACTTATTTTGTTTTGCTTCCCTATAGCTGCTGATATTGGTAAACTCTGTGTGCACAAAGTGTCTTTGCTGACAGAGTAACATTTTAAAAACTAAATGAATCAACATAAAAATAGATTAAATAAAAATAATAGCTAGCAATAAAAAGGTCATCAGCTGTAGCTGCTGGGAGTGAGTGAGAGGGAATGAAACGTGTACTCTGGTGGGGCACGTAAGTAATGCAATGTTGCATGACCCTGTTAACAAATATTCACTTTGTGCTTAAAAGAGCGTTAAACAAAATTTCCTTTATTTTCTAAATAAAGTAGTTCATCAGCAAGAGGAAAACACACAAGAAAAAGATTTAAGAACTGCCAAGAATGAATATGTAAAAAAGATGTTAACTGTGAAATGGTTTACAATTTCTTGTTTTTGATCTGTCTGCCTACGAGGTTAAAAGCTTTCCATTGACAAAATAATTGAGGTTTGTTTACTAAATAAAGAGATGTCAGGAACGTTTGTAGGGGAGTTGTGTTTTAGCTCCTTTACTATGTTATTCTTTATGAAGGGCCAATGATGGCAGGTTTTCTCAACCAAGAAAGGCTGAGCTGGCCCTGCATAATGAATAATCCAATGTGTAAGTATGCTTTGAAGAAATCTCACTGATTTAACATTATACCAGAAGCTCACTGGGGTTGGACCTTTATAATATACGGTGAGGTCAAGGAGAAACCACGACTATCCTGCAACTTCTGCTGTCAACTCTTCCTTTGGTGAATAAACGTAATTGTGTTTATTCAAATTTATACTGCGATGACCAGGGATTACATCAGTTATTCATATTACCGGTACTAGTGATTATATTTTTTCTTGAACTTTCAGATACAGGTGAACTGTGGGAATGCAGGGTATTTTAATGTATTTAAATATAGATCATTTATTAAAAAAAGCAAGTTCATTTTAAATCTAGATGAAAAAATACTTTCCCATTTTAACCACTGGAACAGTGTTTCCTGAATAAAATTATTACAAGCAAAAAGCCTGTTTTCTTAATTGGAAACATCATTACTGTGGTAAGATCTGTCACATGGTACCAACTGAAGTAAACAGACATGCCACCTGCAAGGATCTCACTGATTAGTTCTACTCTGTGATTCAAATACCACTGCAGAAATTAAAAACCTACAGAAATGTAGGACAAGATTAGGTAAACATAGGGTTTTATTTTTTTAGGCTTTTGCTACCAGTGGTGTTACATTACCTTTCCAACCATGAAATTTACCTTTGTTTGTTGGATTTACCATACATCTATTTTTTATCACATTATGCAGTCAGCAAGGTTTAACATACACATTTTGTCTTGTTTGTTTATGTTTCATTCACTGCTTTCAGCAGTTCCTGATTTTCTTCAAGTGGTGACAATGTCTGAGGAATCAGTGGATCTAAATTATGTTGTCTTCATGCTTCATCTCATGAGCTCTGCTTTTTTGCTGATGTTCTATTTTGACATTTGTAGAAAAAAATGCCCCTCTTGTACTACTCTGTAAAACAAAACTTTTCAAGTATGAAATGCTGTGCAAAGAAGTATTTTGTATTCATTTTTCTAAGCGAATAACCACTGCAGCACTTAAGTTGACTGGAACTCCAAAGAAAACTAGACCTAGGTCTGCAAACATTAACATGTAATTGTTTTAAATTTAATGATTACTGTACTGTACAAAACATTTTTTGAAAGTTTTTTATTTTACATATATGTACATACATATTACATATGTGGACACTGACACATCACACCTACAGTATAAACCATGGATTTGCTATAACAGCCTCCGCTCTTCTGGGAGGGCTTTACACAAAATGTTGTAGTTTATCTGTGGGAATTTCAGCCGTAACAGCATTTGTGAGGTCAGGCCTGGCTGGTAATCCAATTCACTTCCAGTGTATCAAAAAAAGTGTTCAATGGTGTTAAGATCAGGGCTGTGTGGAGGCCACTCAATTTCCTTCATACCATACTTATCAAACCATGTCTTTATGGACCTTGCTGTGTGCACAGGGTCAAAGGGTAAAACTACCCCAAAAAAGAAAAATATACCACCACAAACTACTGTATATGGTACCCCAAAGTACATCACCTGAAGATTTCAAAGACTCCCTATTTACTTTTATACCACCTTTATACTAAAAACACAAATCTAATATGAACTAATATACCTTTTCACTTTGTCAGGCGCGGATTGATGCTGCACATTGGGCTACCTTAAACTATAAAGAGAACATACAAAATGAATTTCCCACTTCTGCAGAGCATATAGATACCACATACTTTATGTGTGCTATGTCAGCATTACACATTCACATGAGACCCCCCCCAAATCAGTGTTTCCCCTTTTGTACAGTTGAACCAGGGAGGTGCATTCCATGATTTTAGGAGTAAAATTACTGTTAGATATTTGTTTGTTTTTTTACTAAATATCTTAATGTCTCCGTGACCAAAGAAACACAGCTTCTAAGTCTTCTTAAATAGGGTATTTTTTATGCAAAGCATACATACATAGAGCAACAATTGATGACGTATAATAAACTGTAGGTAGGGGTGAGGTGATGTTTAGAGGTTAGATTAAAGAGGATAGAGGTATCCATATTCTCTAACCATGAGTTTATACCCTTTTATACCCTTTTACAATATCAGTCAAGTGATTACCTTCTATGACAAGGGTATATGTGTAGATTTCATCATACAAGACTTTCTGAATGATCCTTTTAGTAGTTCTGTCACCTGATTAAAACACCTAATGTAAATGTATATGTAGAATAAAAACATGGATTTCTTGCAACTACCTCTAAACATCCCCCATAAAATCAATATTCCATGAAAATATTAACATCAGTGCCTGACCTCACAAATGCTGTCTTGTCAAAATGGGTACACATGACCACAGACACACTCTGGAATCTTTTAGAAGGCCTTCCGGCAAGAAAGGAGGCAAAGAGGGGCTCAGCTCCATACTTATGCCTATGATTTTGTAATGGGATGTCCACCAAGCTCATATAGGTGTGACAGTTGCACATACATTTGGATATATATATTGTAAACTAAGCATTCCAGTATGGAGGACATGGGGAAAAAAGGTGATGAAATAGTAATGGAATAGTAATTAGTTTAAAATCTAGAGAATGATTCTTCAAGATTGGACAGACAACATGTTTAAAGGTGTGTACCTTTGCAGTTGGCTGGTGTTTATAGTGTGCCAAGGCTAAGGTAGAAAGTGTTTTGAGTGGCACGCAACAGCACAAACGTCCTCTTCTAGGTCTGAAGCTAGTGTATGTTTCTATTGCGAAGGGGCACCATCAGGTCAGTGGGAGGTATAGATGTTGGATGCAAATAAACTACTGTGCTTTAAGGCCACAGAGATTTAATTAGAATTAAGGCGATTTTCAAGTGGGGGGTGTGTGGGAGATATGACAAGGCTGAAGTTTAGGAGGTGGTGGTCAGATCGGGAGAAAAGGTTGTTGGAGTGTTGGGAGGTAATATGGTTGTAGGAGAAGACAATGACATCTATATGTCAGACAGCTGAGACAAAAGGGTTGTCTATACATTTGCTAAAGTCAACCAGGATTAGTGTGGGGTTGGTAGATGAGTGAAAGTTAGAGATGGAGAGCAAAATGATTTATAAATTAGAAAATAGGACCAGGTGGCTGGTCAGTCACTACCACATGGATGGCTGGAGGAGAGTGTTAGATGAACTTCAAAGGAAAGATAATTAAATAGAGGGAAGTTTGAGGGAATTTGTTGTGTACACTGAATGAAAGAAGGATTCCAACATCCCATTACCTGTCTGTCTCCAGATCTACAGGTATGGTTGAAACATAGGTTACCATACGAAGGAGCTGCAGTAAAGGTAAGTGAGGCGGTTGAGACAGCTATAAAACAAAAACAGTGAGCTAGTCAGACAGAGCAGGTATTCCATGGTGCACAAGAGAAGGGGGTAGTGGATATAAGGTTACAAGTATTCAGATAAAATGGAGGCTCCTCCCTTTTGCGGAAGTGCTTCAGTGGGTAGTGAAAGTGAGTGTGTCTGGGTATGTTAGTGAAAGTGAGTGTGTCTGGGAATGTTAGTGAAAATGAGTGTGTCTGGGAATGTTAGTGAAAGTGAGTGTGTCTGGGGATGTTAGAGAAAGTCAGTGTGTCTGGGAATGTTAGAACGTGGGGGTATGTTAGTGTGTTTGGGGGTTGAACGTGTCTTTGGGTATGTTAGTGTGTGTCTGGGTATTTTAGTATGTGTGTGTCTGAGAATGTTAGTGTGTGAATGTGTGTCTGTCTATGTATATTAGTGTGTGTGTTTGGCTGTGTTTGTTTAAGTATCTGGGTTTGTTTGTGTGGGTGTCTGTATGTGTGTTAGTGTGTGCTTATGTGTTAGGTGTGAGTTAGTGCAGACACACTTTTCTTTCTAATTGTGTTAGTGTGAGTGTCTATGTGTGTCACACTCTCTTCACATTCTCTTACGCGGTCTCTCAATGTCTACCTACCTTCCCTGCATACCGCTTCCATGTCTCCTTTCTCGCAGCTCCGTTTTTTCTCTTGCGCCTCCTTTGTGCATCTTCTTCCATATACCCACTCGGTTAACAAGGCCTCCTGCAGCACTCTTGCAAAAGGGCAGAGGAGCGGGGAGGAAGCTGGGCCTGTGGCTCTGCCCTTTTTCAGAAGTGTTCTGGGAGGCCAGAATAATGCAGCCAGATTCACGGAGTAGGAGAGGTGCAGAATCTCCTTTCTTTCTCTGTGAATCAGGATTTCTTATTCTTGACCCTTGAAGTACTTCCACAAAGAAACATGTACTGTGGGGGGTGCAAATAGAATGCATGTGTGTATGTCATTTTACGGTGAGCCTAGGATTAGTGTCCCCTGGGAAAGTATACATCAATCAGCTATAACATAACCATTGACTGGTGAAGTGAATAACACTGATAATATTGTTATCATGGCACCTGTCAGTGGGTGGGATATAAGCAGAAAGATTGATGCAGGAAAAATGGGCAAGCAAAAGGATCTGTGACGGAGCATCTCGAAAACTGCAGCTCTTGTGGGGTATTCTTGGTCTGCAGTGGTCAGTATCAAAAGTGATCCAAGGAAGGACAACTGGCAACTAGGGTGACCACAATTTATTTCTGCCATTTAGGGACACACTATGAAGATATATGGAAAAACAGAACAAATTCTGGGGATTACAGCTTTAAATGTACTCTGTAAAAAGAATAAAAACCACAAATGGTGCAATACCGTTTAAAAGGTTTAAAACAGCCCCCACTAGTTGTGCCACACTCACAAGATTGTAGTAGGTACTGCACCTTTAAGATAGCCTGTATCTTAGGAATCTTGGAGGTTTGCTGGAACTTTTAAAACCACCTCAAAGTTTTAAAAACCAGTCATCTGCTGGATACAAACGAATGGCAGGCAGAGTATCATCCAAAAGTTCTTTATTTACAATAGCCCATTAAAAACGCTTAATGCTTTAAGAAACATGTTTCGTCATATGCTGACTTCATCAGGGACTAGTTATAATGCATCAAGAAACATAAACTAACAAAAAATAAACTAAAAACCCTTGCCCGCCCTCTCCTTAAATCATCTAATCTGTTCTTCTATTGGTCCAAAATCTTCACTCCTCCTTTGTTTCAATTAGATGAACACAAATTTTTCTTGTTTCCAGTTGATAACCCTTTGCATTCCAAAATGTGTTCCAAGACTGTGTCCATTATTTCTAAACGCCGTCTTTTTTTATACATGTTTTTATTGCAAAGTCCAGTTCAAATAGTTAATTATTTGCACAATACTACAATCTAAAATGAAGGAGAAAAAAATAATAATATACATCCTTATAATACATATACATGCTATTTATAGCTTTTGCAAATATTTATATACGGAAATTTAACTAAATTACCTAACATAGAAAACTCATTGCTTCATTCAGAAATAAGTATCACACTGTTACAATGTATATACCGTATTGGCCCGAATATAGGCCGCAATTTTTTCCCCTACTTTAAGTCTTTAAAGTGGGGGTGCAGCCTATATTCGGGGTATAGCGCAGGGTTAGGATACAGATCCCGTATACTACTCTCTGATACGCTCAGACAGCCTCCCCTGCCGGCACTTTCTACGGGGGGAGTGCCGGCACGGGAGATTGTCTAAGCGCATCGCACAGACGTTCACCGCCTGCAGCGATGCGTGCGTAAACAACCTACACTGCCTGCACATCTGCACGATGTGCCGGCAGCGGAAGTTGTTTACGCACATCGACGCAGATGGTGAACGTCTCCCCCTTCTCACTATTTACTCCCTCTCCCCTTTTCACTATCTACCTCTCTCCCTACCTTCTCACTATTTATACCCTATTCCTCCCTTCTCACTATTTATACCCTATTCCTCCCTTCTCACTATATACCCTCTCCCCCTTTGTTCACTTACCTTGCAGAAGTCCTGCAATGGGTGTGTGTGGCCTCTGTCTCGGTGCGCCATCACAGTGCGCGCTGCTTCACTGCTGAGCGCTAGTATATGATGGCATATTCCTGCGCTCAGCATGAAATGCTGGAACTGCTAGAATCCTTGCAGAGTAGAATGAGGGGCGCCGAGCGGTTGCTGAAAAAGTATTATTGGCGCCTCTTTCCTCTGCGTAAAGAAAAAGGACAGCGAATGCATTGTTCCGGATTGAGGCTGCACGGGACCCGGGACATGTGGTCACCCTACAGTGGCGACAGTGTCATGGGCAGCCAAGGCTCATTGATGCATGTGGGGGCCACAGGCTGGTCTGTCGTAGCTCAAATTGCTGAAAAAGTTGATGTTGGTTCTGATAGAAAGGCGTCAGAACACACAGGGCATCAAAAGAGCCTACAATGGCCACATGGATGCATCCATGGAGGCCCCACCTTGCAAATTACAGGACTTAAAGGATCTCCTGCTAACATCTTGATGCCAGATACAACAGCACACCTTCAGAGGTCTAGTGGACATAGAGTCCATGCCTCTATGGGTAAGGGGTGTTTTGGTGGTACAAAGGTGGACCTACAAAATATTAGGTGGTCATAATCTTAAGGCTGATCGGTTTATATGCCTACATGTATGGTATTTCAGTGTGTGTAACTGAAACTTTAGAACGAGTTTGCGTGTTAGATTATGTGGGTGTTATTTATGTTGGGGCATTAAAGAAATACTGCACTTGGGTGCCACTCAATCTGAATAAATGTGACTTTTTCTTTAAAGGAGAAAAGTGATAACACATTAAAGCACACAATATGTATTTTAAAAAATATATATTTGATTTCGTTCTCTTGCAGCTGGGCTATTCCGGCCATCGAAATTGATAAAATAAACTTGGTTTCTTAAGCTTTTCACAGGAACTGTGTTTCACAAGTTACCACAAAATGTCTGTATGATATCATCTCAAGCTCTTTGCATTGCAGGATTTGTGAGATTGCAGGTGTTCACAGCAAACTAAAAAAGTTTCCTCTACGTTAAATAAAAGACTGGAGATGGCAGAACATGAGATAGAAGGAGTAATCTTTGTAATCATCAATGCTTTACAAATGAAGTAGGCAAAGTATTTCTAAAACCCCAGGTCATAAATCAAGAGTGTAGAAACATAGTTGTACTGCTCTTTACTGAGAGGGTGGTAGAAAAGTGGAACAGATCCCCAGCAGAAGTGGAGGGGGATAAAAAAGTGAGGAAATTTAAGAATGCTTGGAATGGGCATATGTAAGACAAGACCAAAGACTAATTAAGGGGGTGTAGACAAATGGGACAGAAATCAGCAGAGGTGGTAGACATTATTATTGTGTGAGCAGAATGCTTTCCTATTTTTAATTAAAGCAATTGTATGCCAGTGGCTGCCAGAACTGGTATGAAAACTAGACCATGGAAGAAACAATGTGTAAGTGCAAGCATGCTTTTTCTTTTCTTTAGAGAATATATATTAAGCCCTCAACCCCCTTATAACGTAGAATTGTGTCCTACTGAAAATTAGTAAATGTTGGTACACAATAATACGGTATGTCCTATAGAAAATGCAATGGTGCGCTCCTTTGCCTCCCTATCTCTCCACAATTATAATTGTTATCCACAGTATTCTTGGAAAAAATATTTTTTTCTCCTTGATCACCTGTTGAGCATTTTAGTCCCTGGATAGTGGGGATAGCGTAACTGGTTTTAGTGTGTTTGATGAGTAGTGGGTATTTTTGTATAGTTTAGTGTTTTAGTGTTAGGGAATGAGAACATTTTAAATGATGAAAACAACTTAAAACGTTTTTAAAAGTTTTAAAAATGTTTTCTGTAGGTTAACTATTTAAAAAAAAACATTTTGTAGCTTTGTATAATGACATCCCATTACTGGGGAAGGGCCCTATGCTATCCTGGCATCTGAGAATGGGAGCACTGTGGTATATCAAGCCACTTTTTGAATCATCATTTATTTTTATTATATATATTTTAGGTATGCCACACAAAATGGTCCCAAACAACAAATAACCTAGGCTTATACCACATGGCACCTCACTGATATGAGCAAGCTGAAGAAAAAGAGTGTTCCCTCTTACTCAAGCAACAATCCACTATTAGCAACCTCCTAGCTATGAAAGCCTTTTTAGATTTTTACTATTAATGGAGACAAGTGGAGTTTGAATGATACCTTTATTGGCTAACTGAGTAAAATGGCAATAAAGATTATGATCGACTGTACAAAATTAGACAGCTGTTAACCTTTCTATCAAAAAGGTTCGGAGAGGTGTACACATCTGTATTGCTAAAATAACTGATGAGATACATATGGGGGAAGGGACAAACATCCTTCCCTGCTGTCCTGGCTCTATAGGCGCAAGTAAAGGCTATTACTTGGTAACTGTTTTACCATCATTGGATTGTTTTAAAATTTGTACATGTTTGAGTTGCATATGGGGTATTTCCATATTCTGGAGATGCAGTTGAATAATTTTTGACGGATTTCTTTGCTATTGTACATAATAAGCGCAAACAAAATCGTAAGCAATGTGGGGGCGTTTTTTTAGCAAAATTACTCCTAGGAATATACCATGGTTTCTCTGCGTGGTAAAATTATGTTTGTGGGTGTTTCATAGATTTTTTTGTCCACTTAAACTTACAAACCTAGTATACCAAAGGTAAAAAAAAAATATTATTGCGTTAGGTAGTTTCTTTGTTTAGTGGTATGCTGTCTACCTAACCTAAAATTACTTAATGCATGTTTTAACTAGCTGTTGTAGAGTAGTTGTGCACCCCATTATCCTTTAGAATCCCTTACCGTCCCAACGTTGCATTGTGCTGCAAATGTGTGGTAAATTACGGATAATCTGTACAATTGTATAGCACGTAGGAAATTTGAACCCTTGCTGAACGCATTTCTGTATGTTACTGATTGTTTTTTAAATGCTCAAGATTCTAATATAAGCTAAATAATTGATTTGAAAAGCCATGATTTAGACATATGTTAAAATTATTAATCATTTTAATTTAGTTACATGTGGCACGTGCAAAAAAAAATCCTATAGAAAACGCCTGTTGCTTTTCCTTGTGTGTGCTTCCCTTTGAGTCACTTCTCCATAACACTGTATTTTCTGTTACTATGTTCAACTTTGCTTCCTCTTTTTCCTGTATCCTATATTTCATTATGTGCTGTTGTTCCTCTTCAGTTGCTTATACAATAAGCCCATGATGTGGAAACCCAGTTACAATATAACATGCAAACCGCAGTGTTTCATTTTTTTTCATGGCAGAGTGAAAGGAAGTAAGGTTTGCTTCATGGCATATGGCTATTTGTAATGTGATTTCTATTACTGTTAAAGTTTGTTGATGATAATTGGTCACTTGGGGTCTTTGACATGCAGAATAATAATTAGTGCTTAGGCTCCTGAAACTCAGCTTTTGATAATGTATCAATATATATGTGACATTGTCTATTAGATTAAAGCAACATTAAGGCACCATTGAGCTACACAGGATTCACCCCACCATTGTTTTTTGTCTCAGCAAAAATAACCGTGTTTCGCTAATATAAGCTGCTGATTTAGTTTATCATTGGTTGCTGCTTGCGGTCTGTCAGGTTACCCTGTCAACTTTAGTTTGGCACAATGTCACAGTGGTCTGCTAAGCAGGTTGATGCCCTCCATCAACCTAAAAGGGACATATACTAGCATAGAAACACCCTGCAGAATATGGGTGATGAGAGAAATTACATGTTTATGTGAAATGAACAATTTTTGTTCATCCCTGTGGTGCCTTGTTCTAGGGGCTTTGGACAGTGGTGTCTTCTACCTAGGGCTGGAGGTCAAAGGTTGTGGCATTATCTATACCACTTTAATAAGTGTACTCTATTTGTAGATTGGACTTCAAGCTGCACAGTAACTTTTAATGGCCCTAGTGGGGAAATGGGAGATCTCTCTTGTTACCAGTCCATACAACCTAAGCTAAGTACCAGACTGGGCTGGCCCGGGGACATGGGAGAAGTTTGGTGATGTACTTTCATCAAGCCTGAAGAGGCTGAAGAGTCACGTAACATGATGTTATGTGACCCTGTAGTAAAAGCAAAGCTACTTGTTCACTGAGTGAGCTTCAGGAAAGAAAGTTGCTCCTGCAAATGAGATAAAGGGGTGAAGGAGAGTAAGGAAATGAGAGATGGTAAGGGAGTGATTGAGTGATTAGGTATGTATGTTAGAGAGTGTATGTATATGTGTGTATGTGAGCGTGAATGTGTATACATAAGTGGACTAGCTTAGCGCACCATTTTTCTTTTCCCTGTTTGCACATATTTGAGGTTGTTGGCTCCTCATTTGTCTGGTTGCAGCTTGCTGTCCAGGGGTTAATTGGTAGGAGGCTAACTTACACAACCCATAAATAAAGTTTTGATAGCAGCATAAACCGTTTTGTGTGCCTACTGTGTAGGAGGTAAGAGTAGGTTCTTAACCTATTGAGAGTGTGCATAATTATGCTTTGGCCAATTCATATAGCCAAAACCTCTAATTTATATTATATTTATGTATTTGTTGTTAACTTTATTAGGGTGAGAAGTGCAGACATTTAGTTTTTTTGAATAAACTGCAGCATGCTCATACCTGTTGGGTAGGCTTCATTTTACACATTTGTTTTATTTGATCATTAATATCCCTGTTTTCCTGAGCTTAGAATGTTTGCAGTCTTCACTACAACGCTAATCCTAACTTCATGTTCACAGATATATAAACTTAATATAAATGAGAGGTTTTGGTTATATGAATTGGCCAAAGCATAATTAAACTCACCTACATAGTGGGCACACAAAGCAGTTTGTACTGCTATCCAGTGCCGGACTGGGACTGAAAAGCAGCCCTGGAAACATTTGGAGACCAGCCCCATATGGTTTATCTACTAAATATTAGCAAGGTACTCATTGCAGATGGATGCGAAAAGGTATTTTCACTAATAACATTTAAATGAATCTTACTAAACAGACCTACACTTAGAGATCTACTTTTTAAGAAATATGTTTAGTACGAACAACAAGGTAACTGAAGCACTGATCTAGCTAGGCAATTGTCATTTATTTACAAAAAAGTCAAGGTGCCAGTGGCATGTTTAACTCGATTGATGTGACTAAACTTAGTTGCATAAGCTTGCATGTTACAATTTCGAAAAGCAACTTGTATATACTTGTATATGTGTATTGTACCTGCAAATTCTAGTTGATTAACATGTCCTCAACTTAAATTTGTAAAATCCCCATTAATATTACTTACAATAATACCTCCAAAGCAGCATGCAGTACACCCCAGCCATGTGGCTTTGCTGTAGTTTTTAATTAAACACAAGTTTTGTGGTAAGCAACCTGTTTAAACTGACTGAATGGGCAGAAGGTTTTGTTTAGTAATAGTACTGACTGGTCATTTAAAATGCAGATGGAATGCAACCCTATAGTTGTCATCACTGCATGCAGAAACATTTCATGAATAATATGCCATAACCATCAAACCTAAGACTGCAGCAAATATGTACATTGGTGTAAATCCATGCCTAAATATATCTATATAGATAGAAAGCATTATAATGTAATATATAATAATGTAACAAAACATATTGACTGCAAAAAAAAGTGTGGCGTTCCCCAATCCCATGCTTTAACCAGAAATGCACTTCTCTTTTATGGTTATTTTTCAGACATAACTATTGTGAAAATAGGAATGTCTTAGGACAGAGTGAGGAAGTGAACCTACATAAACTAGGAGAGGCTTCTGGATTTTGCAACATTTGGTTAACTGCTTTTAACATGCACAGGAACTTAACCTTCCTGTATTTCTTACAGATGGATTTTTTTTATATATATATATATATATATATATACAATGTTATTTTGCGAAAAGCTAGTATGATCAGCAAAAGATGTGTCTGCATAGTTTTATTTAGCTATAGCAGATATTTAGAGTCTAAAGTAAAATGCATTTGAATGCTAAATGTGAGAATTATCATGTGGTCATCTTAAATTGTATATATTATATTATACTATATGTTTACTACAACTTGTCAGACAGGATATCCACTTGGTCTAGATGTTAAGATGATGGTCTACAATATAGATTAGTAACAATGTTTTTTCTCATCTATTATGATATGATGAAGTTTATTACATGTATATATTTACACCTTTGTATATGTTTAAATTTGGACTGAGTGCAAATAGCAAGGGGTCTACTCACTAATCTGCATATTCATGTAAATTGCCTAAAAAGTAAGGTTTGCAGCACCAAAGACAATTTGCACTAACAAAAAAGTCACGCTTAACTTTCATTTACCCGATAGCCAGAAAGTCAATGTGATGTAAGTAAATTATAAATGAGTGTTAGTGAACATAGTTGTGAGTAGAATAACTTGCAAGTCTCATGCTCACCTGAACACGAACACAAGAAAAGAAACAGGGGTCCTTAAATAACCTATTAATCAAGGGGGGTGACCACCATTGTTTTGTAGGGTGAGAGGTACTAAAAACAAACTCTGGGGGCTATAGGCCCATGGGTATGAAGGGTGTACTTGGGCGTGTGCTTCCCCAGTATTATATATTTGGCCCTACCACACCACAACAGTTTATTATTGTTTTATATGGGGAGCAGCATTTGAGAGCATTTGAGAGCTTCAGTCAAGGACAATCCCACTGACGTTACCATAAAAGGAAAATCAATTATGAAACGCATGTAGCACATAGCTGTTCTCCTTAAAACATTTAACCAGTAGTGTCTTTTATTCTGTCTATGTATCACACACTAGCTTTACTTAGGTTTAAAACCGGGGAATAAAAAAGGGCTGTTTGTTACTTACATTTTCAAATTTGTAAATATAACTATAGAATTGTGTCTGACTTTTGTTCAATATAAGACATTTTTTCAGATCTTTTATTAATGTAGTGATCAATCATTTCTGCAGAACATCTGAAGAAGAAAAAAACAGAGCAGCGATCGTGTGCTAGAATGAAGTTTAGAACAACAGATTGTAGCAAAACATCAACATTATTTTAAAATGTTGTATTTAGGGTTCTATAGCTGTCTTGTTTTCAGGCATCAAAATCAAATGGATATAGAAAGGGGACCTGAATACCAAGTGCATGATAATGATGATTTAATTATTCTATAAGAGATTATATGTTTAGATTATGTCTTATAATAGCAATAGTTACTGCCTTTCTTTGTTTTGTCACCGCAAAATGTTGCTTCATAACACAGTTCCCCATGCCTGAATGACAAGACTGGAATTACATACATACCCTTGCTTACACAAGCAAAATGTTTTTCAATGAAACTTTAGTTAATTGTCTGGGTGGGGTCCTTTTGAACACTTGTCCCATGGGAGATAGCTTATCTTAACCACTAGTGCAGTTCCCTGCCCTGCTAGGATTATGCAGGATAAAAGTCTGGAAATATCATATTTTAATATAAGCAAAATTTGTGGTCCAAATGTAAAATATTGCTTCTTTAAAGATATGCATTTTCACAATGTACAAATAATTATTGATTTTTACAAATATGTGTGCTGTGCAAGGTATAATTTCCAACATATTATGATTAATAGTCCATATGTTTAGTAGAATAGCATGGTTAAACACTTTAATATATATTCTAATTATGATCTACGTTAAAGTATTCACTTCAAACTACAACAGTTTGATATGATGTGCAGAAGTGGGTCTCCACTAGACCCATGGCCTAGAGGCTAAATGCTAAATAGGTGTTGTGTCCTCAATATGTGTAGCAACAGGAAACATGAAAAAGTAACTATTTTTTATACTCAGTATATCAAGATCCTGAGTTTCTGTTAATGTTACCTTAAGATTCGTCTTATGTTTTAAAAGATACAGGTGATTTTTTTCCCCCCATATCTCATGTGTCATCTTCATGCGTCTACACTACATAAGAACATATCTTTAGTACATCTAAAATGTGACATGCAACATGAACAATTCAAATATTCTCTGAAGCTGGTGTGTTAAAGCATCCTGTTTGCCTTCTTTATTGCAGAGGTACGTGAGACAGAGCGCTTTAGGGGTTTGCACGCATTTATTTTTAAAAGTTTTTCCAGTAAGTATGCTCTAACTGCAGCCTGGCATGTTTAACATTTCCTAGTAACCCATATTTCTAAATTAGTATCAGTTTGTGGCATGATCTGTTTTAATGTAAAATTCCAAACTTGCATGTGTAACTTTGCATTCTTCCAGTTTGTGTGTCTGCACTCCATGCACAAATTAATATTATTTGGTGAGTGTCCAAAGAAGTCTGCTAACTAGTGTTTGTGTTAATGCTGGCAACATCAGTATCATTCAGTTTGAGTACTAGTTATCATTTGTAAAATCAAAATATAGAGCTGCACACATGGCATGAAGCATGTGTTTTCGTCATCATTTTTTCAGTATCATATACTCTTAAATTGGCTTTATAGTGTAAATTCTCATATTGTATAATGGGCTTGATTCAATGACATGATAAAAAATGTGAGCACTAAAACCATACTCACATGTAAGCAATTCAGCTCCCAGGGTATACGTAGTCAAGTAAAAAATGCTAACTGCAAAATCACATAAGTGTTAAGCCAATGCAACTCTGAAACTCCTCAAAGTGAATCCTAGCTGAGCACATCAAAGCAAACCTCTAAGCAGCGAACTGAAGTAATTGAACAATTACATGTAACAATGTGTCCATACATCTTAAATGCAAACCAAAACTGACATACAACCTGTACTTTATGGACAAGTGTATTGAGACACACCTCTTAACCCCTTAGTGATTTTATTATTTGTACCCTTGGCTGTAACAGCAATGGCTGTTTTAACACGTCTGCGGTGCTCATGTTTAGCTGTAATTTTCTTTTTTCTCATTTACTGTAGTTATAACACAAGTTATATTTTTTTTTATTTGGAACATCTTTGAAGCTGGTCAGTTAAATTTACCCCCATCTAACCATATACGTTTGAAAACTACATACCCCTGTGTATTTCAAATGCTAGTATTTTAACTTTTTCAATGCGATTATTCTACCACCAGCTTTTGTCAAACTTTGTGGTAGTAATTTTATTGCATTTTTGTTTCACAGACATTTTAGATTAGGTGTGAATTTACAGCTCCTGGTATATGCCACAGTACCACCACAATATGTGGTTAGCAACATCTCCTGAGTACAGTGACACCTTTAATACATGGGTTTGTTTTGGGATTAAAAGGTCACATTTGGGAATTGTACGTTTTTCAAATTGGAGTTTTGACATGTGGTCATCCTGCCCCCATGTGTTTTTTGGGATACCTTTGAAGCTGGCCAATTCAATGAACCCCATCAAAGAAAATATATTCGAAAACTAGACATCCCAGGGTATTTCAAATATTTGTATATTAACCTTTCCCATGCACCAATTTTACCACCACCAGCCTTTTTTTAAAAAAAAAAAAAATTTTCTTTTTTCCACACACATTGTACTTCAGGTAGGAATATATTGCTCCTGCTATATACCACTGTCAAACAACACACCCAATATGTGTTCAGCAACATCTCTTGAGTACAGTGATACCCCCATGCATGTTTTTTGGGTTATTTGCTTGGTGAAGGCCACCTTTGCAAGACGTGCATTTTTGTAATTTAAACATCTGGTCAGTCTGTGCACATCTCCTATTTTTGGTACATCTTTGAACCTGGCCAATTCAATTTACCCCATCAAATCATACATTTTTTAAAACTAGACACCCCTTGGGCATTTGGTAATGCCAGCATGACTGTGCCCCACTGCACAAAGCACGGTCCATAAAGACATGGTTGGATGAATTTGGTGTGGAAGAACCTGAACACCTTTGGGATGAATTGGAACAGAGATTGTGAGCCAGGCCTTCATCTGGCCTCACAAATGCTCTACTAGACGAATGGGCAAAAATTCTCACAGAAATGTGTGTGTGTGGGGGGGGGGGTTAAAAAGGTGCTGGTATTGTAGGGGTTGTTTTTTAAACCCCTTTATTTCCTGCCAGCCAATTATGAAGATTTAGTTGACAGGGCTTCCGTGCAAGAATTCTGTTAATTTTCATTTGTGAAACCATCTTGTACTTTACATAGATAAACTGCAACACATTGCAGGCAAGTGTAGTAAAATAGCAACAATAATTTTGAAAATAACACTTTCAATCTTTGCACCTATTTATTTTTATATACATTAAGTCCAGCCTACCCCTGTACTGCATATACCACACTATCCTGGCAGGTGCTGGCAATGCTCACAGATATTAAATTTCATGTGGGTTAATGAAAAGGTTCATTTGCAGTGGCGAAACTACCGGGGTCATGACTGCGACCGGGCCCTGGAGCTCTGCCAGCCAGGGGGGCCCAAGGGGTGCTGATCAGTTGTTTTCAACAACTGCTCGGCGCCCTTCTGTCTCCTCTGCTCCCTGTCGCTGCAGTGGTGGGAGCGTGAGGCGTCTGTCTCGGGTGCCGGCACTTCACGTCATATGCCGGGGCTCACCAGTGAAGCTGCGCGCACCGCAGCAGAGCAGCGAGACAGAGGCCTCGCGCCCCCACCACAGGACTGCACGGTAAGTGACCTACAAAGGGGGGTAGGGAGGGAGAGGGTAGATCGTGAGAAGGGGGTAGGGAGAGGGTAGATAGTGAGAAAGGGGGTAGGGAGGGGGCAGATAGTGAGAAGGGGGTAGATGGTGTGAGAAGGGGGTAGATTGGGTTGGGGGTGCCCTTAACAGATTCTCGAACTGGGGCCCTGAGGCTTTTAGTTACGCCCCTGTTCAATTATATTTGTTAGTGTATTTAGAGTCCTTTGCGGATGTGTAATATGTTAGCTATACCATTTTTACATTAGGTAACAGTCCATATTTCTCCATATTTCTAGACCTACTTCCTTCCATCTTCAAAATTTGATATATAAGTGTAAATTTAAAATGTACTAAAATTTAGCACATCCCATTGAGATGCTTTGAATTGATATTTATGTAGCCTTTTTAGCACTCATTTTTTAGAGTTTAGACAGGTCATCGAATCATGCAATTTTCACCTCCATTAAATCCAACCAAGGTTTTGCTGGGTCATTGAATCAGGCCCAATGTTACGTAAAAAGTGTACAAATTGTCAATACCTATTCATGTTATCATATACACGGTTCATTTTCCTTTGCAAGTAAAACTTAATTTTTACATCATGTCTTTTCCAATATTAATAATTTAAAAAAAATAAGTCAGTAGGTTCACCTAGCATTGTGGGAAGACTTTTTGAATGTCATCTCACTGATATATCTATGCAATGCCTACTTTGTTCTTCCTACATGAGAGGCTCGCTGTGTTTGGCCCTTTGCAATATATAGTGAAGTCGGTGAGATGTATATATTGCAGTTAGCTAATTTATCCATGATTATTAAGCCCAAACTAGCCACTGGGTACACCATACCTTATGGGCTATTGCCATTTTTTATCTCCCACTATCCAGCCATTTAGTGTACCTCCACATGCTGAACACACGCGCTAGCACACTACAAAAGTCTTGAGGTGTCTGAGGTAAGACTGTAGTGTGCGACCATCTGCCTTGTCTGCTGCTGCCCAATTATCACTTTAACATTTGTATATAGAGTATTCATTTCCTCAGTTATATTGTTTTCTTGTTGGTATAAGTAAAAAGGCACAATATCATGTTTGAATTTAATGTTGAGATACTGAAAATAAAGATACAAATGCCACAGAAAGCTTTCCTCTATAAAGGATTTTACATACCTTATTGTGTGAATTGTTCAATCATTACATTTCCAGGCCATCTGAATCAGGTTAGGTTACAGAACATTGGATAATAATATTGACTGTTGATTCTTGCAGCTGATAATATCAAACTAGAGAGTCAAAGTGATGAAGAGAATGGACGTACCTGTGAAATAAATGGCGAGGAATGTGCAGAGGATTTACGAATGCGTGATGCAACTGGGGAGAAAATGAATGTTACAGCGAATGGACAAGGTTCCAAAGCCTTGACAGGAGCTGGAGGTATTCGACTTCCTAACGGAAAACTAAAATGTGATATCTGTGGGATAATATGCATCGGCCCCAATGTGCTCATGGTACACAAAAGAAGCCACACTGGTAAGGCCTGACATAATTTTTTCCTTAAAGGCCAAAAAAAGACATGATGTGTCATGCCATACAACAAATGCAATGAACATGTGGCTTTATAAATGGCAATTTAGCACTTACATAGTGTAAACTTCCCCTGACTTGTAAAGCATCAGAGATGCCCAAATTAACATACTTGTGGAGTTTCTCCTGTGTGTGCATATAATATTTTTAAATATATCAATTTACTAGTTATCTGTTACTTACCTCCTTGACTTCAGCATCCATATTACACAAAATATGACCCAAAACATATTGAGCAATCTAATGATTCATTTATATCTGTACCAAAGCATGCACCATGTGATAGCTGAGAAGTCCCCTTACATTTTGATGGTGCCCCCTTTGCACTCTGCAGAATCTACCTAAATGCATTTGACCCTTCCCCCACCCCAGCCTCAACTGTTTTGCATTCTGTAGATGTGTTTGGCAGAACACATTTCCTGACACATGATGAACCAACCAAAATCAGCTCCACTGCAGCTTGACGGACGTGAAAAGTGTCCCCATTGATTTCATTAAGCACCGTTCACCACACTGATTTCCAATCTATGAAATGCATAGGGCTCTTGTTTAGCACCTTCTGTTTCAATATAGACCATTCTCCACAGAGCTTAGGGTAAGTGGTACTTGGGTGTAGCACCCCCCTCCCCTGCAAAGACTAAAACACACAAATACACAGAATGCCCAGATTAACTCTCTAACATCATACAGTAGCTGACACGGTAACACCATACACTTATGTGCGCACTCCAAGATCATATCAATAATACCAGACATTCTAACATCATATGATCCCACACACTCTAATGCCATTTAGTAACACCCATACTGTTACTGTAGCACGATATACACCGATCAACCATAAAATTATGACCAATGACAGGTGACGTGAATAACACTGATAATCAGGGCACCTGTCAGTGGGAACACATCGCAGTTGATGTGTTAGAAGCAGGAAAAACAGGCAAGCGTTAGAAACTGAGCAACTCTGAAAGGGGGCAAACTGTGATGGCTAGATGACTGGGTCAGAACATCTCCAAAACTGCAGTTCTTATGGGGTGTTCCCAGTCTGCAGTGCAATCAAAAGTGGTACAAGAAAGGAAAAATGGTAAACCAGTGACAGGATCATGGATGACCAAGGCTTATTGATGCACGTGGGGGGCAAACAGATCAAATTGCTGAAAACGTTAATGCTGCTTCTGATAGAAAGGTGTCAGTGCAATGCAAATTGTTGCTTAGCAGACCACTCAGGGTGCCCATGTTGACACCTGTCCACTGTCAAAAGAGCCTACAATGGGCACGTGAGCAGAAGAACTGGACCATGGAGCAATGGAAGAAGGTGGCCTGGTCTTATGAATAACATTTTCTTTTACATCACGTGGATGGCCAGGTGGATGTGCATCGCTTACCTGGAGAACACCAGGATGCATCCATGGAGGCCCCACCTCTTATAAGACTTAAAGAAAAAATCTGCTGCTTAGTGCCAGATACCATAACACACCTTCAGACGTCTAGTTGAGTCGGGCCAGGGCTGTTTTGGCAGCATAAAGTGAGCCTACACAATATTAGGCAGATGGTCATAATGTTATGGCTGAATGTTATGGCATGTGCAAATGGGCATTCCCTGCCCATTCAGTTCGCCACGCACATTCACTTTCACTCACACTATCACTCACACTCTTATTGACTCTCTCTTTCTCTCACACTCTAAATGTTTCCCTACCATCTCTGCAGACCACTTCTGCTTCTGCCGACCACTTCAGCATCTTCTTCTTCATGGTTGCCCTCACTTCAACTTGGCGCAATAGGGCGGTGCATCTTACATAGAAACATAGAAAGTGACGGCAGATAAGAACCATTCGGCCCATTCAGTCTGCCCAACCTCAGAATACTTTGCTTAGTATCCGCCCTTATCTAGCTTAGCCTTATGTCTATCCCATGCTTGCTTAAATGTCTTCACTGTAGGCTGGAAGGCTATTCCATGCATCAACTGCCCTTTCCGTAAAGTAACATTTCCTGAAACTTTGCCCCTCTAGCTTAAGACTATATCCTCTTGTTGTGGTACTCTCTTCCTTTATCGTGTTGATTCCCTTTAAGTATTTAAATGTTTCTATCATATCTCCCCGTCACTTCTTTCTTCCAGGCTAAATATGTTAAGATCCTTTAACCTTTCCTGGTAGGTTTTATCCTGCAATCCATGAACCATTTTAGTAGCCCTTTTCTGAACTTTTTTGATCAACTTTTATATGTCATTCTATCAATAGTAAATTCCTTAAGCAGTAAAGCAAAGTCAGTGCACAAACCATTTAAAACAAGTTTAGCCAAATAAAACTGCACAAGGCTGGAGCACACTGTGGGTACAAGCTGGATTTAAGATGGCTGACGCACACATTCGGGGCACACATTACAATTTGACTAACAGAAATAACAGATGAGATTTTTGAAGAACCAAAGGCAGGGAGAAGATGAATTGGCCTGGGATAGGAATTCCAGAGCATAGGGCTAGTCTTTGAGAAATCTTACAAGCATGCACAAGAGCTTTAAATCAGAGGAGAGAACAGAGAACATCAGATGAGTGAAGAGACTGGTAAGGAGTGTATTTAGAAATAAGTGATGAGATATAAGTATGTCAAGGCGGGAGATAATGAGAGCATGGACAAAAGCCTTGGTGGCATCTTGTGTTAGGAAGGGACAAATGCGGACAATGTTTTTAAACGGAAATGGCAGTTTTTTGAGACTGAATGTAAGGTGACTCCAAGGCATGAGGGGACAGGGAGATGATTGCGCCATTAACATTAAGGAAAACTGATAAGGGAATGTTAGCATTGGAGGAAGGAAATAAGCTTGATTTTGGAGAGATTGAGTTTTAGGAAAACGTGCAGACATCCAGGTAAAGAAAAATAAAAGACAGTTACACAATCTAAGGGAGAGAGATCGGGAGAGGATAGGTAGATCTGGTAATCATCAGCATACAGGTGGAATTGAAAGCCAATTAGTTTGCCAAATGTGGTGGTGTAAAGGGGAACTGAGCAAGGGTAGGGAAAAGAGTAGATGAAAGAGACTGGCTAAGATGAGAAGGAATAGAGTCAAGGGTACATGTGGCCTGTCTGCTCTGTCTGCAGACTGGATGGGCTGAATGGTTATCTGCCGTCACTTTCTATCTTTCTAAGAGCATGAACTTTCTCTTCAGTGACAGAAGAGAATTGGTCAAATCAGGGCTCGACAAATCCCAGGCGCCAGGTCGCCATGGCGACAGAGAATTTTGTCCTGGTGCCTAGGTGTTTGTCAGCCTCTTACATCCACAAAAAATGTTTCCCCCTTTTGTAGGTAGGAAATGGGTCTAATACATGAACCAATTCTGAATGTAGGAGTAGAGTAGGATTTATTAATCATTTTCTGAACTCCTGTTCCCTGTTCAGGATGTGCGCTAAGAAGAGAAGGCCCTATCCGGGTGTAGTAGGTCAACCTTATGTTGAATGCCCGCTATTTGTTGGGTAAAGTTTGAGATTAGCATGGCAGAATGTGACAAAGGGTAGAACCGAATGTAGAGAGAGGTTTTTGTTTTGCTTTTTTAAGTGTCCCTAACCCCCAGCTACTGAAACAAGTAGAGCTGCTAAGCAACTCTGGATACATTCCCCTAAACGAGCCCCCCTCCCTGCACATGAAACAAGGAGAGCAGCTCTGGTAAGCAAACATTTGCTTAATGTAAACAAACATTTACTAAATGTAATGTGTAAATGCTTTTTCTATACACATTATTGTAATTTTAGCATTGTAGAACACTTAGATACACCCATACCCACCAAACAATTTGTGTTAACAGAAAAGATGGACATCAGAGGAACAAAGAGGGATAGAGGGATTTATGGCCAAAAGAGAAACTGTCGCTCCTGAAGAGAACCATTCGGCCCATCCAGTCTAGGAGGTATAAAACACTGTTGGAGTCACTGCAATATGAATGACTATATAGATCATCAAACCTTCCCTCACCTGAAGCCAAACGGCTTTGTTAACAGAAACGTGTATTCTGGTTTTTAGGCAGTAGTTTTTACATGTTAAAATACTTTCTTCTAATCTTATGAGTTCTATTTTATACAGTAAATTATTAAAGGCCTTACCTGCGAGTTGGGTAAAAAAAAATTAAAAACTTGCACAAGTGGAATAAAAGTACAGCTAACAAATTCTCTAAATCCCACTTATATTTGAACTTGAAAATGCAAACTTACTTCGAACTCACAAATTGCCTTTTGGTAAAGGCTGGTGATAGAATTTGTTCATGGGAGAGTAGATACCAGCATTTCAAATACCTTGGGGGGGTGTAGTTTAAAATATATGGTGAGATGGGGTAAACTGAATTGGCCTCCAAAACTCTACTTGGATTTTATTGCCCTATAACTTGCAAAAAAGCAAAAAACCAAAAAAGTCTTTGGTACATAATAACACAGGTTCCAAGGGAAAAGCACTGCATTCTCCAATGTATTTACTGAATCAAATACATGTATAGTTTTTTCATTGGAGTTGGAAAATTATACTTCTGCAATTGAAAAATAAATATTAAAAAGTACAATGTCTTGTACCTCTCCCAATAAAACTACACCTCTATCTTGAAGGCAAAAGCCTATCTTACTAGAAATTATTGCTAACACAGCCATTTTGTCTGCTCATCCACTGACCTGGTTTGTCCTTAGTAGTAACTAGAATTGCACCATATTTTGGTAGATGGGGTGGACAAAAGTTTAGCACTAGAGCCTTAATGTTCCGCACTGCTGCTGCATGCAGCTTGTGGTCGTTTTGACTGCCTAACCCATGACTGCCCAAACTGGAATCACTTCTTACAGACATTTCCAAGTTTTTGATATTTGTCCATAACAATGAAAATAAAAAAAATCTATAATCCTACTTAGAAACAGTATTTCACACAGCCCAATGCCAAATCGTATTGCTAATATTAATGATTTATCATGTTTTGTAAATGTGCAACTGCCCTTGTGCAGTCAAATGTCTAATTTTGTCAGCAATATTTTAACTGTTTTAGTGTTTTGTGTTGTCCACAAGCTAGAGGTTTTGCTGGTGGCCAAAATGTGCAATTGAACTCAGGAACACTATTCCAATAACTAAAACACACTGTGCGCATGTACAGTCCAATGCCTAATGTTGTCACCAGTATTAATGATTTATTGTTTTGTGTTGTCCACCAACTAGAGGTTTTGCTGGTAGTGTAAATGTGCAACTTAAACCCGACTTCGGAACAGTATTTCAAGAACTTAAACATACTGCAGCATGCACAGTTCAACAATGAACATACTGTACATTACAACTTCTCCAATACACCCCACCTCAACCCAGTTAATTTTCTGCACTAGACTATTGATACACGCAGTATGATAGATGAGCCTCAACCTTAACACTGACTGTCTCAAAAAATAGATTGTACAAATCCAAATGTGCAAGTCTTTAAAGCACAATCTTTTAAATTAGCTTATCTATTTGACAACAATCTAAAGACAATCTTTGTAAAAAAAAAAAGTTATGGTTTCTGTAGAACTATGTGGAATTTCCCTTATTTTCCACTTTGAGATTTATGGATGTTGGTCAATATAGAGCTAATGCATTATGTTTCATACATTAAGTTAGGTTTATTCTTAAGTACAAGGTTTCTGTTCAGAATTGCTTGAGAAATGTATCAAAATACATTAAAATACCTGAATGTTTAAAATATAAAATGTATGCTCCCTTAACATATAGAAATGCATCTATCTACTAATATAATGGGTTGTAACTTTCTTCCCATACAGTATAATATCTTAAGGTTATGTTACTTCCTACAAGTAACAAAAAAATTAAATAAAATGTAATGAATTTGTGAGTACAATTAAAAAAGGGCCAAGAGTCCAGATATCTTCAATAATATATATACTGTTTATTAAAGTATTCTTATATTATATTAGTAGTAATAATAAACAAAGAGTAACATACCAATCACTCTTACATATTAATTGAAGATTCTCTTTTTCCCTACACTAAATAACTGACATTGTGTTATGTATAACAACAATCATCTGTTCATTAGCAGATGAACAACACATGACAAATTACACTGTGTCATGATTTATTCTACAAAAATAAAGCCAAAATGGAGAAGCCATATGTGAAAAACTACTCCTTATGATTCATTAGCTTGTAGAACCACCATTAGCATCAGTAAATTGAAGTAATTGTTTTCTGTATGACTTTATCAGTGGAGGAATTTGGCACACTCTTCTTTACATTGTTGCTTCAGTTATTTATATTATATTATTATATTTATATTTGCAAGCATTTCATTATGCACAGCTTTCCTAAGGTCCTGCCAACGCATTTCAATCAGGTTGAGGTCTGGGCATTGTCTGGGCCATTCCAACACCTTGATTCTTTTCTTTTTCGGCCATTCTGTTGTAGATTTGCTGGGTTGCGTGTCCCGATGTCCCAATTTAAGCCAAACTTTAGCTGTCAGACAGATGGTCTCACATTTGACTATATTTGTTATACAGAGAGGTACATGGTCGACTTAATTACTGCAAGGTTCCCAGGTCCTGTGGCTGCAAAACAAGCCCAAATCATGACCCCTCTACCAAGCTTGGCAGTTGGTATGAGGTTTTTGTTCTAATATGTTGTGTTTGGTTTTTGCCAAACATGGCACTGTGCATTATGGCCAAACCTCTTCATGTTGGTCTATCCAAAGGACATTGTTCCAGAAGTCTTTGTGGTTTGTTCAGACCTTACCTTACATACCTTAGCTTTGCTGCCATGTTCTTTATTGAGAGAAGAAGCTTTCTCCTGGCAACCCTTCTAAACAAGCTAAACAAACAGTCTGAGATGTAACTCGTTTTTTTTTAATTCCTCTGAGCATTGCACGGTCTGACTTTGGGTTGTATTTGCTGGGACGTCCACTTCTGGGAAGATTGGCAACTGTCTTTTGAATAATGTTTCTCATTGTAGAATGATGGACTTTAAATTGTCCCAGATTCATGGGCAGCAACAATTAATTATCTAAGATCACTGCTGATGTCTTTCCTCCTTGGCATTGTTTTAACACGGACCTAAATGCTTCAGACCAGCAAACTGCTAAAACATAGGCTTTTTAATTCCTGTGGAAGCAGCAAGGATGTGCTTTCATACAAGGCTTCTCTAATTTGGCATTATTTTTGTTGAATAAATCATGACACAATGTAATATGCCTTGTTATTCATCTGAGGTTGTGTTTAACTATTTTCTAGACCTGCTAAGGAACCAATGATTGTTATTATGTCCTGATATGTAAAACCATAGTATTCAGAGGCTATACTTTTCACAAAAGTGTACATATATTTACTTTTGGTTTACTTACCTTTTTGTGCATCATTAATATTTTGTTAGATCACATATGTAGTAAGAGTCTTTATTTTTGACCTTTCTGCTATATATATATATGAAATTAAAGTGAGTGAAATTAAGTGAGAACACTTCCAGTAGTACATCGTTCTATGGGGCATATTTTTTACTGAATATACATGCTTTGAATTTGGAAATCTCTTGTGGCAATTAATTCAAGCCTACTGATAATATCAGGAAAGAATAATAGATACTGTCCCTCATCACAGTGTTGTCTGTCCTTTTTTTATTCCACTCACACTCTGCCCCTGATTTGGCTGCTTAGGGACAGACAGGTAACGGAGAAGCAACTGAAAGGGAAAATACATGGGAAAATGTAAATGAAAAGAAGTTATTATAACTGTTATAATGAAGTGCCTTTCATTTAAATATAAGAATGTAACGCTGAAATGAACTTGTGATCCTGAGATGCATTTTTAATGAGTTCCCTTTTTATTTTTGCTGCTTCAGTAGCATATTTTGAAGACCCTTTGACAAAAAGCACATTAAAAAATATATATACCAAATGCCACAACATACAAAATTGGATATTGGTTTATTCCAAAACTGCTGATCAGGAAGAGTGGCTCTTCAACACAAAAATGTTGCAGCCACTTTATGTAAATTAGGTTGAATTTGCATTGTGATGTGCCATTCTGATTTACAAAAAAATTAGATTTTCAGATCAAATTGACCCAGCCAGTGAAGCATTAAGGAGCTGGCAGGTCTAGTCTAAAACCTTCATGTTATATCAAACTTGCAGCCAACGTTGTTGTACAGTGCTAGTGAGAAAACACCTTTCTTTCTGAAACTTTCTCTTGTTGTTGTGTTTAACTTTTGTTCTAATATATGTATAAATAAAAATTACATGTACTTAAATTATTACAGAAATTACGTACAAATAAATATATTTTACATATGTGTATGTTATACAGTAGAAATATAAATATAAGATACAAAATATGTAAAATGTATTGCATATATGTAAGTATTGTGTAATTATAGATTTACAAAATCCTTTTTCTTGTTTGTTTTCAGGAGAACGCCCATTTCAGTGTAATCAATGTGGTGCATCTTTTACACAGAAAGGCAATCTGTTACGCCACATCAAGTTACACTCTGGTGAAAAACCTTTTAAGTGTCACTTATGTAACTATGCTTGCAGACGCAGGGATGCACTCACTGGTCATCTCAGGACACATTCTGGTATGTGGCTAATGAACAAGTTGTGATCAATATGTAAACATTGTAAGTATATATGCAACGACTGATGGCCAGTTGGGTTCATTTTTTTCTTAATGTTATTGTTTGCAGACATTGAAAACACATTTTAACATAATATTCAATGGCCTCAAGGAGGCCTCTGTAACAAGGCATGCTGCAGTACATACTTTGCATCATTGTCTCTAAGGCCACACCCTACTTTTCAAACATTTCTTCCTGTTGGAGGATATATATCAGCGGAAAGGCTAGCTTCTTCTGGCCTGGAGAGCAGGTAAAGCCAAATGGCCCCATGGACCACTTGGCACAAATTTTTATTGACACTTGCAAAAACTTACACACTCATGCTAACACACATACACGGTGGGGAGATGATGTTAGATGGATATAGATGAATTGAAGTTTGGAGAAGGAAAGCCTGTGCAAACAATCAGCAAAAGGTGTTGCACACAAAGGAAATCATACTTGGTGTAACTGCTGCCCAGTTACGATATCACTACAGCAATTATATTTAATTAGCTCTCCCCTGTCTAGAATCTTAGTCCATGGTCATAAAAGATGGTCAAGACTGGGGAAACCGGAATCAATGGAAATTCTGGGGTTGTTACAGCTAGGAAAGATATAGCAACATATTTTGACACTTGGTCTCCAACTTTGCCATAATAATATTGCACATCAATTTCAACTCTTTTAGTATATAAGTATGTTATACCAGACTATCAAAAGTGGCATTAATGGCTTCTGGAGTCACTTTTTCAACAAGAATTTTTACATTTTTTGGTACTACAGGTAAAGGTACTGTGACAGTGTAAACCCCAGGGAGATGCTTAGTGTGGTATTTGGGTACAGGTGCTATCCAGATCATACATATGGGTCCCTGGGGTGGATCAATTGGAGAGCAGGGTGGGCCAATGCTCCATTTCCCCATTTTGTGGAAAATCCATGCCGGGTTTTCTAGGAGGCAAGAAATCTGCAGGATCCTGTCCGGGATTTCTATGAGGCCGGCATCAGGCACAGGTGCTGGACATTAAAAACCCCTGGAGCCAGATATTCAGAGAGACTGCTGGGAGAAGAGGAAGTTCCTTGAGCTCCCAGGGCAAGTAGAGGCCCTGAAGAAGACAATCCCTGAGTTGGCTCAGGGATTGTCTTCTTCAGGGCCTCTACTTGCCCTGGGAGCTCAAGGAACTTCCTCTTCTCCCAGCAGTCTCTCTGAGGCAATACCTGCCTGGACATTTTGTGTGTTGTCTGGGGGAGGTTTTCCAGAGCCTGGCGTAGCTGGGTCTGGCTGGGAGGTTGAGATAGTGGGTGATTAGGCTGGTCAGTCTGGACCAGCATAGTTCAGCTAGAGAGGGCTCCAATTGGGAGCTAGGTTTTCATTTTATGATTTGGTTTTTGGGGTTTGAGCGATTTAAAAATAAAGCACTGTTTTGTTCAAAGCTGCTGTTCCTGACTCTGATTGCCCTAGAGGACTGTGCTTAGGACCCCTAAAAGTGACATTTATGGCCCTCACGGTATAGGGTTTGTCACATATGGTGGAGTATGCGGGTAAAGCACTGCTATGGTCTGTGGGCAGAAAGCAGGAACCAAGTGAACAGCTGAGTGGATGCTGGTGACGAGTGCTACACTGGATCCAGGAACCCCAAGTGTTGTGCGGCCTGAAGCTACCAAGCTGCAGTGGATGTGCCAGAAGTTATTACAGCTTAACCCAGAGGATTGAGTGGAAACTCTGCAAAGACTGTTGCATGGTACGTGCCCTTGTGTATTGCTGGCTGAAATACATATGCTTATGGAGGATGATCCGGATGTGAAGTTTCTACTTGCGGGATCAAAGTATTGCATATCTGTGAAACCTGCAAAACAAAAGCATTTTGTCTCTATGGCCTGCTGGTAATTACTTGATTGCACACTGCAGAGGGAGCGATTAACGAACTGGAGTACATCTCTGGGATTTGTGTATTACAAGATGGGAAAAGGACAGCAAAGCAGAAATAAAATGTCCCTTCCATGTTTCACTCGCCAGCCAACCTGCAGTGGATATGTGGAACCACTGAAAATGGCACAAAAGGCATACATGAAGTGTGCAGGGTCCTGTGTTGAGGCTCAGGAGTTAAAGGAGGAAGTTGAATCCTTAAAGTGGCTGCACCAGGGTGAAGTCTCTGATTTGAACTTGCAGCTGAAAGAAGTAACCGATAAACTAGATGCTATCAAACAGAGAGGCTATGAAATTAAGAGACTGACAGAGTTGAATGTTTCCTATGACAAACAGAGTCGTGGTGAACAATGTGGCATGGACTACCAAGATCAGGAAAGTGGAAGCTATGCCCAGAGATGAGTTGAATCACTATGTGATTGAACAGTCAGAGTATGTTGGGAAACAGATCTGCAAGAACAAAAAGCTGACTGATGAGTGTATGCTAAAAGAACATGAATTAATAGAGGTTAAAAACCAAGCAGCGCAATTACAGGAGGAATTGCACCGAACTATTGGCCAGCTTGAGGGAGAGAACCTCACTTTGCAAAATGAAATGGCTGCTTCTAGAGAAAAGCATTGTGTTGACCTGTCAACAAAACTTCAAGAGATGCAACAGTTGTAGGAACAAAAGCTGGTGGTTGAAAAACGTCTCCCGGAGGTGTCCCAGAAAGGGAAAGAGGATGCAGAGCGTGTATTCGAGCTCCTCTCTGAGAATAGTAGTGTGAATTTAACACTTGCAGTTGAGCATCTAGAAAAAGTAAAGCTGCAGGAGACCGTAAAACAACTACAAGATGAAATCCAGGTCTTGTTTAAAGCCAGTAAAGAGAACACTGAACTTCATAAGGCCAACATAGCACTAAAAGACAAGTATTTCCAGAAAAAGGCGGAACTGGAATTGTGCAAGGATCAGCTGCAAGACTCAGAAGCTCAGCTAAAGCAAATGGAGGCAGTTATGCTTCTAAAAGAGGAGGACTTAGGATTGGCTATTCACAACAGAGATCAAGCTTTAAGGGAGAGTGATATGATCCAACATAACCTGGAAGCAATGCTGAGTAACTCAGAACGTGACAGGCAAACATTAATGAGGCAGCTTGCTGGTATCCAGACCGAGAGAGACAAATTGTCAGAGAGTCTGGAGAAAGCCCTCATGTCCAATGAAAAGCTTCAAGAAGTTGGACTTGAACTGCAGAAAGAGAATATATCCCTCAGGCATCAACTGGAGATATCAACCTTAGAGCTAAGTGATGTGAAAACAACCCTGGAGGAACAAAGAGTTACTGCAGTAGAAAAACACAGACTACTCCAACTCCAGTTAGATGAACTGGATATACAGCTAGCTGAAGAACGAGAGGCCAAGCTAGCTCTACAGAAACAGATTAAGGTCCAAGAGGAGATGGACACAGTATCTGAAACATCACAAATTGTACAAGCAGCAAGTGAGCAGATACAGTACAAAACAAGCTGTCTGGAAAAGAAGAATGGCATGGAAAATAACCTTTATGGCTTAAGTGATGGAGGGACTATGCCTGGTGCTGGAAGTACTGACCAACTAGCAGAGCAACATGGCAGTAAGCTACTCCAGGGAGCAGGTGGTCCCATGTCCAGTAGAAACCCTACTTCAAAGATGGAACCTTCTACAGGTGACAGTAAGGTACACCATTTACATGCATCTAGGGTAAATGGCCATAAACATGGGCTTGTCACCAGAATTAGGAATCTGCACTCACTCCCCACAGGAACTCAGGTGCTTAGCTGTGCCAGGAAGGGCCAGCTCCCCAGTAAATCAAAAATAGAAGAAGGCTCCAGGCACTCAGGGGTTCCAACTTGATAAAGACCTCATTGTGAGGTCGAAACGTTGTTGTCTGTTTCCTACAATAAATCTGTCTGATGGAACCCCTGAGTGCCTGGAGCCTTCTTCTATTTTTGATAAACATGGGCTTGGCATTAAATGGAGTAATGGCGGAAAAGCTACTGGGAAACAGCTAGAACATGGTGTGCATCTGGCTGTATCGTGTAGACTGCACACAGTAGAACTTTGTGATGAGCAAGCTCCAGTATCGTTCGTGTGTACAGAGAAGAGATGTGGCTGTGAAACGCGTTTCCCATTCACTGATGGTTGCAGAAACCCAGAAGGGCAGACGGATACAAGGAGAACGTCTCCAATCCCGGGACACGTTTATGGTGTGTGGAAAGGAAAGCCTCCCGATGCCCACCTAAGAGGGACGTCATCAGCAGAGCTGCTTAGTCCCATGGTCGTTCAGCCCCGTGGTTCTGAGCTGGTGGGGAGGATATGTGACAGTGTAAACCCCAGGGAGATGCTTAGTGTGGTATTTGGGTACAGGTGCTATCCAGATCATACATATGGGTCCCTGGGGTGGATCAATTGGAGAGCAGGGTGGGCCAATGCTCCATTTCCCCATTTTGTGGAAAATCCATGCCGGGTTTTCTAGGAGGCAAGAAATCTGCAGGATCCTGTCCGGGATTTCTATGAGGCCGGCATCAGGCACAGGTGCTGGACATTAAAAACCCCTGGAGCCAGATACTCAGAGAGACTGTTGGGAGAAGAGGAAGTTCCTTGAGCTCCCAGGGCAAGGAGAGGCCCTGAAGAAGACAATCCCTGAGCCAAGTGAGGCAATACCTGCCTGGACATTTTGTGTGTTGTCTGGGGGAGGTTTTCCAGAGCCTGGCGTAGCTGGGTCTGGCTGGGAGGTTGAGATAGTGGGTGATTAGGCTGGTCAGTCTGGACCAGCATAGTTCAGCTAGAGAGGTCTCCAATTGGGAGCTAGGTTTTCATTTTATGATTTGGTTTTTGGGGTTTGAGCGATTTAAAAATAAAGCACTATTTTGTTCAAAGCTGCTGTTCCTGACTCTGATTGCCCTAGAGGACTGTGCTTAGGACCCCTAAAAGTGACATTTATGGCCCTCACGCTATAGGGTTTGTCACAGTACGTATAGGGCTGTTTTGTCCATATCAATAATAAATATAGGTAAGTTATAGACTGGGTGTTGTTTTTTTATGAACAGGTAATTACTTTGTGTAGATTGAGTGTATTTATATTTTGAAGAATATTGATTGCTCCATGGCACAGATTTTTCATTTGAAAAATGAAAAGGGTCAAAACATACATTTTTAGCCTTGTTTTTTTGTGCCCATGTTAGACTGCTGTGTTATAGCTCACTAGGGCTGCAACAACTAATCGATAAAATCGATTAAAACCGATAAAATTGGCAACGAATTTAATTGTCGATTAGTTGAATCGATCTTTATCGATTATAAAATGAGGGTTTTTTTCAGAGCAAATGCTCTGAAAAACTCCCCTCGTTTTATAATCCGTTTGTGACTCACAGCAGCAGCTCCTACTGTTCCTCCCTGCAGTCACTGCCGAAAGGGGTGGGGTCAATCGGCAGTGATTGCAAGGAGGAAGAAAGGGGCGTGGCCACACAGCCGATTGGCTCCGCCCATTTCCTTAGTATCACCATGGCTGTGACACTCATCTAACTGAGTATAAACTTTAAATTTGGGCTGCTGAAAGTTAGGGGAGGTGGGGGTTAATTTAGGGGAAGTTATAGTAATGGGGTGTTTAGGGTTAATTTAGGAGCAGTTATGTTAATCGGGGTGTTTATGGTTAATTTAGGGGCAGTTATAGCTAATGGGATGTTTAGGGTTAATTTAGGGGGCAGTTATAGTTAATGGGGGCTTAGGGTTAATTAGGAGGCAGTTATAGTTTAATGGGGTGCTTAGGGTTCATTTATGGGCAGTTATAGTGAATGGGTGTTTAGGGTTAAACTTCGAGCATGTTATAGTTCAATGGGGTGTTTTAGGGTTAACTTAGGGGCAGTTTCATAGTTAATGGGGTGTTTAGGGTTAACTTAGGGGCAGTTATAGTTAATGGGATGTTTAGGGTTAAACTTAGGGGCAGTTTAAGTTAATGGGGGTTGTTTAAGGGGTTAATTTAGGGCAAGTTTATACTTCAATGGGGTGTTTAGGGTTAATTTAGGGGCAGTGGTGGTGACGGGGTGTTTAGGGTTATTTAGGGGCGTTTGGTTAATGGTTAATTTAGGGGCAGTTATAGTTAATGGGTTAATTTAGGGGCAGTTGTGGTTAATGGAGGTCTTCTCTTCAAGACTAATTTAATGCTGAGGACTGAGTGTTAATTAACTTAAGGTGCAGTTAGAGGTAAAGGGGGCATACTAAGAGGAATGTAAATCCTGGGGCAGTGAAGATTAACCCTGTATTTTTTTTATAAAAGTATTGTGTCTGTGAAAGAGTCTGAAAATCTGAGTCCACTATGGGATATCAGGGGGGTATATGGCATACCTGGGGAAGATGGAATGACATATCTGGGGGTATAAGGCATATAGGGTACCGTATATTCCGGCGTATAAGACGACTGGGCGTATAAGACGACCCCCAACTTTTACAGTCCAAATATAGAGTTTGGACTATACTCGCCGTATAAGACTACCCCTCTACCCAGCGTACAACAACCAGCCAGTCACGGCAAGCGATGTACCTTACCGGTGATTTGCTGGTTGATTTGCTGGCTGACATATACATACATGCACTGCCCTTACACACACACACACACACACATATATAATATATATATGTGTATATATATATATATAATATATATATATATATGTGTGTAGATATGTATATATATCTATATATATATCTACACATATGCCTGTCCATACATACACATTTATACACTGCCCTCACCACACACACCCCTGCCTTTACACACATATATATATATGTATATATATATATATATATATACACACACACGTATGTGTATATATAT
>VKOC01000006.1:22274413-22297328 GCA_009364415.1 Spea multiplicata
CTATGCATAGTCCTGTTTATGAACAGATTTCCACACAATGGTTTGTATTTATATAATGCTATATAATGCTATCATATCCCTTCTGAGGCGCCGTTTTTCTAAACTAAACAGATTTAAATTTGTTAACCTTTCTTCATAACTATAGTGCTCCATTCCTTTTATTAATTTTGAAGCCCGCCTCTGCACCCTTTCTAGTTCTATGATATCCTTCTTTAGAATAGGTGCCTAAAATTGCCCAGCATATTCAAGGTGCGGCCTTACCATTGATTTATACAGAGGCAAAAATATATCTCCTTTGTATACACGACAATACCTTACTGGCTTTAGCAACCGCAGACTGCCATTGCACATTGTTGCCTAGTTTGTTGTCTATAACAATTCCCAAATCCTTTTCATTTGTCGTTACCCCTAATTCACTGCCGTTTAGGGTTTAGGTTGCTTGTGCATTCGCTACCCCGAAGTGCACAACTTTACATTTATCTACATTGAATTTCATCTGACATTTGTGTGCCCAGTCCCCCAGTCTATCTAGATCCCTCTGCAGCACAGTAATATCCTGCTTCCCCTGTATAACGTTACCTAGTTTAGTGTCATCTGCAACACAGAAACATGACTTTCAATGCTTACTGCCAGGTCATTTATAAATATGTTGAAAAAATTGGTCCCAGAACAGAACCCTGAGGGACACCACTTACCACTTTTGACCACCTTGAAAATTTATCATTTATAACAACTCTCTGTTCTCTATCTCTAAGCCAATGTTCTACCCAAGAACAATAATTTGCATCTAGACCAATTTCCTTCAGTTTGAATACTAACCTATTGTGTGGAACGCCTTGGCAAAATCCAAGTACATTACATCCACTGCAACACCCTGATCGACACTTCTACTTACTTCTTCATAGAATGCAATTAAATTAGTTTGACAGGACCTATGTTTCATAAAACCCTGATGATTTTTGCTAGTAATACTGTTCTTTCCAAAGAATTCTTTAATATTATCCTTAAACAGCCCTTCAAATACTTTCCCAGCCACGGAAGTTAAGCTCACAGGTCTATAATTTCCGGCACAGAGTTTGGACCCTTTTTGAAAATAGGAACCACATCTGCCTTCCTCCAATCCTCTGGTACAATTCCTGAAAGAAAAGAATCCCGAAAGATTAGAAACAGAGGTTCACTTATTTCCTGACTCAACTCCTTAAGTACTCGTGGGTGAATACCGTCAGGCCCCAGAAATTTGTTAACATTAATTTTCTTTAGTTGCTGCAGCACCTTGTCCTGAGCGATCCACTCGCAGTTTGACTGAAAAATGTTCTCAGTGGTCCTATGTATATCCATTGCCATAGGTTCCTCCTTAATATATACTGAGGAAAAATTTAAAGTTTCTACTTTTTCCTGGTCCTCCTTAACCAACACTCCCCTCTCTGTTTTTAATGAACCTACATTTTCATTTTTTGTTTTTTTTTAGAATTTATGTACTTCAAGATTTTTTTCGGGTTAGTTTTGCTCTAGATTAGCCCATCTAATCACCTTTTTGCATGCTTTATTGGCTTCCTTATATCTTATATAGGATGCCTCTGATTCGTCTGATTTAAATGCTGTAAAAGTCATTTTCTTATTTTTAATTTTCTGCTTAACGTCCCCACTAAGCCACATTGGTTAGGCTGCACAAGGTCAGGACTAGCTAAACCTTTCCTCTTTCCTCCCCCTCTACCACCACGTGTAACTGTGACCCAGCTACATGCCTGTTCCCCAGCTGACTTATCTCCTCCCTCTTCACTACCTGCACCCACTAAACTCTGCTCAGTGAGCAGCAGACTCCTTTCAAGATTGTCTATCTCTCCCAAAGTTGCAATTTGCTTCTCCAGATCTCTAATATGAGCTTCCAGAGAAGCCACTTGCTCACACCTGCCACAGAGGTATGGACCCTGGACGGATTCATCCAGGAATGCATACATGAAACAAGATGTGCATTGAGTCAGATCATCAATCTTGCTAACTCCCATAACCATACTCATAATCAAGTATAAGAAAAAAAAAAAATGAGAACCTACAAAACAGTTAAACAAGAACACCCGTCAAAAATAAACAGTTAAAAGTACAAAACTATAGTTCAACAAAAACAGTCCAATAAATATATAGCAGTATAAATACAGTACCTTGTGGAACCCCATTTTCTCTTTTCAACTCCTGTTTCTTTTTAACTCCTACTTAGCCTACTTGGAAAGAGACTATTTTATCTCAATGCAGAAGCAACTCAAGTGAGCAAGCTCTGTGAGTTACTTGGGGCTTTATATAGATAACCCCACACAGGTGAAGCTAGGTAACCACTCCCCTCAATTAACTGAGCTGCAGCACACAGAAGAAAAAAAACACCAAAAATAAAGCACCCAAAACAGATGACTGAGTAATTGAATGCAACCAAATAAAGCTTTTTCCACCAGTTGTACTCCTCCAAGGGAACTCCTGTTTCTTTTTAACTCCTACTTAAAATAGTCTCTTTCCAAGAAGACTATCTCAATGCAGAAGCAACTCAAGTGAGCAAGCTCTGTGAGTTACTTGGGGCTTTATATAGATAAACCCACACAGGTGAAACTAGGTAACCACTCCCCTCTATTAACTGAGCTGCAGCACAAAGAAGAAAAAAACACACCAAAAATACATTTTTTGAATGCAACCAAATAAAGCTTTTTCCACCAGTTGTACTCCTCCAAGGGAACTCCTGTTTCTTTTTAACTCCTACTTAAAATAGCCTACTTGGAAAGAGACTATCTCAATGCAGAAGCAACTCAAGTGAGTATGATTAGCTTTTCTTTTGGTGATATTCTCTCCACTTTCATAACCGCCCCTTTTTTCCCCAAAAAAATTGTGTATGTTACCTCCCCTCCCGTTACTTTTGCTTTTTGTTTTGCCTACCTCTACCGCCTTTCTATTCCCCGCTCTTCTTATTTAATTTGCTGTTTGTCCCCTTTACATTTCTTTGAGCCTCTTAGAATGCCTCGCCCTTTTGGCCTTCGATGTTTTTTTTTATTTTATTTAAATTTTCAAACATTGTGTTCACAAGTTTAAGATACATCAGTAGGCCGTTACAGTGTCAGTTCCGTATTACAAACATAAAAATATTCTTAGTTGTTCTTGAATATAAATATAGAAGTTTTGTTCACAGATTCAGAACAAGCGAGTAGACCAGTCCTTATTCAGTTCTATGTTTGATACTTCAAAATTCTTAGTTGCTATTATATGTTGTATATTTATTTAGAGTGTTTGTAGGCAGACAGACAATAATCTTCTGGCCCAACCAAAAAGAAAAGGAGTAGATTACAGTAAATTCTTTGGTATAAACTGTAAGTGTGGTAACCAAGTGCCAGTCACTAAACCACATATGTCATTCATACATCAGACAATCACAAGTGAGAAACAATATGGGAGCAAGCTATTATTCATAAATCATGACAGCCACCCAGGGGTATTGTAAAAAAACAGAACAAACAGAAAAGACAAAAGGAAAAAGATAGAGGAAATATCGTCTTTCCATTAAGTACTGATAGTGGGATTGATTAATAACTAATTCCCAGTAAAATAAACCTGCTTGTCTCCAATGTCTGGCTATACATATCTTCGCAGCCATAAAGATATACATAATTAGAATTCTGTGGTTTGGATGGAATTTTTCAAACCCAAGATGGAACAAGAACATCTGTGGATCTAATTGATCCTGGAAGTGAAAAAGTGGTCTAAGTAGTTGCGAGAGATTATTTCTTAAATTTAGTATCTGCGGGCACTCCCACCATATGTAGGCGAATGTGCCTGTATGGGTGAGGCAACGCCAACAGCTATTTGAGTGTGTACTACTAATTTTGTTGAGTCTAGTTGGAACCCAGTACCATCTGTAAGTTATCTTGATGTAAGTCTCATTGAATGGACATGTTTTTTTTGTGGATACAAAGGCCTGACGCCATTGTTCCAAAGAAAAGTCAATACCTAGATCACTTTCCCACCTCAGGATCGGTGGTTGAACTTGAGATTTGTTTCTTTTTTTGTGTATTGTCAACCAGTGTTCTAGTTCAGGATTCCTGTCGATTCCTACCTGATTGATAACATTCTAAATCCTCAAGAAAGAGAATAATTCAGATGGAGGCAGGGAGAAGTGTTACGGGTTCACCAAGAGAGCTGTAGTAACTCCCAGAGATCACCCACATGTATCCTCCTGTCGTCCCCGGAATCACTTCCAGCACCAGTCAGCATGCGCACCTTGGAACCCTGCTATGTGTACCCAATAAGTAGACACAACTACCTTGAACTGAGTACAGCAGGAATGAACCGTTTATTGTAGTAAAACATAGACTGATATAGCCACAGAACTTAATTAACATAAATCAACATTGATAAACAGGTACATGTAGACAACCCAACCTTTAATCCCATTTAGCTACTGTATATCCCCCTTGTAGCCATCCTGTTAATGGGAATAGTTTAAACAATGGAGTTCCTGCCTGTTTGGCAGCCAGGCTGGAGCCATTTGTGGATTCACAAATCTGGGGAAAGGGCATGATAGTGTCTTGATCCCGCATCCTTGCCATCTGGTCAAGTCTATGTCCCTAATAGAATAGCGGATAGCCTCAACAGGAGTGTAGGGCATAAGAGATCTGTTTGTCCCCGTTTTTCATTTAAGTTTAAGCAGTGTTTTGAGTGTATAATAGATTATGGGATTCAAGATTTTTATATGTATCAGCCCAAAACAGAAAATATAATTCACCATTCCCGTTGTCTACTTCCTCTATACGTAGCCATCTTGGAGAATTATTGAATTATTTTATCCCAAGCTAGATAATGAGTCAACATTGTGGCTTCATGGAGGTTATTGATGCTTGGATAGGATATCCCATCCCCGTATCTGTTTTTTTAGTTAAGATGTTATATGTTATTCTTGTTTTTTTCTGCTGCAAGATAAATTGGTCAATAGTTTGCTGTATCTGTTTCAAGATAGGGGGGTGGACTCTCAGGGGAATTGTCCTAAAGCTCAGTTATTTCATCTTGTGTTAAGCAAATGTTAAGAATCTGATGATTTTGAGCCTCAGAGAAGAGAACTCGGGTGTTCAGGGAACTTTGACAGGCTAAATCGTCCGTGGTTCTTCTACAAGAAACTCACTTTCAGGATACAAATGCACCGACTTTTTCGGAATTCCATTTTTGAGGAAAGCCATTTTGTTTTCGCAACATACTCCTTTTCTCCTGACCGCAGCTAGTGATGACCCTGACAGCAGATTTACATTCGTTAAGGGTACCATTAATGACCAGATGTTTACTTTTGCCTCCATTTATCTCCCCAATAAGGGGCAGTGTGCCACCTTGTCCTGCATCCTCCGCTCCCTTATGGAGTTTAAGAAAGGTATTCTAGTTCTCGGAGGAGACTTTAACCTGCCTCCAGACCCCCGTGTGGGCACTACTTCTGGGTCCTCTCGCACTCTACTCTCTCACATTAAGCAATTCTATTTTACATAGGTATAGGCTTGTTGACTATTGGAGGGAGAGATTACACCTACTAAAGAATCGATCTTCTCTTGATGGAGTATTTGGAAGGCTGCTCCATTGGCACAGCAGGGATTTTGGATCACTCCCCAGTCACAATGCGTCTTTGAGCCCGCTTATATAGGCCGACTACCAAGTCCTGGCGACTAAATGAGTCACTTCTGTCAGATGGTGGAACAGTCCAGGCAGTTAAAGATCAGATGAAACACTTTTTCCTGGAAAATGCTAGTGTGGGTCACTCGAGAAGCCCATAAATGCACTATACGTGGGATTTTTCTTAGTAGGGCCTCACATTTGAAATGTCTGAGAACCTGGGAACTCTCAGACCTCATGCATCGCATCACGTCCTTGGAGTCACTCTACAAACGCGCATGTGACGAACACACCTACTTGGTCTTAGTGGTGCTGAGGCAGCGATTGAGTATGCTGCTCAACTATGACCTTCAGCAATCTTTCATGTGCACTAAGTCTCTCTTCTGTGAGCATGGCAACAAGAGCGGGCGCTTGCTGGCGAGGGCAATACGGGCTAAACAGCAACCGCTCTATATCTGCAAAATTAAACCATGAGGCCTTATTTCTTGCTCTCCCACAGACATTTCTGGCTCCTTCTGTCAATATTATCATTTGTTATATAATCTTCAGGGTGGACCGGGACAGCGTTTTCTTATCAGTGACTGCTTGAATGCACATGTGCGTCTCAAACTTTCTGATGATCAATCTGAGGATCTGAAGAGAGAAATTACAGTTGAGGAAGTGCTGGGAAAGCTCCCGGTCCCGATGGGCTTCCCTTTTTGATATTATCAGGTCTTTTGGAGGCACTTGCAGGTGCCTTTTACATCTCTGCTCAATGTCATTAGGCTGGGTGAGCAGTTGAACCCTCACTTGTTGATGGCGATGATCTCTATGCTGCCCAAGGATGGCAAAGATCCTTTGTTACAGACCCATATCCCTCTTGATCACGGATCTGAAAATCTTTGCGAAAGTTTTGGCAACCAAGCTCCAACGGGTTCTGGGTTCGCTGGTGCATCCATATCAGTCAGGCTTTATTGCAGGGAGGGAAGGGCGTGGTGGGACGTACAGAGCATTGAATATCATACATCTCACCCAGGCAAAAATCATTCTCTCATTCTCAATAGGTTTGCATGGGACTTCATGTTCCAGACCCTCCGGACCATGGGCTTTGGTAATTTCTGGCTCACCTTCTTCTGAACACGTTCAGCAGTTAGGGACTTATCCCCCTACAGGTGGTGCCGTAATAAAGTATTTGTGAGTTTGGGTCCCGAGAGATTTAACCACGATTTTTCATGAACCTTTCCCCAAACTAATGAAACAATTGAGGTGCAACCTGCAACGCTAGACTCTTCCTCATGTGTCATGGAACAGCAGGATTAATGTTTGGGGGGGGAACCCCAGGCTTTGTTATGCTGTGCTTATCTGACCACTATTATCCAAAGGCTATTACCGCGTTTCTCACTTGCAAAGCATGCTAGAATGGAAATACCGCCCTCCCTTGAAAACATGGAACAGGTCTCCACGCCGTTCACCTTACCTACCTGCATGTGGCTTTGTCCGGGGGGGCTCTCCAGTCCTGGCTCTGCTCTAAGCCCTTTGTTCATGCCATTTTGGTTGGGTGGCGCCAGAGGCGGATCGGAGGAGTTCTTCTGCCCTTTTTGCTCCTATTGCGGGCAATTTTGATTTGTTTCCAGGGATGGAAGGAGGGTTCCTTGAGTCGTTAGGCATGCCTCCTGAGTCCTTCCTGTTGGATATATGGAACCGTGACGCTGGTCTTTCTGTTGATAGGGTTGTCCCTACCCTGGGCACACCGTGCTTCGCTTACTTGCGCATTACATTTCATCGCTTCCGCCTAAACAGAATTTAACGGCTTTTGAGCAGCTGATCCGTCATGAGAAGATGCCTCCAGGTGGGATTTCTACTATGTACTACATGCTATTGGCGGATGCATTTTCTGTTCCCCCATCATTTATGGGGTCTTGGGAGGATGCTCTTGGGGAGTCTCTCTCTGATCATCAATGGGAAAAGTTTTGCATCCTGACACACAAATGTTCCATTGCCTCGAAAATTTAGGAGAATGCCTACAAGGTATTATTCATGTGGTATAAGACGCCTGTAGCTGTTAACAGGATTTTTCATGGAAGTGATCCGACCTGTTGGAGGTATGGCTAGAAAATTGTCTCATACTTACATATTTGGTGAGTTGCAGCCGGCTCCAGCCTTTTTGGATGGGAGTTTTTCACAATATAGAAAGGGTGACTGGACAGACCATCCCACTTTCCCGAGTTTTGGCCTCCTTCTTCACTCTGACAGATCTGACTTCTATGAAACACTCTGTTATAAGGCACCTTAATGCTGCTCATTGTCTAATTCCTTTATACTGGAAACTGAGGAAGAGCTTACAATGGAAGAGCTGGTTCACTTGTCTTTTAATAGGATGGAAGCTTACACAGGGGTTTGGGCATGCTGGATAGCTTTCCAATCTTCTATGGTTCTGGCAGAGCTCCTGAAGCAGTGATAGGTAGACCCCACTGGCTCTAGCCCCTCTTCTTTCCAAAGTATGCGGACTATCTCCTTTTATCCCGATTCCTACTCTTCTTCACCTCTCTTTGCTCTCTTGCTTCCCCCTCTTTGATCCTTTCCCGCCACGATTCTACCACTTGTCTCTCTTTAGTCTTCCCTCCTCCCATTTTTTTAAGCATAGGGTGCGGACCGGGGGCGGGGACTTTCGTGGGTTGTCATCAGCATCTGCTGGTCTTGAGTTTCTGTTTAATTTTCTACTCTATATTGCTAAACCTTATTATATTTACTTTGACATGTCTTCACCTTGTTGGATGACCTTTTGTACAGAGATGTATTTGTACACCTTTTAAATTTTTTTCCTTTTTTATGTATATGCTTTATACTGTAACCTAAATGTAACTTCTTCCTTTTTTCCTTTATTTTTGTCACTCTGTTTCAATAAAATATAATTTACTTAAAAAAGTAAACAGGTTTCTGAGTGGGTCTCTCTAGACCCTCCTGAGAACTAATGGAGCCCAGCTTTCTAATGACAATGTGATTAGAACAATGCGAAATAACGAATGAACAAAGGAACAAAGATTTTCATATTGCGCACATTCGTTTTTCATTTTTTGTCCAATGTCATTCGTTAGTCGGACAAATAGATAAAATAGATAAATTTCGTCACGAAAATGCCTTCTTACAAAAATGAATGCGCAAGCCTAGTTTTTAATTGATAGAAAGATTATCAGAACTGGTTCCCTTGCTAGGCGACATAGCTCTCTCTCCAATAGATTGTGGAAAGCATTTAAAGTGGTACATCGTGTCTATGTGGTAATAGGTGGATTTCTTACCAACCTTTTAGCCCATTATCTTGAGGGTTGACAATATCATCAGATTTATGGAACAATGAGGCTAATGTTTGCAAGTGTGGGAAGTTGTTATAGCTGTATAAGGGTCGGGCCAATTATATATTAATGACTATGTATTTCTTATACAATGTCATTAAAGTCCATATTGGTGTAATGGACAGGTGAGAACAATACTTTTATCTATATAGTGTACATTTTCGCCTCTAATCTTCAACATGCACAGTATTCTTGACGATATATTAACAACGACTGTAAGTAAAAGTACGATATCCTCCGCTGGCGAGTTGGATATCTGCCCTGCAAGCTGGACTTCACTCTCTGCCTTATACCACACTTTGCATTGTAATCCAATCTGTTTTTTGACACATCAACAATGTTGTATTACCACGCTCTAGAAGAGAGGGAAGGAGATCAGAAGAGGTAAGGGAGATGAAAATGAGGGACTATAGATGGGCAAGAAGGAGGGAGGGGCAGAGTATATGTATAGTATTAGAGTGCAGACCTAGACTGGACATCTGGAACTTTCCAGTGGCCCACTAGCCACATCGCTCTACACACACTTGATCTGCTGCTCAGGTGCTACAGACTGTAGCCACCAGCTGGGTATGCCCACACGTGCCCTCTCATATCCTTTCTTTGGCTGCACTTATGTCATAAGCTTGTCATCCTCAGTCCAGGATTTTATATAACAAAAATGTATCAGAATCTATAGATAATCTTTGAAGATATTTATCTAGAATCCCAGAATGCTAACATTGTATACACTATTTACATATTGTGGAAGACCAGATAGTTTCTCTGGGGACCACAATATGAATATTCCTATGCTATAACTATAATATTAAGGGATAGTTAAACATTACATGAGGAAAAGGAGAGGACTAAGTTGAAGAAATCAAATTTTTTATGAGGGAAAGTGAAACTCATTAAATGAGTAATACAAAAATAACATGGCAGGAAAATAAAACTCTCTATTTACACAAAATGCATAAAACTGGATAGTGCATTGGCCTTTATTATTAATCTGAAAGACAACCCAAGAAATCCATGTCTATGTTAAAATTAACAGCTTGATATTCTTGTTGTGCAATGAAAATGATGGACAGAAAATGCATTTTAGATCAGCCTGTTTTACAAGACAAGAACAGCCACACAAACTTTTCTATTAATTTTACATATTACTAGAGGATTACAAGGACAGTGATGCTGCAGTTACCTATCAAATGCCTAAATGACAGAAGCCATTCAATACCAAATAGTGACACATTAACTCTTTCACTAATATCCCCATAGTTGTGTACAGTTCTTTACAATTATGTGTATGCAAATTGGTTATGCAAATAGAGGTAAGGTTATACCCAGTTTGAGCAAACTCCAGAACTATTTCACCTCATATCCATATCATTTCAATGGATGCCTGCTGCCTCAGACAACGCCTTTGAATATACCTTTTCTTTACTTATTAAAGCATGGTGGCACCAATGCTTTGCAGAAGGAAAAAAGTCTGGCATGTCTGAAACGAGTATCAAAGGGCTGGTTGGTTTATCATTGAGTTTTATGACTGGTGATATAGTCATAGAACTAGACTGGATCCCTCTTTCAGCTAATACAACTCAGGACTAAACTATATGAGCAGATTCTAGATCTTAATCTATACTCATTAATAAATACATACCAACCACCTAGTTTATTTAGGTGGTTGTATTCGGACAGACTCAAACATTTTTTAAAAAAATACAATGTTAAGACTTGTGGCATGATGGGTCAGACATTTTCATGCATCTCGACACCCATCGAAATGTCACTTTTTATTTATGCAAAGGTCTGTTAAGGGTGGCTTATTTTTCACAACTAAAGTTTTACAAATAGCTCGACCTGTTATTTCAATGTTCTGAGTAACAGAGGAATATAGCTGAAAACGCTACAGCAAAACTCACTAGAGAGTGAAGTAGTTATGTTTTGTTTTTTTTAACCGGGATGCCTCTGTTCACGCTAGCATATCCTTAGTTTTTGTCCTGTTTGTGGCCCTGGAGGACTACCAAATAAATTTTTCTTTAAAATAGCACCAAACTTTGAGGGCGCATCCTATAATCAGATGTGGCCTATAATCGAGCCAAAACGGTACATATTTTTTGTGACAGTTATCAACACAGAAGTAAATTTAGTCAAGTGATCCATTTACCAAAGTGTCTCCTATGAGATGTTATTTACATCATGCCTTGACAAGAGTGATCAGGCAAAAGCTCTACTCTACAATGATCGATACATTCTGGTATCTGGGCAAACCTCACCATGGACCCATTCTACACAAATGCAGGTTTGTGGTGTCTTCACTTTGTCTGTTATTTCACCTTCTATGGTTTTAACTGTAATTAGATGTACACTATATGGACAAAAGAATTAGGGCACACCTCTTAATTGAATTCAGGAGTTTCAATCAGACCCATTGCCACTGATGTATAAAATCAAGCACCTAGCCATGCAGTCTGCATTTACAAACATTTGTGAAAAAAAATCAGTTCTGAAAAGCTCAGTGAATTCAAGAGTGGTACTGTGACAGGATGCCACCATTGCAATATGTCAGTTCGTGAAAATGTATCCCTAGTCAACTGTAAGTGGTATTATTGGAAAGTACCATAGTCAACTGTAAGTGGTATTATTGGAAAGTACCAAGAAATTTAGCAACTCATACAGTCACAGAGCGTAGTCACCGAGCGCTGAGGCGCATGGTGTGTAAAAGTCACTAACACTCTGCTGATTCCATAGCTGAAGTTGCAGACGTCCACTGGCATTAATATCAGAACAAAAACTGCACTGATAATTTCATGGAATCAGTGGCTGTATACAAGCCTCACATCAAGAACACAGCCACTGGAATGTGTTATGTGGAGTGATGAATCATATTTCTCTGGTAGTCTGATTGGTGGGTCTGGGTTTGGAGGACAACAGGAGAACGTTACCTGTCTGACTAAATTGTGACAACTGTAAAATTTGGTGAAGGAGGGTTAATTGTATGGGGCTGTGTTTCACGGGTTGGGCTAGGCCCCTCACTTCCAATGAAGGTAAACCTTAATGCTTCAGCATACTAAGAAATTTGGGACAATGTTATGCTTCCAACTTTGAGGGAACAGTTTAGGGAAGGCCCTTCTCTATTCCAACATGGCTGTGCCCCAGCCCACAAAACAGTCCATAAAAACATGGTTGGATTAGTTTGGTGTGGAAGAACTTGACTGGCCCGCATTGAGCCCTGACCTCAACCCCACTGAACTCCAATCTGGAATGGAGACTGCAAGCCAGGCCTTCTCGTCCAACATCAGTTCCAGACCTCACAAATGCTCTACTGGATGAATGGGCTGAACTTCTCACAGAAACAATCCAAAAATGTTTTGAATAGCCTTCCCAGAAGAGTGAAAGCTGTTATAGTTGCAGAATATAAAAGAACAACTACATACAAATGTCTATGTATTTAGAATGCAACATCATAAAAGTCCCTGTTGGTGTCATGGTCAGATTCTCCAATACTTTTGTCCATTTAGTGTATATTACACTTGATAATTTAGTAAACAAGACCAGAAACGCAAGAAAACAACTGCGAGTGAGAACCCTAACTAGGCATCGGGGAAAGGTAAGAGTTAGTGTCCTATGCTGATACCTCATCCACTTCCCAAACACGGGGGAGTACAAGAAAGTGACTTTGCCACCAGAATGGTCAAGAGTGCCCCTCACCTTGTGCTGCTCAGAGCAGCTTCTTTTTTGCCCTATAGAAATTACAGTCCTGCTATGAATGCATGAAAATATACAAAAATAAAGCTAAACATTGACATATAATGCAAAGTATGCTGTACCACTGTCAGTTTTAAGCATAAATATAAATCATGAAAATTAATATTGTTGAGTCGTACCAAGATGCTATAGAATATGAAGATGCTATGAATAATGATACAATGTTCACAAAAGGCCAGTACAAAGTTTTCCAAAATACTGTGATGCACTAAAACTGGGCACCATCAATAAAAAATTAATAAAAATTTGTGCCTCCCAGGTAAGTAATTTTAGTTATTGTAGCCAGTATTTTCTTAAATTATAAAGTGGATTGAAAAAGTAAAATAAAAGGTTAGGTTTTTGTGCTTCTTTTGTTTACATGTAGTAGGTTCGGCATTGGATCAGCATAATTTTGTGTTGTGGTCAAATATTGTTTAACCCATACTGAAACGGTGTTCCCCACGTGTAATATGTGAAGAAAACTCATATCGATCTTGGCTCTGGTAGCCACACATGTTGCACTCAAATGGGTCACGAAAGCCATGGCAACCCATGTGGATGGTGTACATCACATGGTCCAAAAACAAAACTCGGCAATGCTCACACTTGTGAACCTTCACAGTCTCGCCATTGCCACTGATCACTTTGAAAGCATCCTGGGAATTGACACTTCCAGCTCTAAGTGTATCATATGATCTGTGGTCTTTAAGGGAAAAGCCATTTCTGGGATGAGGGTTCATGTGATTGGTCAAGTAGATAAGCCCTCCTCGATCTTCATTGTTGCTTTCTGTGTCTGTTGAGTCTTGGCAGCTATTGTTTGGGGAAACTTCTCTTTCAGAAGACATAGATTTAACCTGGGAAAGCAGGAGCAAGTTCTCCACTGCATTTTCATGAGCAGCCTGATTAGGATGAGAGGAAATATCTGAATGGGGTTTATGCAGTGTAAACATTGCGCTAATTGCAGGCACCACATCTGAGCCACTAGATGGAGTCTGCACTAATGGACGAAGTGCTTCTGCTCCAAGATAGGTGATAGCATTATTGATTGCTTGGTCCATGACATGGGTCTGCATCATCTCATTCTCTTTGTCATAGCTGGCATTAGCCTCAAATGGGGCATCTGTCAACTGTTTTTCACCTGTAGTAAAAACACAAATTATATTTAAAGTAAAAAAAACAATAAAAGAGCAAGAAGAGAAACCTTATAAAAAGTAAATTCTGTAAATAAAACATGCCTTAAAAAGCAATCATGGAAAAGGCATAAACAAAATATAAAAAATGATTTCATACTATCATACATTTATGTTAAAAATAAATCTTCACATTACTTACCATTTTACTGAAATCAAATAGGCTGATACATTTGGTGACAAGGATGGAGATTTAAATCTTTTTTAGCCTTAATTATAGGCCATCCACTGTCAGTGTTGAGTTAGAGGGGGTTTGCTTAAATCAGTAGAGGTAGTACTAAAATAGGTAAGGAGTTTAGAAATTATGAAATGACACTGGTGCAATAGCGTGTACCAAAATTATAATGTAAAATCAGTTGAGGAGGTGAGGTGGCAGCAAGAAGGGACAAATGAAATCCTATTCTTTGGTAGCCTAAATAAACAGCAAAAATAATAGTGCTCACATAGCTAAAATATATATTTGCAGAGTATGTTTAATCCCTACCACGACAATGGTACTTTTACACTTGAGGATGGCAGCTAACACATATACATTACACAAAACACACTCATGCTAACACGCACATTCACTATAATATACAACTCCCTCACTGCCTAACTCCCTTATCGCTTCCATCTCCTCTAACTTCCTGAAAGCTTCTTTGTAGCTGCTTGCGCTTTTTTTTTTTTTTACGAACAGCTGGTCTTTCACCTCAGGATCACGTAACATTGTGTTATGCGAACCTGCAGGGTTCCTGCCTCGTTTTTTAAGAATTTTTAGGCTCCCCTGTCCCAATCTCTAATTCGTATGGTTACACTAAATGAGTGAGATGGAACTCACAGCTGAAGAATGGCAAAAGGGTTTAGACTTTTACTGAAAAAACACATAAACACATAAACATCCTTGGTCCTTAAGAGTTAATGGATTACATTCTGCATTTATTCAGTTAATATCTGTGAACAGCATTAATGGGGCTGAATTGCTGGGCAATAAAGCAGTTGTGTCCGCTACCTTGTCTGCTCTCTCCTGAGGGGGACTGGACTGCCCGCTGCTGGAAGAACAGGGCTAGTTGGGGAGATCATAGATCTCCCTTTAACCCACATAAAATAAAGGGAGTGCAAGGTTTGTTTCACTTCTCCCTAGTGATCCGTGTTGGCAATTGATGCTGAGCTCAGGCATATGGTGTCATACCCTGGTACTCTATATTGAAGCTGTGCACACAGCGGAGAAACACTGAAGCTGAAGTCTGTAGGAGCAGGTCTAGTGCTCCCACAACAGGAATTAAAGCCAGAACATCAGAGGGAGAAAGGTAAGAGATAGGGAGAGGGAGGTAAAAAGGGGATGTTACGTCGCCGGGTCACATCGCCATTCAGCTGAAGAATGCAAGAGGCATGTCAGGGACGCGCATTAGGTGTTAGATTTAAAAATAATGAGAAAGAAGAGAGATAAAGAGACGGGAGTAATTATGAGAAAGGGGTGAGATAAGGAGATAAAGCGTCTAGCCTGTGTTTCTATCCTGTGCCTGCCTATGTACCTCTTGTTTTGATTTTATGGTCTATGGACTTGATTAAATTTTGATATATTTTACAATGGATGCTTCCTCTCTATTCCTTGGTGTCAGCTGGCAACGTCTGATCCTTTGTACCTAGTGGATTTCTGCACTGGATCCCATACGCTTCAGCACCCATTGGGAGAGAGATCACAATACCTCAGGTCTGGAGCTACGCCCAAGTTTGTTTTTTTGCTAGATAAAGTAGAAATTATGAGAAAGGGGTGAGATAAGAGACAGGGGAGAAAGGGGAGAGAAAGAAAGTATTTGTATGTTAGATCAAGTATGTGTAAGGACATGTCTGAATGCAAGCCAGGATGGTTATGTGTAAAGGCAAGTGTAAATGTGCATGTTTATGTAAGGGCATTGTATATGTGTGTGCTTTGACAGTCGATCCATTACTTTTACTGTTTTGGACTTAAATGGTATATAATGATTCACCCTAACACATTTTAACCTGGATGGTCTAGTTAATATTGTTTTAATTTGAGTAAAGGCTATATGGTAGTTTTATTTAATTACTGATTAGCCATGGAGCACACATATATAGCCATGATGCTCTTGCACAATACAATCAGTGACATTTGCCCTTCAAAGAAATAGTGATATCAGGGATTTGAAGTATTCAGCCTTCCTGCAAACTCACTCATTAGTGAACAGACCTCAATGAGAGTCAAAAATGCACCCTGCTTTACACATTAAGAGGCTGCAAAGTCTTACCAACAAATTTCTGAGGCATACAGCTCTTACGTTTGGCTACGTTACTTGCAAGTCTGTCCAGCACAAAAGATCTCTCAGAACCAAGCTTGGACAAGTCTTCTGCCATTTCAGTCTGACTGATTTCTTCTTTTACTACTAAAAGCAAAGCAAAAATATCAGATTGCTGACATCTGTCAGTATGACTAGTATAGACTAATGCATTTGTTATAAAAAAAAAATATGCAACCATTATACATTTGCTTTGTTAGTATTTTAAAAATGTGTCTGTTGTGTTGTATTTAAAGGCATACTCATGTGTCCCTGGGAGCCCCCTGAATAATGAGTGCATATGAAAGTAAAAATATTTGAAAGAAATATAAAGTTGCAATCAAAATTATTTAAAAATCAAGTTGATCAAGTCAATATTTACAGACTCTCGGCTGTTTGCAATGAACAAAATAAAACAAAAGCAATTAAAATAGCTCTACACAACGAATGCTTCAAGTTGTTTCCCCAAATTCACCTGAAAATATTATTAAATTATTCCACCCCCTGAATAGAATCCCTCACAACAGTACAAATATGCAAAACAGATGTTGTCTCAAGCACACTTTATGCAACTAATCAAGGGCTTCATCAGTTGCACTAGGCGTGTTTGAGCTGGGATACATGAAACACCATAACTACCTAGGGGGTTCTTCAGTGTCATGTTGGACTGCATGTTAGAAATATGGCTAAGTCAATAGAAAAAAACTTAAGAGAAGAGATCATCACCTTTCACAAAAAAGGAATAGGATATGGAAAAATAGTGAAGGTACTGAATGTTCCTAGAGACACTGTTGGAAGCATAGTTCGCACAAAAGGAACATTGGACAGGGCAGAAAAAGGTAGCTATCAATTGCTGCAACCAGATTTCTGAGGGCAGGTTGAGAAAAAAGTGACTGCAGAAGACCTGCAGCAAGACTTGGTGGCAACAGGCACTGAGGTTTTGGTGAGCATAGTAAGGCAGAAGGGTTCCATGCAAGAACTCACACTACTGACACACAAGTCAGCTCCAATATGCTTAAAATCATAAGTAAGCCAAAGAAGTTTTGGGACTTTGCTCTGTGGAGCGATGAAACAAAATTGAAACTTTTCGGCCCAATGGATCAGCTTGAGGAAGAAGAATGAAGCGTACTCTTCCTACGGTTAAGCATGGTGGTTGCTCAGTGATGCTCTGGGGTTACTTTGCATTCTCTGGCACTGCAGCGTGTAGAAGGCAAGATGGATTAATTGTATTAGGAAGTAGTATTAGGAAATCCTAAGAGAAAACGTCATGCCGTCTGTGAGGAAGTTGAAGCTTTGGCATCATTGGACCTTCCAACAGGACAATGATCCCAAGCATATCTCAAATTCCACCAAAGCTTTGTTACGGTAGAAGTTCTGGAAGACTTGAACCCTATTGAAATGTCTGGTGAGATTTGAAGAAGACTGTTTCAGCATGCAAACCCCAAAATATGAATGAACTAGAGGCCATTGCTCATGAGGAATGGGCTACGATTCCTCAGGAATGTTGCCAGAAGCTGGTGTCTCGCTATGTAGATACATATTCCATAGCTGAACCGCTTCATGGAATGGATTTCCATGGCCGAGCAGCTGCATGCAAGCCTTGCATCACCAAGTACAATGCCAAGGTTAAGTGGTGGAAAGCATGCTGCCATTAGACTCTGGAACAAAGTAAACATGTTCTGATGATGTCTGGGTTTGGCAGATGCCAGGAGAACCTAACTGCCTGCATTGTGTCAACTGTAAAGTTTGGTGGAGGAGGGATCATGGTATGGGGCTATGCTTCCTGTGAAGGGAACTCTTAATGCTTCGGGCATGTGTAGATATTTTTGACAAAGCTATGCTTCCAACTTTGTGGGAACAGTTTAGTGAAGGCCCTTTTCCAGCATGACTGTGCCACTCTGCACAAAGCAAGATCCATAAAGACATGGATGGATGAGTTTGGTGTGGAAAAAAAGACTGTACCACACAGAGCCCTGACATCAAACACCTTTGGGATGAACTGGAGCGGAGAGTGCGAGCCAGGTCTTCTCCTCCAACATCGGTGCCTTACCTCACAAATGCTGTGCTGCATGAATGGACAAAATTCACACAGAAACACTCCCAAACCTTATGGAGAACAGTGAAAGCTGTTAAAGCTGCAAAAGGGGGCACCTACTACATATTAATGTCTATGAATGCAATGTCCTAAAAGCTCCTGCTGGTGTAATGGTCAGGTGTCCCAATAATTTTGTCCATATAGTCTATACAAATATAATATATATTTTGACACAACATTAGCTATGGTAATACAGTTTACCCTTGATGGATCTTCTCTGCAAGAGTCTAGGGGACTAAGTAGGTAAATAAAGTTTAAAAGAGACAAATCTAAATTATGGGAAGAAAATACAACATATCCTTTAAATTGTATTTCCATGGAAAACATTAACTTGCTGAATCAGTCTGCTCACAGCACGTAGGAAGAGAGACATACCACTCCATCAGGTGTTTGGGGACAATGGAACATCAGCATCGAAAGAGTTAAAAAAAAAAAATTAATAAAAAAAAACCAGCACTGACCTGAAAGTCCAGGGTGCTTCCAGGTCAAACGCTGTGATGATGATCAGATCACTCTTGACCAACTGTTACTTTAAAGAAATCCTGACTCCTAACTTTTTTTACCTAGCGCCTAGATTCACAACAAATTTGTCAAGCCCTGTTTTAAGATGATCAGAAATGTGAAATACGTTCTAAGGCTCCTAAGAGCTCATTGTATTAAATTTAAAGTGCTATAATGTGCAAACATGATCGGTAACTGACTTTAGATATTATACATATTTACAATGTGCAGTGTAGTAAATATAAGTCTATTTGCTAGACATATTATCAAAGAGTGCTGATAATGTGCAATTAAAGTGAAATGTGCAAACTGCAAATATAGCAAATGGCAAATGTGCAATATTAAAACTAGTGCAAACTTTCAAGTGACGGTACAAGTATGTTGGCTTGTATGTGGCTTTCCTCCCCTCGCTGAGGATCATACAAACATTTGTACCATGCAGGTGGATTTGACTACGGTCGCCACCTGCAGTCCCCAGAGGTGCCGAGCAGTCAGCCCAGAACCCCATATGGAAGGGACCCCAGCCTCTCTGTTTTCTCCCCAGCGGCTGAGAGGACTCCAGGGAGAAGGCACATTTGGCCCTTCTCCCCAGCGGCAGTTACACTATTTGGGAGAAGCAGAGTGCGGCTGGGTGAGTACTGGTCCTTTGTTAAAATGTTTTGAGGAGTACCAATTTCTGGCTGGCAGTGGTGGTCCGGATATACAGACCGTGTGGGTCTTATCAGACGTCAGTCTCCCCCAGAAAAAGGAGATATGTGATGGAGTGTGTGACGGAACTGTCCATCACTGGGGCCCCTGGAGAGGACTGAAAGCAAGCCTGCTACCCACAGATTATGGACCTTGTCTCTCTGCCCTGGCGAGTGGGACTGTTGTCCTCGTCTGGGACCCGAACTCCCCAGTCTCTAAGTGCACCCGAGGACTGGTTAGTAGGACAGGTGCCTTTTGCCAGCCCCTGCATCCACAACTCTAAGAGAGACAGAGCTGTGCTTCACGACTGAACTGGATGCAGACCCGGTTGGGGTCTAGCCCCAGTTCAGTCTTCTTTTTAAAAGGGGAGATATGTGACAGAATGACCTGTCATACAGGGGCCCAAGGTACTCAGAGATGGCTCCAGCCTGGCTGCCAAACAGGCAGGAACTCCATTGTGTAAACTAATCCCATTAACAGGATTGCTGCCAGAGGGAGATTCAGTAGCTAAATGGGATTAAAGGTTGGGTTGTCTACATGTACCTGTTTATCAATGTTGATTTATGTTAATTAAGTTCTGTGGCTATATCAGTCTATGTTTTATAACAATAAACTGTTCATTCCTGCTGTACTCAGTTCAAGGTAGTTGTGTCTACTTATTGGGTACACATAGCAGGGTTCCAAGGTGCGCATGCTGACTGGTGCTGGAAGTGATTCCGGGGACGACAGGAGGATACATGTGGGTGATCTCTGGGAGTTACTACAGCTCTCTTGGTGAACCCGTTACAGTGTGAAAGGTTGAACTTGATGGACTGAAGTCTTTTTCCAACCTACTACTATACTACTATACTATATTATGTCCTAAAGTTAATCTTGGCCAACCTGTTGGAGACATACCCTGCGTCTATAGGGTAAGGAAGGGTTAAGTACAGTCCTTTAGGTCCTTAGACTCAGGAACACCAATTTTACAACAAACTGTGTGTGTGTGTGTGTGCACAAATCAAACACCCCAACAGAAAAGCCCCATCTGGCTTCTACTCTGTTGGCCCAGGCTGTTTCATGGATCTTCTTCTAGGCCTCTCTGAGAGCATAGGGAAACATTCTCTTCCCTCAACAGTCTCCCTGATTGTGAGACTTCAGTGAGTTTAAATGTCCACTCCCTGCACATGATGCAAGCTTCATCACAGTCCTGGACTAGACTTTGAAAATCTCTTCTCCAAATGCTCCACCCCAGCCCTTTCTAAATTATTTTGAACCGGCCCGGGGAGACAGGAACGTATCAGGGATTCATGGCATCACGTGACCCCGCATTGAAACCGAGGCTGCTCGCACAGACAGAGGGAAAGCAGGGAGGTGGGATATATATTGTATTATATATATTATATATGTTATGTATATAATATAATATATATATATAGTATATATTTATTATATATATATATATATATATGTGTGTGTGTGTGTGTGAGCATCCATGTGTACTTGTGTGTGTATGAGCATGGATGTGTAATTGTGTAAGTGGGGTGAGATGAAGTGTGTTTAATTTATGTGTGTTTACATATGTTTTATGTTGGGGGGGCAAGGGGCAAAAAAGGCACAGATCAGTTGTGTGGGGGCAATGATGGCACAGACCAGCTGTTGAAGTTGGGGGGCGCAGAGGAAATTTTTCGCACCAGGGCCATGTGTTTTCTAGTTACGCCCCTGAGTGACTAACATACTATTACCCACCCCTTTGCACTCAAAGAGTGCAGAGCCTATCCAATATTGTTGTGAAAATATATTTTTTACAAAACAATGTAAAAGTAATTCACTATGTGCCTCATGGCAGTGGATAAAAAATGGCCACTAACTGCACCAGTGCATAATGGCATAATGACTTAAATGGGCTCATAGACTTAAATGTGGACCATTCAGTTCAATGTAGGAAACAATACATCCTCCAACCATATGGGACCACTAGTGCTGTAGAATATATACAGTATACAAGCTGCATGATACTATGATTTTTACAAATGTGGTGATCTCCCCCCCCCAGACAGTGGACAGTGATTTTCACATCCAATATCCTGGCACCCATCCCCACCTACCTGGGGGACTGGAGAGGAGGTGGGGCAAGAATAGTGAGAGAGGGAGAGACACAATATATATTCTTTGCCTGTCCAAATCTTATTTCTAACATTTTAAAACTCCCATCCCACTGGGAACTGGATGGAAGGTAAGGGGGCATGGCATAATAACTGTATTATTATTTTGTTATTTTGTTTTCATTCAACTCATGCGCCACTGAAATTCACAAAATTCTTAAAAAGTCTTGGGCACTTGCATGCTCTTGCAAACAATTAGAATTTTAATGAATATGCAAGTCTTTCTGTTGGTGTTAACATTCAAGAGCTTGCAACCTTGACGTAACCCTTAACTTTTCAGAGAAATGACTTAAATTGCAAACTGGTGTGGTGGACACCACATTAACTTGTTTTTGGTTTCTGTACATCTTGAATATTGTTGGTGTAGCTCCAACAATATCATTTTGTATGTTTTCCATTTAGGGTAGTCATCATTTTGATGTTTTTAAAGGTTTTTACAGGAAATAGTGTTTCTATGTAAATCAAGGCTTTTTTTGCTAATTTTAAAAACTGAAAATCTCTACAGTTTCTAGACTCCTTTTATATTTTACATTTGATGTTATAGCAAATAAATGGATATGTTGTGATTTATTATCACTGTTATTTCAGTTTAAATTGACCAGTTACATAATTTGTCTAATCAATGTGTACCGTGTATTTGGTTTTATTTTATTGCAAATATAGAATTGTGCTGTGAAACCGAAAAAGGACAACTGTAGGGCTGCAACTAACGATTATTTTAATAATCGATTAGTTGGCCGATTATTTTTTTCGATTAATCGGATAAAAAATGCAATTTTTTTAAATTTAAAATAATGTAATAAAAAACGTACAATTTACACTTTCATCTCTTTATTGCAATGGCCTCTCTCTATTCACCTTCTTATTTTACTGACATAATAATAAAAGCTACAAGAACCCAAACACGGTGTTTCTCAAACTAGTTATTAGTAAATATTAATTCATATGTTAACTATTTTTCATATTTAATAAAAACTATGAGAAAAAAGCCTTGTTTAAATTTTTTTTATTTACCAAACTGCCCCCGGTTATGCACATCAGACCCCCAGCTTGCCACTCTGCCCCCATATATGCCTTATACCTCTTATATGCCAGATTCCACTGTGCCCCCTGATATGCCACTGTGCCTGGATATGCCTTATACTCCTTATATGCCAGTGATATGGAACTGAGCCCCCTGATATACCTTTTACCCCCAGATGTTTTATGACCCCCTAATATGCCTAATATCGATATGCCTTATACCCCCTATATGCCCTGAAATTCATAATACCCCCCCATACACCACTATAACTCACCCATACATCCCTTTGGCTCCTCCCCCTCCCTTACACCACTCTGGCTC
>VKOC01000006.1:22297428-22313241 GCA_009364415.1 Spea multiplicata
TATATATATATTATTATTTTTTGTCTTTTTTTGCATTTTTTTTAACATTTTTTTTCAACTTGGAGGTTCCCCTGATAGTGACATCAGTGGGAAATGATTTTTACATTTTACTAGTTTTTTACTATTTTTTTTCTAATTATTATCAATTTTATTTTATTTTTTAATTTATTTTTACTAATCACACTGTGATTAGAAAGCTGTGCTCCATTGACTTGCATGGTGAATGCAGTACCTGTATTCAACCTGCAAGTGGAGCCAAAGTTCTCTAGATGGTCTGGACCATCTAGCGAACTTTTTAAAATTTGTTGGTTCCTGTTAAAGGACGGCGGCCATCTTGCTTGATGGCAAAGATCATCGGCAGCTGCGGCTGTGACCGTTCTCCGGAGCGGTCACAGCCCACCGAAAGGTAAGTGTTTGGTGTCGCTTGATGCCTCCTGATCGAGGCATTCCAGCGACACCTTTTAAGTTGATCGCCTCCTAAACGCTTTTAAAACGGGCGTCCGTCGCCATACAAAGTATGGCGGCTGTGAACGCCCCGTGGAGGGCAGAGATTGGCCCCTTCGATGCCGATCGACCAGGCGTTGCTGAATGCCTCGAGGTCGGGCATTCAGCAACGCTTTTTGGGTGCAGAAAGCGAAATAGTACGATCGCTTCTGCACCCGTTTAAAGACGCTGCCGGTCCTGGCACGTCAATTGTCATAAAGCACATGCTTTTCAGTGCCGTGTCTAATGTATATATCTATACATATTTGAATTAGGGATTTTGGTAGATTCAAATTCCACTGATTTGTCCATTTAATAATAATGGTGATTTAAAGTGAGTTGGTATTGCATATTGCAGGCACTTTTTTTAGTGCTGCATCTACCGACATGCATGGTTTTTAATGTGATGTATTTTTGTATTTTAATAATAAAAGTATATAATGCTTATTTTAGGGGTTAACATTTAGGAACATACTTGCACTGTCACTTTAAATTTTGGACCAGTTTCAATTTTGCACATTTGCTATTTGCACCTTTTGTGCTATTTGCAGTTTGCACAATTCATTGCACATTATTGGTACTCTTTGTTAGTATGTCTAGCAAATACCTATATTCACTATATGATATATCGTAGATATATTTAACATTTAAAGTTAATCCCCCAATCATGTTTGCACATTATAGCACTTTAAATTTAACATAATGAGCTCTTAGGGGCCTCAGAATATATTTCACATCACTTTAAAACATTACTTTCATAATGGAATATCCAAAGCATTTGAAAACTCGAAAGATGCGCAAGACTGGATAGAAAGGATGTTAGATAAATAAAGGATTACAGGGTTAAACCACTTTAATTTATAACTCGATGGGATATATATATATATAATTTTTTTTTTTTATGCACGAACACAATTATAAACACATTATTAATATTGTGTAGATTGTAACGATCTCTAATTTTGTTTTCACTTATTTTAATAATACCTCCAATAAATATTATCTGAGGAATTACAAACACACTTTATGATTCGTAACATTGTAGAATTTATTATTACCACTATTTACACATTAATGTTTTTGGAAGATTTCCACGAATGATATACACATCGCACTCACTCACACAATTATTCAATAATTGATTAGAGGATGTCTACTAATACATGATTATATATATATATATATATATATATATATATAATATTTATTTTTTTTTCTCTTTCTTCTCTTTTTCTTCTTTTGAGACACTTTTAATTACACTAAACATAGTCTGCTATATTGCAGATGATGTCAATATTTTTCATTTTTTCCATTCACTTCAACACTACTCTTTAGAAGATAAGCACTACCATATGTGTGTTTCTTTTTTCTTTTTCTTTTTTTTTCTGCGGCATCGCCTAACCAACTATCTAATAGTGATGGGGCAAAAGGGAATATTTACCCTACACATTAGAAGAAAATATAGATTTAGGATAATTTATGTTATATGTTATGTTATATGTTGTATATGGTACTGTAATATGTCAATTCAAAGTGGGCCTACGATATCATTCCTCCTCTCCTCATTAAGAAACTTAAAAGGTATTATAATTTATTGATAAGAAAATGGTTTCAAGGCTTTTTTCATTAAATGTACAAGGTATGAATCTTCCCCAAAAAAGAATTACCTTAATTGATCATCTTGTAGAGAATAAGATTGGGGTTGCACTAATTCAGGAAACTCACTGGACAAATACATTTGCGCAGAAACTCTCCTTTAAAAAATATCCGGTAATAGAATATGCTTCGTTAGGTAACCAGAAAAAGAGAGGAGTCGCAATACTTATAGCAAAAGAGATAAAATATGAGAGGATTTTTGTCCAACGAGATAAGGAAGGCCGATACTTAATCTTAATTTGCAGATTAAATGACAGAATATATTCGATAATAAATTTATATGCTCCAAATAGTAAACAGATCTCCTTTCTCAACAATCTTATGAAAAAAATTCAGTCATATATTCAAGGTACATTAATTGTGGCGGGTGATTTTAACCGTGTGGCAGATTTGGATATGGATAAAACGTCTACTGAACATAAGAAAATAAATCACCGGATAGGTTTAGAAAAGGAAAAAGCATTTAACGACTTTTTGGGGAGAAATAGACTATATGATCTATGGCGATCGCTACATCCAGAAGAGAGATTATACTTATTATTCAAGCTGCCATAAATCATTTTCTAGGATAGATATGGTTTTAGTTAATGCACCATTAATAAGAGAATGTAAGCAAATATGGATAAAAGAGATCCCTTGGTCGGATCACGATTCTATGATAATACTAGAGGGAATTAAAACAAATATAAGACCTCCGTGGAGATTAAACAAAAATTTATTAACGAACGTATTATATAAGGAAGAATTGGAAAAAATTACTAAACAATTCTTTGAGGAAAATAACCCTAATGAGACATCCTTTGCAAATACTTGGTGCACATATAAATGTGTTATTTGAGGACATCTGATTAGCAGAGCAGCACATTTAAATAAAACAAAATTTAAAACACTTGCTGATCTTTATATTCATCTAGAAGATCTATACAGGAAAAATAAGGCACGACCAGAATCGGAATTAAATTCTCAAATCGACCTAACAAAAAAAACTATTCATGAGATTCTGCTAGAAAAGGCTAATAAGATACTAACTAAGTATAAGCAAAAATGGTATTATCTGGGGAATCGCCCGCATCAGCTGCTTTCTGGTCAACTATCAATTCGAACAGCTAACTCAAGAATACATAAAATTATTTATAAAGATAAAAACTGTATTTCACCAGTACATATTGGAGAAGCTTTTCGTACATTCTATACAGAATTATATAATCTCCAAGATAACAGCTATAAGCGAGACTTAATTAAGAACTATTTAAAATCCTCAAAAATAACACAAATATCTTCAGTCCAAGCCAAAATTTTAGATCGACCTATAGAAGAAAATGAAGTGACGAAAGTAATAAAGCAATTAAAAAAAAGCAAAACTCCGGGCCCTGATGGATATATTGCTGAATTTTTTCAAAGTTTAGGAATTAGTCTGACCCCTTACCTGTGCAATATGTTTAATGAAAAAATTCCCACGAGAAATGTTACAAGCCCACATATGTCCTATTCTGAAACCTGATAAACCCGCTTTAGACATCAAAAATTATAGACCAATATCCTTAATAAACTTAGACACTAAAATATATTCGGCGATCATAGCAAATAGGATTAGACCTCATCTAGAGATATTAATATATAAAGATCAAACAGGTTTTATAAAATCAAGATCTTCCAGCGATAATGTTAGAAAGATAATAGACATCTGCAATTATGCAAATATTACTCAGGCTCCCCTGCCATTAGACGCTGAAAAAGCATTTGACAGGGTCGCCTGGGAATTTCTAGAAGAGACCTTAAAGGAGATGGGCTTTGGATTAGGCTTAATTGAGGCTATAATGGCATTATATACTACTCCTACAGCAAACAGTGGGTCAGGGATTTGAATCTCAATGGTTTAATATATCAAATGGCACTAGACAGGGATGCCCCTAAGCCCCTATTTTATATATTATTTCCTTAGAACCCTTTGCATCTAGAATAAGACAAAATTCTGATATTGCTGGAATTAAAATTGGTCAAATGAAAATGTCTTTATATGCAGATGATGTAAGGACATCATCTGCATATAAAGACATTTTCATTTGACCAATTTTAATTTTTTATCCTAGATAATCCTAATGCCTCGATTCCACCCCTATTACAAGAGATTGAACTATATGGTAACATATCTAATTATAAGTTAAATATGGGGAAATCACAAGCAATATGCATTGCAATGAAAGAAGAAGAGAAAAATTTAATGAAACGTAGTTTTAATTTCTGTTGGCCAGAAGGAACTAAGATAATGGAAAGAAACTGTCAAATCCTTCTAAAACAGACACAAGAGAAACTAAATAAATGGAAGTCTCTTCCTATTTCGTGGATGGGGAGAATCAATATTGTAAAATCATATATATTACCAGCGTGGCTTTATAGATTTAGAATGATCCCGGATACACTGTCTATAGAATGGATTATATATATAAAATATATATAAAATACAATTGTCACAATCTAAGGAGTCTGACTGGTATATAATTGAAAAAGCTATCTTGAAATTGAAAGACAGAGGTAGCCCTTTGGTTACAGAAAAAAGAATTAAAGAAACATACTAAATATATTAAAGGGACACTACTTGATTCAATATTATCATTCTGGCAAAGATTCAAGAAGAAAATTGGCCTCAATGACTCTATAATTAAAAAGGCCCCTATACGGCTTTTAAACAAAAACATCCAGGATATAAATCTTAATGAGTGGATAAAATGCAAGATATATAGAATAGAGGATCTCATGATAGGAAATAAACTTAAAGATGTCTCTACCTTAAGAACTGAGTTTGGTCTTACTAATAAAGAAATATTTAACTATATGAGAGTCAAGAATTACTTAACTCATTTTGTTGAAGACACTAAAAACGAATATGTAAAAAAGTTTGTGAAAATTTTTGACAATCAGACTAAACAGAAAATTCTAAAACTCTGTACAGACCTTATTTTAGAGATCGATAATCTTAAACCCCCTCCTGCCTGGAAAAAATGGGAAAGAGATCTAAATATAGACATCTCGTCCTCTACAGAAGATCGCTGGATGATAGCTTGGAATCAAGTTATGAAAAATATCCACTGCTTAAATTTACAAGAGATATACTTTAATATCGTAAATCGATGGTATATGATTCCAGAAAGACTTCATAAGATAAACCCAGCAAATTCAGATCTATGCTGGAGGTGTCAAAGGGCTGAGGGCACATGGATGCATATCTGGTGGTCGTGCACTAAAATAATCGAATGTTGGGATAAGATATTTAATGTAATATCCAGTATAACAGAAAAACAAATAGATAAGTCACCTAATAGGGCACTACTACTTCAAGATTGGGAGATGATTCCGTTAAAACAAAAAAAACTGATAGATCATATGATTCTAGCAATGCTAGCTGTCATTGCTAGAAATTGGAGGCAGAAAGACAATATCCTGGATATATGTTAAAAATCAAATCCTTAATCAAAAAAACATGGAATATGGCTATTATAGAGCGAACGGGCTTATCTATAAATATTGGGAAATATGGGGAAGACTTACCTTATAAATACCTTTTAAAATAGAGGATAGAAGAGTAACCCACTTTGGAGCAATATACACGGAATGACTACACAGTACCATATGTTAGTTTTTCATGTACATTTATTGTTTATGTTTATTTATTTAATTTGTTTTATATATGTATACAAATTGCAGCTGGAGGTAATCAATGTAACGTATAAACCTCTAGTCACAATAGAGATTTAATAATATATTATACATGCTACATCTTAATGTAAGTCAATGTCTTTTTTTTGTTGTAATATATTAATTGTAAAATAAAAATAAAAATAAAAAAATAAATAAAACATTACTGATTGTGCACAAACTGAATAGACTGTGTTACTATAGTAACAGGAACACAATAATGTTACACTGCACTTCCGGGTATGAGCAGTGTTATTACACACATGTTCACTAACGGCATTGACACGCCGATTTCAGCACACACCCACTCACTTCAGATTGGTGAGTTCTCAAGCTATTTTATTATAAATATGTGTTTGTTTTAGTTCAAATGTATGTCCTGATGAAAGTCAGCAATGACTGAAACGTCGACTTAACTTTGAATAAAATGAAATTGTCAATTTAAAGACTTGGAGTGCTGACCATCCTTTGAAAGTGTTTTGTATGGATACTGCTGGTTACTAGCACCGGGCTTGGAATATTTGGAATGGTGTGCAATGGACTCTGAGTAATATATATATGCCTTTAAAAAAAATTAACATGTTAACATTTCTTTTTTAAACTGCAAGAGTTCTTGGGAGGGCTCTTTTCAACTCCTTTATTTATTATTTTTTAAAGGACTTGCGGCCATCTTGCAAGTGGCAAAATCTCCGGGTGGCGCTTGTCACCGCGCGTCATGAGGTGGGTGTTCGGTGCCGCTGAATGCCTCGCTATTGAGGCATTTCAGCGACACCATTGAAGTTTAGGAGGCGATCGGTCAGTATGTTGACGCCCCTTGGAGGGGCCAGACACTGCCCCAATGCCGATCTTGGTGTTGCTGAATGCCCAACATCAAGGCATTATAGCACCACCCGTTTTAAGTCATGACAATCCTGGCACGTCAATTGACGTAAACCATTTGTTTTCACGTGACGTGCCCGGACCGTCAATTGTCATCAAGGGGTTAAAGGTTCCAGTCTGTTATTCTAACTCAATCAGCATAACAGAGTGATCTCCAGCCTTGTCCACGTCAACACTCTCAACTGTATTTACAAGTGAATCACTGACATATCAGCTAGTCCTTTTGGGGCAGGGCTGAAATGCAGCGGAAATGTTTTTGTGGTGTTAAGTTCATTTTCATGGCAAAGAGGGACTTTGCAACAGATTGCAATTCACCTAATCACTTTGCATAACATTCTTAAAACTTTTGGCCATGACTGCACTTCACTTTGCAAGGCAGGTTCCATTTAATGGATGTTTAGTTTAAACCGGACTGGTAATTATCTATCTGGGTGTGTCTAGTGAAATTAAACAATTATCAACTAAATTTGGTTAATTAACAAAACTTTTCCACAAAGGGCCAAGCCAAGGTGGATAGTTTTCTTCCTTCTCTACATGAAATCATTTAAAAATTGGATTTTGTTCTTACTTGGTTTATCTTTATCTAATATTACATTTTTTAGATCATGGAAAAGATTTTGCGTGACAAATATGAAAAAAATAGGAGAAATCCGCAAGAGGCATCACAGCATTGTAGTTTTGCAAATTGGGGAAAAAAAACAAAAACAAAATTAAAACATAAAACAGGTTGCTTTGATTGCTTTTTAAATATATTTAGAGTTCTATAGGATTATTGTGAGTATACAGCTGCCAAATGTTGTATTTGAGGAAAAAATAAGCTAACCTGAATACAGGAAAGTGAAAGTACAAACTGCTAATGTAAACTACAAAAACCTCAAGCAATAATAAAACTGCATCCTAAAATGTCCAGAATTGGAAGAATTACACCAATCAGGCACTCTAGAAATTAATAAACACTACCACCTGCTGGACTCCTATGAAACAGCACCTAAAAAAAAAATATCAGTTATTAATGTGCATTTTATTAAGAAAGCAGCTAGTAATTTGAAGCCAATCTCTGTGTTTATAAAAAGTTAGCTAACTTAAAAACTGTGTTAGCTCCCAGTGCCCTTCTACCGGCAGAATAGACAATCATTTCCTGGCAACAAAATCCCCAGGATTCCATCGATGCGGTAGATGCAAAGTATGCAAGGCATGCAACATCCAAAAAAAGAAAATAACTTTCAAATGCACCAATACAGGCAGAGAATATATTATCAAGGACTTCAAACATTGTAACACTAAAAATGTAGTCTATCTACTGGAATGTAAGTGTGGTATGCAATATATTGGCCACACTACAAGAGAACTGAAAGTTAATCCGTAACATGAGCATCAAACACAGTGTCCCCAGACACTGTAATACCTGCAATATTTTCTCATTACCTGAATTCCTAATTATAGGCATCGATCTGGTATCAGTCCATTGGGGAGGAGGTGATATCAATTTCAGCCCTATCCAAAAAGGACACCGAATGGATTTACAAATTTCAAACTTCCAAAAGAGGAGGTCTGAGCACTGAGCTAGATATTCTTACCTTTATATGATGATAGTTGATATAAGTATTCCCATCCATTTATATATAGCTGAGCGGCATATTTGCCACATATGTTCCCATTTGCATTTTTCAATATATATTTTTCATGATACATTTTTCATTTTATCCATATATTTTTACGATCTAATATTTTTTATTTTATTTATTTTTATTTTGTATGTTTACTTATTTATTCTTTCTACACATACAGAACATTTGAAACACAGGACAGAGATAGATTCATGAGTAGGAATAGTTATGCATAGGTTTACCCATGATATACATAAAAATTTACGTTAATCGGTAAGACACTAGCATGTAAGTTTATTTACTGCACAAAAACACAAGATTTGGATAACAGACCAATGTACTTTAATGTCAAAAGAACATTTGCATTTTATACACAGTTCTAATATATATATATACACACTAACTATATAAACAATTGGACTAATAGACATTCCATTCATACATTTTAAAAAGTATGAAGAAAAGATTGTAGAGCATTTATTCATCAAAAAAATAACCTAGTCAGTCACAGCATTAGTAACATATGCATAGACACCATTTCCACTGCTTGGAAAATATATACCAGAATTTTATTTCCCACAGCCGAAAGTTCTGTTCCAGTTCTCATACAATTCCAAATCCATTTGTGAGACACTAGGACGTACTGTCTGAAATGCGTTTTGGAAATCCATGTACGTAATAGGCCGTACTTGATCAGGGGTTATGGTTGAGATATCCATTACCTGAATGCTACGTATAGGACCAAGAGCAGCTTCCCTACAAAGTTGTGTCATATCGGCGCCAGAGAAGCCATCAGCTTGTAAGACTATAGAATCCACTTCTTGATCTGTGAGGCTGACTTTCTCACATGACATTAAATTGACAACAATTTGCTTTCTTGCAGATGCTTCTGGCAATGGAATATATAATCTTTTAACAAGTCTTCTTCGAGCAGCTTCATCTATTTCTTGAGGCCTATTAGTGGCACCCACTACAAGAATACGGTCCTCGGAGGAAGTAGTTGCACCATCTAGCTGTACCAAAAACTCTGTTTTAATCCTTCTTGAAGATTCATGCTCTCCTTCCCCACGCTGAGATAAAAGTGAATCAATTTCATCAATAAAAATCACTGCCGGCTGATGGCACTTTGCCACTGTGAACAATGCACGGACCATTTTTTCTCCCTCGCCAACCCACTTGGAAGTTAGTGATGACGCACTGATGCTAAAAAATGTTGCACCTGATTGACAAGCAATGCACTTGCCGATTAAAGTTTTCCCTGTTCCCGGTGGACCAAACAGGAGAATTCCTTTAGGAGGGCCCCTTAGACCAGTGAAAATGTCTGGTCTTAGCATTGGCCAAACAACTATTTCCTTTATGGTAGTTTTGGCAAATTCCAACCCAGCAATATCATCCCATCTCAGTGGAGGACCATGATCTACTATCTCACTCATAATCAGGTCAATCATTTTTGGTTCTATGTTTTTCAAATGATCATCACAAGGCAAATTCATCTCATTGATGCTAGGTTCATAATTTTTCCTTTGCATGCTTTGACCCTCATTACCATTACCCCTTGGAACTGGAGGAACAAACTTTCCATGAAGTCCACGTGAACGAGCAGCTCCCAATGATCTTTTAGCACTACAATATAAATTAGAAGCCTGATATTTTTTTTGCTGTTCAACCCACAGCTGTTCTTTAGCAGTTTTAAAACTAGTTTCATTTGCTTGCTTGTTCACCACCGGATTCTGGACTATACTAGCAGTGTGTGAATCCTGGTGTTCATTTCCAGAAGCTTTCCGTTTCCCAAAACCTGTAAACCTTGCAGATATATTAGATGGCAATATATTCAGATTCTGTGACTTTGTTGAAACAGCTGACTCATTTATTCCAAAAGCCGGAGTTGTGACAATTTTGTTCCTTAGCACAGCATTTGGCAAGCTGGCTGAGGTAGAAAATTCTTTCATGAGAATTGTTTTTTTCTGAACTGCATCTGGGTTTCCCTTAGGCATATCACATTTTAATGAGGCAGTTTGTGGTTCATTATGCCCTGAACAGTTGAGGACATTATTACTCTGAACCAGTGAATTTCCAGTTGTACTGACCCAGTTATCAACTCTCACAGATACATCCTCTGAAGCCAGCAGAGACTTTTGGATTCTTCTGGTGGTCTCAATCATGCCCTGCACACTTTTCAATTTGAAGATATTATTGGCTGTTAATGAAGACTGCCACTTGTCACTGTCATTTTGCTGACATCTGGCTAGACTCAAAACACGGTCTGCATAGTTATTTAGGCCAGTCTCCACTTTGTCAGAGTCAATAATGGCAGAGCACTTTTCAGAATACTTTTTGAACAGGTGGAGTGCTGATGCCTGGGAGATCTCAGAGTTTGCCCATGCATACTGAATCTTTGCTATATGTGCACGAAACACATCTGCCTTCTGCCTTGGTGAACAGGTGCTAGAGGTCAGAGCACAGAGGTTCATCTGCCATTCATTAAGGTGAGCAGATTGGTTATGAGGTGCCTGCATAATGTGACCTAAATAAACATAAACAAAGTTAGAGACTAATTAACCAAGTTTAACACAATTTTATAACTCTACACACACTACTAAAGCATAGGTGCATGCTTCCCTTTTTAATGTAAACATATTGATATTTCCTGTTCCTTTACAGGCCACATAAAGACTTCCTAGAAAAAAAAGGAGGCCAGAATGAAAACAATCAGAATAAGATTAGTTCCTACTGTCTGAGGAAAAAATAGAAAACTATCGTATTTGCTTGATTATAAAACTAACCCTCTAAATTTGAATATTTAGAAAATATCCTGAATATAGGATTACCCTATAAGAAAAAAAAGTTACTGTGACGGAGGCCTCCATCACTGGGGCCACTGGAGAAGCCTGGCTGCCAGCCTCCTCCCTATTGACTATGGGCCCTGGGTTTGTAGAGACTTCTGTGGCTACCCCCAGCAGTATCTTCTCATCACTGGCTGAGGGGATTATCTCCAGCAGACAGCCAGGGTCTGCCACCAGGGAGAGGCCTCCATTGTTTTAGTTTAATGTATAAATCAGTCTCCCCCACCTATTGTGTTGTTAATCCCGTTACTGCCCCTGTTGTCTCTGGGAGGCAGATTAAGGGGGCGGTTTGTGTCCCAATATCTTGTTTTATGTAAATGTGTGTTTTGCTGGATATATCCAGCTCTGTGTGTCTAAAATAAATCAGTCTTCGTTTGGTTTTCCCCTACACTGAGTCTCGGCGAGTGACTGGGGAACCGGGGAAAGTGTGTTGTCCCAGGCTAAGGGAGCACAAGACAGCGGAGGCAGTCGGTCGGACTAGCCAGCTCCGTTACAGTTACTAGTAAATATTAACATGTAAACTATTTTTCATATTTACTAAAAACTGATTGAGAAAATGCATTTTTATTTCCTTTTATTTGCCAACCTGCCCCCAATTATGCACATCTGCCCCAAATATGCCTTACACTTCCCTCATATGCCATTTTGCCCTCCCTGATATGCCTTATAGACCCCCATTTGCCACTCTGCCCCTGACTTACCAATGTATCTCTAGACTTGTCCCCGTGCTCCAGACTCTCTGGTGTCAAGCGGGTGCAGCCGGTGAACGTCTGCGTGCAAACTCCGCTGCTACCCAACACTTCCGCCGAGGCTTCTATGACTGAGCAACAGAAGGTCACGTCACAGCTGTGCTCCGTCATGAAGCCCAGGCAGCATCTGGAGATCTGCGGAAGATCTGGATCTTAGTCTTGTAGTCAGACCTCTATTTGAGGTGTGATTAGAAGACGACCTTGAATAGACCAGGGGCAAATGCTCTGAAAAAAACTAGTCTTATAATCTGGCAAATACAGGGTAATATCTCAAACATTAAAAAGTATTGAAATTCCAGAAAATATATGTAATAAACAGAGATATATTATCCGTTTATTCCCTGTATTTTGGGAGAGAAAAAAAAAGTACTTAAAAACTGCCAGTTTGTTATCAGCAAAATACAACACAGGTTTCGTAAATTGGTTATCTGTTACATTCTTTGTACAATACAAAACAGATGTACAGTTTTTTAGCAGCCTCAAAAGAGACAGTTTACTAATTTGAAAGTCTCAAAGAATGTATTACTATGTACTCTTGTCAGAAAGAATCCCCTTCCTCACAATCTTCGCCAGACTAGCGGTTAAAAGGCATTAAGTGTATCGCCTGCACCGAGAATAGCTAGAATGTGGGCAACTGCATTAAGTATTCTGCAGAATCCCTCCCTTTGCAAGAGGGACATCTTATGCATTAGCCCCATAATGACAAGAGTGTTTCTTACTTGTAGTACACTTTAGGACAAAGTGGGAAACAATTTTCAGTGTTGCTGTTTAGCTGTAATTTTCGTCTCATTTTGTGCACCCACACAAATGATATATTGTTTTTTTTTGTCATTCTTATCATATCATCTAAATTACTATTACATGTACGGGCTTGCAGTGCAATGTGATAACGACAAAGCCCATACATGTACAGGCTGCTGTTAAACGGCTGCATCGCCGCGATCAGCGGCTTTGCAGCATCCACGGAAGCCTCACAAGTGAGGCTGACCATGGTTCATGGGAGGAAAGCCTTCCCCACAAAAATTCCCTTTTTTCCTAAATTAATATTCAGATTTGAATATATAAAGTTTTTTTATGAGCAAGTCCTACAATTAGCACTATATCTTCCCAAACAATTCCTGCAAGGAAAGTTAAAATATTAGCATTATAAATGCCCATAGGATGCCTTGTTTTAAAAAATGTATGATTTGACAGGGTAAATGTATGATTTGACAGGGCTGGCACCCCAAATAACCCAACAAACCCATGCATGTGGGATATCACTGTACTCAGGATGTTGCGGAACACATATTAGGGTGTTTAAGACAGACATATCCCAGTAGTGGTAAATTCTTACCTGAAGTACAACTTGTGTGAAAAAAATAAATTTTTTACTACCATAAAGTTTGACAAAGGCTGATGGTAGAACTAGTGCATGGAAACTGTTAAAATACAAGCATTTGAAATACCTTGGGGTGTCGTTTTCAAAAATATATGGTTTGATGGGGTAAATTGCATAGGCCGGCCTCAAAGATACCTGAAATGGCACATGGGGCAGAATGACCAGATTTGGGGAAAAATGGTTTTGAAATAGCAAAACGCTACTAGTACTTATTGCCCCATACACGTGCAGAAAAAAGCGAAAAAAAGCAAAAATTGGGTTATTTCTAAACTCAGGACAAATAGTAGAATCTAGGTTTTTTTCATTAGTTAGCGCAGATTAGTAAAAGATTTTTCAAATTAAAGTGAGAAAAGTCATTTTTTAACAACAAAAAAATTAATCACGATTTTATCTTTTTTATAGTAAATTATATGATAAAAATAATGGTAAATCTAAAGAAAGCCCTGTTTGTTCTGATAAGACAAAATGTGTGGGTGCACAAAATGGAAAAAGAAATTACAGCTAACAAACACTGAAAATGTTAAAGAGCCTTTGTTCCAAAATGTACTACAGGTAAGAAACAGTCTTGTCATTAAGGGATAAAAAAAAAAAAGTTTCCAAGAGGGTTGTGACGGGACCGACCTGTACCCCGACTGGGTACTCCCGCCTAACGTTGCTTCCTCCTGCCGGGACACCAACAAGTAACCCCTTCAGCGCCATGCAGAACCACGAATGACATTAACTGGGGACGTAGACGTGGAATGATGATAGACATATAATTGGCTTGAGACAGACAACGGCCAGGACACAGGGATAACAGGAGCTCACAGGCTTAACAGCTACCTGTTATGTAATTGATAATTAGGTATGCAGCAGTGACACCTAGTCATACCTACAGGGGGTCTTAACACAAGGGCTAACTCACACAATAACAGGGGAAACACTTCACACCTATACAATTAACACTGCAAAGACAATCAGCCTTCTTCCTACCACAGGATGTCCAGCAGACGTTACAGTTCTGAGACTTTGAGTGCTAAAACATGGGGTACATCAGCAGACTGAACCCCTGTATCCACACACAGAAGTCTCTACAAGGCCTGGGCCCATAGTCGATAGGGAGGAGGCTGGCTCTCAGGCCTCTCCAGGGGCCCCAGTGATGGAGGGTTCTGTCACAATGGTCTCTCCAAACCCTCCTGAGAACTCTTGCACCCCATGCAAGTCAACAGAGCCCAGCTTTCTAACCTAATCTGGTCCTCAAAAATATATGGTTTGATGGAGTAAATTGCATTGGCCAGCTTTAAAGATGTTCCAACTAGCACATAGGGGCAGAATTATCAGATTTGGAAAAAATCTTTTTGAAATAGGAAAACGCTACTTGTAGGGCTGCAACAACTAATCGATAATGAAATTCATGGGCAAATGTTTTATAATCTGTTTGTGACTCAAAGCAGCAGCTCCTACTGACAGTTCCTCCCTGCAGTCACTGCCGATTGGCCCGTCTACTTCCTTCTTCCAGTCCCTTCCTGCAGTCACTGCCGATTGGGACTGGGAGAGCAGTGTAGCAAGTCTGGGAGAGCAGTGTAGCAAGTCTGGGCTCAAATGTGCATAACTGGGGGGCAGGCTGGGAAATAAAAACAAGAAATGCATTTTTTATCAAAGCTTTATTCCTGCCGTTGTTTTTACATCCTACGTTACTTTATTAAATAATTTTAAATAATGGAAAAAAAAAAAAAAAATGTACAATTTTTTTTCAATCCGATTTTAATTCCGAAAAAAAATAAAATCCCGGCGCCAACTAATCGATTATGAAAATGATAGTTTAGTTGCAGCCCTAGCTACTTGTAATTATTGGCCGATAAACATGCAGACAGAAAATAACATTGGTATGTTCTAAACTCAGGACAAATAGTAGAATCTACCGTATTTGCTCGATTTTAAGACAAGGTTTTTTCCAGAGCAAATGCTCTGAAAAATACCCCTCATCTTATAATCGGGGTCGTCTTATAGTCAGACCTCAACTAGGTCTGACTATGAGACTAAGATCCAGATACCCTGCATCGCTGCCCCCCCCAACTTACCGGTACTTCTGAGTCCCCGACGCTTAGTCCATCGCGTAGACCCTCCCCGGCTGTTGGAGATCAGAGTTCCCCGTGATCTCCGACAGCCAGGGAAGGTCTGCACGATGGACGCAGACAACCCCCGCTACTAACCGCACCTCCTCCCAGGCTGCAGCGGAAGTTGTGTATGAGAATCGCGTAGAGCTCTACACGCTGCCCGGACTACGCACCGGCAACTCTGAAGCTCCGCTAAGTTTGGAGGAGGGTGGGGGGGAGGGAGTGTTAAATGGGGGTATAAGGCATTTCTGGAAGCAGAGTGCTCTGTGAAATGCCTTTTAATCCCCTTAATGCCACTCTGCCTCCTGAAATGCCTTATACCTCCCTATATGCTTGTGGCATATAGGGGTATAAGGCAATTCTGGAGGCAGAGGCATATCATGGGGCACAATGGCATTTAGAGGGTTAAAAGGCATATCATGGGGC
>VKOC01000006.1:22319671-22330668 GCA_009364415.1 Spea multiplicata
AGGCATTTCAGGAGGCAGAGTGATGTATAGAGGGTTAAAAGGCATTTCTGGAGGCAGAGTGGCATTAAGGGGCTTAAAAGGCATTTCACAGAGCACTCTGCCTCCAGAAATGCCTTATGCCCCCCCATTTAACACCCCCTCCCTCCTCCAAATTTACCGGTGCTTCTGAGTCCCCGGTAAGTTGGGGGGGCATAACACAGGAGGATCCAGGTCCCCTGCATCGCTGCGGGGGATCTGGATCTTAGTCTCATAGTCAGACCTATTTGAGGTCTGATTATAAGACGACCCCGATTATTAGATGAGGGGTATTTTTCAGAGCATTTGCTCTTGAAAAATCCTCGTCTTATAATCGGGCAAATATGGTAATTGTGTTTATGGCACATTAGCCTTCTGTACAGAGATTTTTTTTTTTTTTTCTTTTTCCACCATATCAAAATTTATTTATTTTCCATACATAAAAAACATTTGACAGTAAACAATAAAACATAGAATAAAAAAAAATAATAAAAAAATTCGGGATGCAACAGATATGGGGACGCATTATATCTCCTATTGCACAGTTTCCAGGAGCTGTATTCGTTTCTCCCATTTTATAATCTTATTTATGCTATAGCCAACTGATTTTGTTATGCCCAATTCCATTTTACAGTGGTATAATGAACGTAATCTAATCTCTGGCCACTGGGGAACCTTATTAGTTTTCCAATATTTAGCTATAAGTGTTTTAGTGGACAGAAGTATGTGAATTATTAAATATAGATCTGTCTTTGAGCCTGACGGGCAATCCAGATGTAAAAGGGCACAATCTGGGGTAAAGGGCAACTTAATTCCAATCATTCCCTCAATATGGTCAAAAACACTTCTCCAGAGGTCTTTTATTTGGGGACATGACCACCAGGTGTGTATATAATCCCCATTATCGGATCCGCATCTCCAACATGTTGCTTCTGTTTTTCCATACATTTTTGCTAACTTAGTAGGAACATAATACCATCTATAACCAACCTTATAGAAATTTTCCCTAATATTCAGACAACGTAATTCTGTACAGAGATTGGTGCTTACAGTGTTCATGGCAATTGCAAGGCCTGTGAGTGCCATGGCAAGTCCTGCAGGTGCAACGGCAAGTTAGTGTATGCACTTGGTGATATAATCTGCATCAATTATGCTATTGATCTGGATTGGACAGAGAGGATGGGTGGAGCTTAGTGGCAGTCGGTGTGCAAAATATTTACATATTTCATAGCTGTGCTGCAAAGTGCCCGTAGATTTTTTCAAATGTTGGCAACTATGTAGAGATCCTTTGTGACAGATCTCAGCTACAAAACAGGTACAGCATGTAACATCATATCAGCATATTGGTTGTTTTTGTCAATTAATTTGGTTATAGCTATGAGGGCAGCAGCTAATTTCCTACATGCATCAGATGTTCCATTATGTCTTCGAATGTGCCAAGCAATCATAGGATCTGTGGTTCTGCACAACTTGGTTATCTTGTGCCATAATTTCATATTAACCTATAGATTAATACAGTATTGCATACAAAATACAGAGACCAAAAAAGAAATACATATATCACATTATTTTCCATACATTTTCAACATACCAGAATGCAGAGCAGTCAAAGTTCACAAGAAGCCACTTATGTGGATTAAAGTTGAAAGAGTCTGCAAACTAAAAATGGAAATATGTGATGAAATAAGTATTTTGTGATAATAAGCAATGTTCATGGAAAAGGCAAAATACGTACAGCAAGAACAATAAGAATATTACAAGAATTTTGGATAACAATGTAAACCCAAATGTTTCCTCTTGGGTGAGACAGTCCCTGTTCTGGGCCTTACTCTGTCCTCCTTTCCCCGCCTGTCCCCCAAAAATCACAACAATATGTATATAGACAACAGAAATATTACATTTTTAATTGAGTAGGTAAAATACATTATACTTCTTTCAAACTCCTTATAAACTACCATAAATAGATCACAACAGCATTTGAGTCTTTAACCATTTGAAATGTTAGGAGGTATGTAAGCCTTATGACAACAATATGTTATCCCATTCGGGCCAGTTTAGTAGCCTCCTATTCAAATTAGACAATCCAAAGTATTCAACCATGGTCATGTTGACACTTTTCAGACGTCTCGTCCCACCTTATGGAGCAAGTCTTTTTTTTTACTACTTGTAAACAATGGATGCTTTTTATGTAATAAATTGTGGCTTTGCTTAACTTCCTGCTCCTCCGTTTTCTTCTACATCTGCCATATTGTGGCCTGAGGATTATAACGAAGGACCATACCTACATTTTGAAATTGCCAAGTCTTTCATCTGTCTTTCATTTAAATTACTTTGCAATATTGCACTTGTTTACTTTGGTATATATATGTGTGTGTATATATTTAGCCCTACCTATCCCTACCTAGTAAAAATTAGTCCTTACCTAGTAAATTCTCCACTAACTAATAAGTTTCCCACTTACTAACCACTCACCCAAACTAATATAAATCTAAATTGGAAAAAATATCTAATTAACCACTTAGGGTCAAGTATTGCTGTTCAGAAGTGAAAAACGTACTCTGTGATAACATACTCTGTCTCTCTCCAACTCACAACTATGAGTGAGGAAGAGAGAGGCAGAGTATATAGACATATACAATGTGTAGAAACATTGTATCTGTTAGTTTTTAAACTGTTGCATTTGCAGAGCATTGGCTATAGACTGGTCACTCTGTGGTGAATTGGTCTGCAATTAATATTTTCAGATTGGTCGCGGAAAAGTTATATTTTCCCATATGGTACATTTTCTTAAAAATGTTCATATTTCAACACGATACATCATATTTTCTAATCAAAAAGGTTGTAAGTAACTGTGGTTATATTGAATTATTTCTTTAGTTATAGGTGCCCTGAGTCCAACATCACAGCTGGTTCATTTTCTTTTGTCAATAATGCAAATAATTAAAAGGGAGAATGAACAGGAAATATGCTCTGGCTTGACCAGATTCTTTCCTCCTTTGTTAAATTAGATTTTTTGTTATTATTATTATAAATTTCCGCCTACCAGGTTATCAGTGGCCAGCTGCTCCTGGCCTCATCATTGTGAAATTTCCTTTTAGTGACACAAGATACACACACAAGATACTTATCTGACAAATAAATACCACCTGAGGAAATTAAACTACAGACAACTAACCATGATGTTATTAATATATTTTGGCTGCTGTATCCATGTGAATCTGCCAGATTAACCTGACTAGGCTGGAGTATAGCCAACACAATGGGAGCTACTAGATTTAATGCTGAGCCACCATTTTAAAAGAAAATACTGCATTTGCTTGATTATAAGAGGACCCCCCCAATATCTGAATATTAATTTAGGAAGAAAAAAAACCTGTATATAAGACGACGCTAAGGAAAAAGGAGTTTTTACTGTAAATATTAATGTCATGTAAAACTATTTTTACATATTTAATTAAAAGCTATGAATTGAGAAAAAAAATTTTTTTGTTTTTATTTCCTTTTATTTTGGCCAATCACTGCCCCCCTCAGTTATGCACTCTGCCCCGCTATAGCCACTCCTGGCCCCGAAATGCCTTATAACCCCCTAATACACTCTGCCTCTGATAAATGCTTATACCTTCCCCTAATATGCCACTCTGGCCCCATGATATGCTTTTAACCACCTATATGCCACACCCTGCCTCCAGAAATGCCTTATACTCCCTATATGCCAGGGGCATATCATGGGACATAGTGGCATATAGGGGGAATTTCTGGAGGCAGAGTGGCATATAGGGGGTTAAAGGGGATTTCTGGAGGCAGAGTGGCATATAGGGGTTAAAAGGCATTTCTGGAGGCAGAGTGGCATAAAGGGGGTTAAAAGGCATATCATGGGGCACATTGCCTCCAGAAAAGCCTTATGCCCCCATATAACACTTATTTACCAGTGCTTCTGACTCCCTGGTTTCTGGTAGGGGCAGCGGGTGGAGGCCAGCATTGGTTCCGCCGGCGCTTCTATGACTGAGCACCGGAAGGTCATGTGACGCCGGTGCTCTGTCATAGAAGCCCCGGCAGAAGTGCCAGCAGTAGTGGGGGTTGTCTGCGTCCATCGAGCAGACATTCGCCGTCTGCCAGAGAAAAGAATTCCCCGCAGCGCTGCAGGGAATTCTCCTCTCTGGCAGCCAGGGAAGGTATGCGCGATGCACGTAGACAAACTCCGCTGCTGCCCGCTCTGTGATAGCCCCGTGGAAGTGCCAAAAGCAGCTGAGGTTACCAGACAGGAGGATCCAGGTCCCCTGCCTCTATTTAAGGTCTGATTACAAGACAACCTCGATTATAAGACGAGGGGTGTTTTTCAGAGCATTTGATTATAATCTTATAATTGAGCAAATACAGTACATTGGGAGTACATGAATGTATATCTGAATGCCTCTTGTCAATAAGTAGTAGCAAGAAAAGTAAACAAGCAGCATTTCTAAGTAAAACACTTCTGTGTTTGCAGATATGCCAAAAAGAGTTTGCATTATTTTTCGCTGCAAATAAAATAAAGTATCATTATAGCCAATCTACATTTCATGTTCAGATCTTTAATTATTTTAATTATTTGCACTGCATACAGATTACGTACTCTGTGATATATGTTACTATTAATTGTACCTTTTAGTACATGATAATGTTGATTTAAGAAGAAAAACATGTTAGGGGCCTATCATTAGGAACACCATATACAGTATGGTGTTCCTATTGATAGGCCCCTAACATGTTTTTCTTCTTAAATCAACATTATCATGTACTAAAAGGTACAAAGGTCCCTCTTAATTATTGAGTTTAGGTGTTCCAGCCACACCCATTGCTAACAGGGGTTTACATTCAAGCACATAGGCATGCCATCTCCATAAACAAACATTGGCAGTAGAATAGGTTGTACTGAATAGCTCATTTATGTCAGTAGTTAGGCAATAAATGGAAACCATGCTAAAGGAAAATGTTGTTATATTGTAAGCTAACAAGAGCAGGACCATCTTCTCATTTTGTTCAAGTTTGTTATTGTGTGTGATTTTAAATATTTATGCATATTTTTGTTTTCATAAATATATTTATTATATTTTGTTGTAACAGTGCTACGGAAACTACTGGTGCTATATAAAAATTCCATAAATGTATTGGAATTGTTAAATATCTGGATGTGGACAGTATGGGTTTACTGGAAGAAGATGCAGGAAAACAAATTAATTTTATTTCTTTGACTGCATAACTAAAAGAATAAACCAGGCAGGTGCAATTGATATAGCCAATCTGGATTTCAGTAAGGCAATTGATGCTGTCCCTCATATAAGACTGATAATAATAAATAGGATGTCAAAATAGTTGAACGGATAAGATAATGCTTGGGTAGCAGAGAAAAAAGGTTGTAGTTAATGGTACATGTTCAGAGGATGGTCTTGGTACTATCGGGGTGCCTGAAGGATCTGTATATAATGGTAAGGTATGTCTTTTTGCAGGTGATACAAAAAACATTTCAGCTGGAGCAAGCTAAATGCCAAGTAATTTAAGTAAATTAGAAGAATGGTTGAGAGTATGGCAGCTGCAGTTTAATGTTGATACATTTAAAGAAAAGCACTTGGGACGTAGAAATTCCAGGATATAGGATTGAGAACACTGCTCTGTCAGTGACAACAGAAGAAAAGACTAGGGGATAATTATTTATGAGGGCTTAGAGTGTTGCAATAAAGTGTCGCAAAAAATGCAAGTAGGGCTCTGAATTGTATAGCTTTGTTAGCTATTGGCTTGTACTAGTAGCAAGAAGAAAGAGGTAGTTTTGCCACTTTGCAGATCTCTCATCATCTAGAGTATTGTGTACAGCTCTAGAGATCCCATCTTTAGAAGGATAATGAAATATAATATATGGAGTAAGATGAGAAGAGAGCTACCAAATTTGTTTGCATGATCAAAATATCAGGAAATACTAAGGGAACTCAATATGTACAGCTTGAAGAAAAAAAGATAGAGATGAGATATGATACAAACACTTAAATACTTAAAGGGATTTAACAAAGAGCAGAAGGGAAATGTTAGAACAAGAAATCATAGCCTACGGCTAGAGGGTCAGAGATTGATTTGCAATGGAAGGAAGTTTAAATTTAAGGGGGTGGTAGATAAGTGGAACAGGCTTCCATTAGAACTGGTATAGGCTAATAGAGTAAATTAATGCATGGGAAAGGCATGAAGCTATCCGGAATCTAAGGAAAGATCAATAACTGATTAAGACCAGAGTCTTACATCAGGGAAAATTGGCAGACTAGATGGGACAAATGTTCTTATCTGCCATCAAATTCTATGTTTCTATGCTTTACTGTGGCACCGTCATAGTATGCCACCTTTGACACAAGTCAGTTAGTAAAATTTCTGCCCTGCACGATCTGCCCCGGTCCACTGTAAGTGCTATAACTGTACAGCGGAAGCATCTAGATCTAACAGCAGCTCAGCCATGAAGCAATAGACCACACACACAAAGCAGGGCAGCTAAGTGTCATCTGTCATCTGTAGCATCACTCACTACAGAGTTCCAAAGTGCCAGTGGAAGCAACATCAGCAGTGGGATAACTAGAAGCACAGGGCCCTGGTGCGAAAATTGCCCCAGACCCTCCAACTTCATAACTTGGCATCACGTGACATGACCTCGATATGCATCTGTCTCCCTGTGCCAATTCAAAATAGTTTAGGAAGGATCATTTCCGACCTGGATTGGTGCGGTCTATGTATAAGTGTTTGTGAGCATTGATGTGTTATTGTGCTATTGTACGTGTTAACATAGATGTGTAGATGTATGTGTGTGAGCATGGATGTGTAAGTGGAGTTAGATGGAACGTGTGTAAGATGGAATGAATGGGTACATTTGTGTTAGTGAGTATGAGTAAGTGTGGGCAATTTGCGTGTGTTTACTATGTATGCCAGCATGTATGCTGAAAGGGGGGGGGGGGCTAAAAAGGCACGGACAAGCTGTTTAAGGGCAATGATGGCACAGATAATCTGTTTAGGGGCACTGACAACCTGGGGAAAATATGGCACAAACAGGCTGTTTGGGGGTTAGGATGGTACTGATAAGCTGCTTGGGGCAAATGCACTCCAAAGCTGTTTCGTGCAAAGATGGAGTTCACAAGCTGTTGTGGGCAAAGGTGGCACTATGGGACATGTTGTTTGGTGAAGTTGGGGTGTCCTGGGGCAATATTTCGCTCAAGGACCCTGTGGTTTCTAGGTATGTCCCTGTGTATCACAGAAGATTTTCTCAATATTGCACATAAACATATAACATTCTAGATTTTCACCCTAGCCACTAAAAAACCACAGGGATTAAATTCCTAGTATACTTGGTATGACTTTGGATTGACTAAATTCTTTAGAATTCGTTGATATAAAAAAAATCTATTTTTTTTTATTATTTATTGAATTTAATGAATTTGGTTTCATTTATTATTTAAATAACCAGTTGATCTTGATTTTGGTAAATATTCATTAAATATTTATTGATTAAGCTAATGTTTATTGATTAAAGTTCATGTAATTATTTATATATATTCATTATTTTATGTTCACTAGAGAGTTAATCTTGTAATTTGTTTAGTGTGGAAGTACCTGTTGAATAAGCATGAAGGTGCGAAACACCTCAAGCGTTCGCTTTTATCTTCTGCATTCATCTCTTTTAGTCTCCTGAAGATCTATATTGTCTATATATTTTTAATCATTTTGGATTTCAATAAAGAACCACTTTAATTTTACACTATTATTTTGGAATGCTGGCTCTTCATTTTCAGGGTGGTTGCCTTAACTTATATGTTTGTCTACATGGAAGGGGTGTCTGAAGTCAGTGAGGGATGTCATCACCCTGTTTCATCCAAAGTCTGGCTGAGAAGGGTAACACTGGAAAGTTTTGAAAACAGAATAAACAACAAAGGGAACGAGCAAGCAAAGACGATGATAAGCTACTAAGGATACAACCTTTAGCTACACTAACCCTACTGTAAATGCACTTACCTCCACCCCTTTCATCAGATATCTGAATTCTGGACAAATAAAAGCACTCCCTGCATATGCAGCATCAACATGCATCCATATGTTTTCTGCATTACCTAAAAAAAAAAAGAAAAACATTTTCCGTTGTAAATTTTAGCTAGTTAAAGATGCATGGAAAAAAATGTTTTTTTTTAAGTTTATCATTCTTTATTAAATTTTTACGAAAATATCAAAAAAGACAAAAACAACGAAAGACATACAGTACATCACAGTGATAATTAAAGATATACATAGAAAGATGTACATACACAATTATACAAGAATATTTAATGTATTCCATTAGAACTCATAACATTACAAGTTGATAGTTTTAAATATTCATACACTCAGTGTTTCCTTGGGGAGGGGGGTGAGTCATGAAATGACGGGGCCAAGATAGATCTAATACATGGGCCACCGGAGCAGTGCTGTGAATATGTCAATGCACAGAGAGTTTTTAATCAGTTATCTGGGACCATTTCTGGCAAATGCAATCATGCTTCTCTCTTGAATTAAATTCCTTAAGGAAGAAATATTTTTCTACATTACTTTGTAAGTTTAGTTGCATTTTAATCTCTTGCCAACTTGGTATATCTTGATTTCTCCAATATCTAGCAAGGCAGATTTTAAACGCCAATAGTGTATTAATCCACAAAATCCGATCGTTGTTGTTAATGTCTGGAAACTCCATATGAAACAAAAACATTTGAGGGGAAAGTTCCAAATGGGATCCGAACAACTTCAACTAAAGGTCAGATATTTTTGTCTTAAGCTGAGTTAGCCTTTGGAAGTCCCACCATATATGTTTATGGGAACCTATTTTAACTTGGCACCGCCAACACCTATCTCCGTTAATTGATTAAAATTTAACTATACGTGTAGGGACCATAAACCATCTATATATGAGTTTGAAAAAGAGTTCTTGGAGGTTTATACAGTGGGTTGCTTTTTTAGTAAGTTGCCATGTTTTATACCATGACTGTAAGGAGATAGTAATTTCCGGTTCCTTCTCCCATTGTTTATGTGCTTTAGACTTATCAAAAGTCTTATTGTCTTTAAAGAATTTCAAAATCTTAGACAGTGTTCTACTAGCGGTACAAGACGTAATAAATCTCAACCACGGACTATATTCAGGTGGTGGGTTTGATATTAAGAAATATTTGAGTCTGATATATTTAAAGATCTCACTTGGAGATAGTGGAAAAAATATTTAAAGGGGATGCCCCAATAGAAAAAAATCTTTATCTTAATTTGTTCCAAGAAAAGATATCTAGAGGTTGCAATTGAATTCAATTGCGTGGAATATTTACTGAAAACACCAAACTAAGCTGATTCTTATGAGGTTCATTCCTCCATAGTCGTTCATTAGTGAATGTGTCCAGCAGGGTGATTAAGACTACGCCATTATTTTGTTTGTGACAAGCAGCATTATAAGAATGGGCTAAACGTACACAGCTAGAACACATTCAGATGGCAATTATGTAGATACCTGAAAACCTTAAACAATAAAACTGTTTAAAAACAAATTTCTTCGAAAATGTATTTTTATTCAGGATTTTCAATACAAATGATTGGATATATCACAAGATATTGTGATACTTTTACTGATCTCCAGAGTCCAACCTAAAAAAGCAAAATGTTTTTATATGCCACTTGTGAATCAGAACCAGGATTTCATTTATATTATCCCCTCTGTGTTTTGCCAATATTATCCCCTGATTGCTGCTTGTATCATAACAGAGGTGTAGTGGTTCAAACCGACCTATTCTATAGAGCCACACGACCGACCACTGTTTTAGCCTGCATTGTTTTATAATGTATTTTTTGTAAAATCGTGTAATTTTACATTTGTTTCATTTATTTATAAATTAATGATATTATAATACATTTAATTTTACACAGTTAATTGTTATTATAAATTTACAAAATAGGACAAGGTGGTTTTCTTGTTTGCTCTAATCTTTACAATATCTATATACTGTATACATAATGCCCAAGGTTTTACAGTAGTCGAGAAGGTATGATAAATTCATTCTGACAGAGATAATTAGACAGAAAAGACTTTCCATGTAGAGGTTAAGAGAAAAAAAGGTTATTCTCATACTATTACCACCTATAAATAAACCGTATTTTTGTAATTGTCATTACTGATGAAAAATTACAAAAACATATAATCCATGGGAAATATATTTTATTGCGAATTTTGTGACTTTTTTTCGAATATATAAACAAATATGCAAATACATAAAAACATTGCCTTTACTAAATTTATGTGGGTAACACTTACATATAGGACCCAGTTCCATTAAGTTATCAAACGAGCAGGAGGCTGTTGTTCCAAGTGTGGCACAAAACTAAAAAATAATTAGAACTCTGTGTGATAACAGAATAATTAGACATTTATACCAAGTATTATTTTTTTTATTTTTTCAAAATTTTATATAAAAACAAATGTCTCTACACATAACACATTGTAGGCAATCTTTTGCCAAAAATAATTACCACCTTAAGGACATTTTAATTTTACAGTTGGTGATGGAAGTATTTCCAGTGGCGGAACTACCGGGGTCGCAGGGGTCGCGACTGCGACCGGGCCCTGGAGTTGTGCCAGTCAGGGGGGCCCAAGGGGTGTCAAGCGGTGAAAACGACCGCTCGGCAACTCTTCGGCCCCCCTGACTGATAGAAGTCCGGGACTCCTCTGCTCGCCGCCGCCGCTGCTGCCCAGAGTGCAGCGTGAGGAGTTTGTCTCGGGTGCCGGCGCTTCATTGCTGAGTGCCGGCATATGACGTCATATGCCGGCGCTCAGCAATGAAGCGCCGGCACCCGAGACAAACTCCTCACGCTGCACTCTGGGCAGCGGCAGCGGCTTCGGCGGCTCCCAACAGTTGAAGGTAAGTGACCGGGGAAGGGGGTGAGAGGGTAGATTGTGAGGAGGGGGGTAGATTGTGAGG
>VKOC01000006.1:22348515-22359354 GCA_009364415.1 Spea multiplicata
ACCTTGTCTTATAATCGAGCAAATACGGTAAGTCCAAATATATATATATATACATAAGTTTATTTTTATGGAGTGTCTAATTTAAAAAAAAATGTATGGTTTGATGGGGTAAATTGAACTAGCCAGCTTCAAAGATTGCCCACTTAGGACATGGGGCAGTAGGGCCAGTTGAAAAATGCGCACGTTCCAAATGTGGCGTTTTACCTCCCCATGATTGGTATCACTGTACTCGGAAGATGTTGCTGAACACATATTAGGGGTGTTGTGTGACACTGATATATACCAGGAGCTGTAACTTCACACCTGAAGTACAATTTGTGTGAGAAAAAAACACTAAATAAAGTTTGGGTGGTAGTAGAATTAGTGCATAGAAACTGTTAAAATACCAAAATTTGTCTAGCTTTCAAAAATATATGTTTTGATGGGGTCAATTGCATTAGCTGGCTTCAAACATGTCCCAAATAACACATGGGGCAGAATGACCAGATTTGGAAAAATGGTTTTGAAATAGCCCAATAACTTGCAAAAAAACCCCATAAAAATAATTGGGTAAAGTATGTTTTCGATAAGTGGTTTTTTCATCATGTTTTTTTTTATAGGAAATTAGATGATATGATCAAAAAAACTTGTGTAAGTACACGAAATAGGACAGGAGAAAATTACTGCCAATCACGAGTGTTAAAACAGCCATGTTCACGAAGGCTACAAAAAAAAACAAAAAAAAAAACAGCTTGGGTTAAACAAGAAGCTTTGATCCTAGCAGGTGAACCCAGAATTGGACACCATGGTATACTGGAGCAGAGCTAAACAGATCACAAGAAGGGGTGCATGCTTAGATTCCCTACTAGTGGGAAACCAGTGGTATGACGCATGGCGAGTATTGTCACCTGAAGTTAGATTATACATTCTATTCTACACTGCACATCACTTACTCCCGAATGGATTATTTTATTGTTGACAAATCACTTATAAAAAAGATAGACAAATAGACACCATAACATGGTCCAACCATGCCCATATTTCATTAGTGGCAGTGGCAGCATTCCAGTCAAGGTCATAACCGGCATCTAAATAGGAAACTGCAAAGGCTAACAACATTATTAACCCCCAAGATATTGCAAATGAGTTTGCTATTTTTTATTGTCCAGAAGAGATAACCGCCTTTTAAATGTCCTTAGAGCTTTCTCAATTACATGACCACCAAAAAGAGTATTTAACAGCTCCAAGAAATAACATGTTCAATCATTAAAACTTTAATTTAAAACCACACAAAGCTCCAGGACCTTACGGTTTCCCATACACTGTAAGAATTCTTGATGTCACGCCATAATGTGTTGGGAGATCGGTTAAGCACCCTACTATCAGACTTATTTCACTACGACCAAGTGGGGTTCATTAAAATCTGTCAACCCTCGGATAATACAAGGAAGCAAGTCACCTTGATTCATCAGATATACAAGCATAAATACCCGGCTTTATTCTCTCCCTAAACGTGGAAAAAGACATTCAACTTCCTTCATTGGGGATTTATGCCACAAATCTTAGAGCATGTTGCATTCCCTTAAACATTCATTACGGTACTCATGGCCTTGTACAGTAAACCAGCAGTTCAAATAAACAATAGAGGCTTTCTTTTAAGGCCATTCTCAATTATAAATGGCTCAAGGCAGGGGTTCCAGTTATGTCCTTTGCTCTGTGCTGTCTCTGGAACTCTTAGCGTGTGGAATTAGACACCAATACACAAGATACAGAGGTTTTGACATCCATGTCATCTAAACCGGGATCATTTGCAGGTGATATAGGACTTACAATATCAAACCCACTAATTTCACTGCCAAACTTGCAGGCAAGTTTGCGACATATGGTCAGTTATCATATCATAAACGCACCTTCGTTTTATATTCCTCAAACAAAGTTTGAGATCCTACAATCCACATTTGCAGTTGACTGGAGATAATTAAATTTGTGAGACTGTAAGTTGTGTTATGGGTCCCTGGGATGGAGTATCCAGAAGAGCATGGTGAGCTTGTGCTCCAACAGCCTTATACAATCCAGGCCAGGATTTACAGGTGATTCTCACCACAGCTCACCTGCTCTAATTAGGAGGGTTTAAAAAGGCCAGCTAGGTGAAATTCAGTCCCCTTCCTATCCTAGAAAGCTACTGCGCAAAACATTGCTGGCTTTATTTTGTTTGCTTGCAGTGTTTTGTTGGGAAGTGGGCAAGCCACCTCAACCTAGAGCAGGGGTGTCCCAAGTTTTTTCTGCAGTGGGTCACGTCAACAGAAATGTATGTGTGCATGGGCTGCACTAATTTTTCACTGAGAGAAAATATAGCCTTTAAGCTTTATAATTAATTTGGCTAATTTGGTTAATTTGGCGATAATGAAAAAAGCAGTAGACAAACAGGTTTTTGATCAACTTTATATGTCATTCTATCAATACTAAATTACCATATGTGCTTGATTATAAGACAAGGTTTTTATAGCCCTCGTCTTATAATCGGGGTCGTCTTCTAATCAAACCTCAAATAGAGGTCTGACTATGAGACTAAGATCCAGATCCCCTGCAGGACCTGGATACTCCTGTCTGGTAACCTCAGCTGCTGCTGGCACTTCCACCGGCGTCTATCACCAAGCGCCGGCGAAAGTGCGGACAGCAGCGAAGGTTGCATACGCGCGTATCTTCTCACTGCCGGGATAGCCCCGCACTGTGCCGTCCCAAAGTCATTGGCGGATCCGGTACTTTTCTGGAGGAGGCGGGGCCTAGCGGGGTTACACAGCGTCATTGTGTAATCCCGTGGGAGCTGCAGTAAGCGCCTGCTGAGGGGTCGCAGTGAGTGAAGTGCCTTAGTTGCTTGAGTGCGTGTCTTGGTTTGGAAGTGTGTCTGAGTGGGTATATAAGTGTCTGGGTATCTAAGTGTAAGAGTGGGTAGGTAAGTGTCTGAGTGGGTAGGTAAGTGAGTATATTAGTGTTTGGGTGTGTAAGTATCCCCTATATGCCACTCTGTCCCATGATATGCCTTTTAGCCCCCTATATGCCAGAGTAGGAGTAAAAGGCATTTCTGGAGGCAGAGTGGCGTATAGGGGGTTAAAAGGCATAACATGGGGCAGAGTGGCATATAGGAGGGTAAAAGGCATATCAGGGAGGCAGAGTGGCACATAGGGGGTATAAGGCATTTCTGGGGGCAGGTTGGCAAATCATAGGAATCCACTGCATCAGTCTCTGGCACAGCTTGATGGTGCTCATCTCCATTAACCATAACTGCTATCCCCCAGCAGTATACTCTTTTGCCGTGGGGATATCTACAGGGGTGGTATTCCTGGCGCTCAGTGCCTTTTCGAATACCTCCAGTGCCCCTTCTTTCCACAATGAAAGCATAAGCCATTATTCCGTCTTCTAGCCTTTTCTTCAAGGGACAGTGTAGTTCGGGGTACCCAAATTTGCGTGGGCTCCTCAGTGTCCAAGGTAGGTGCATCAGTCATGCCAGGAACCTCAAGGCTATGGGTAGGTGTGTCTACAGGATCCTCTGGGATGACAGAGTACTCCTAGGAACTTCCTTGTCCATAGACACCTCATACAGATCAATATAGCAGGGCAAACCTAGGTCACTCTTATGTTTTCTTGATCTCTCATGATCAGCAACATAATCCTTGTGAAGGCTCTGTTTGCGGGAACGAGTAGAAGGACAAGGAACAGAGGGATGATGGGAACGTGCAAATAGAGAGTCCATAGCCTTCAAAAAGGAGTCCCAGGTGTCCAAAACAGGGCTTTTGGTGGTTTGCCCAGATTTTCAGTTGCCCTGACAACAGGGTGATAGCAGTTCGCGCTTTTAAAAAATGTATGATTTGATGGGGTAAATTGAATTGGCCGGGTTCAACAATGTCCCAATTAATACGGGGGGAAGGATGGCCACACATCTAATTTCCAATTAGAAAAATGCACACGTACCAAATGTGGCCTTTTAGTTCCCCCAAAAAATGGGAAACCCATGCATGTGGGTTATCACTGTACTCAGGAGATGTTGCTGAACACATATTGGGGTGTTTTGTGGTAGTGACATATACCAGAACCCATAGGGCATGGGCAGTGGATCGCCAAACGCCAAAGTTCAACATTGGAAATGTGCATGCCCCAAATGTGGCCCTTTTGCCCCCAAACATCCAGTGACATATACCAGAACCTTTTTATTCATACCTGAAGTAAAATGTGTGTGAAAAAACAAATGCAAAAAAAATTGACTACCATAAAGTTTGGCAAAGGCTGATATTAGTAGAATTAGTGCTTGAAAAGGGTTAAAATACTAGCATTTGGAATACCCTGGGCTGTCTAGTTTTCAAAAATATTGACTTCGATGGGTAAATTGCATTGGCCAGGCTTTCAAAGATACCCAAGAATGGCAACATGGGGGGAGAAGAATTACCAAGATTTGGAAAAAAAAATGGCTTTGAAATGCAAACGCCTACCTGTACTTATTGCACCGATAATGTGTAGAAAAAAACATGAACAACTTGGGAATTTCTAACTCAGAACAAATAGTAGAATCTATTTAGCAGGTTTTTTCATTACCTTTTATAGATGAGTAAAAGATAGAAACAGTCATTTTTTTCTAAATTTTTCACCATATTTTATACTTTTGTTAATAGTAAATAATATGATACAATCAAAACAATGTCATCTAAAGAATGGGTGAAATATGAATGATTCGCACCACTGTTTATAAACAAGATTTTTTTGATGCATGGGTAGGGTTTGTGTCTTTGGCACTGCGGGTTCAAAATGGGAACATGCGCATTACAGTTTTCAAACAGGAAAATTTGAAAGATCAGTTTGTTGGGTCCAGGTCTCATTTGAGACAAGGTAGAGGTACTATATTTTATTTTAACCCCAAAAACTGGACAGCTCAGGGAATCTAGTTAGGGTCATATTGGCCTGTCCAATGCAGCTGATTCCATACTAGTGTGTTGCATTTTCACCATGTTTCACCATTATTGTTTTTTAGTAAAGCAGTCATGGACCTCTTGGTGGATTTGTGCAGCCAGTATCATCTAAACCCAGCTTATTACACATTAGAGGTGAGACCTGGAGCATCCAAACACATGTTAAAGCCAAACACATCGATTGGGACCTTAGACATACAAACACTGTGTCTGAAAGAGAAAGTTCCAGACGTAAAAGTAAGAAAACCTCCACCAAGGATTCCTGAGGTAAGAGAGAAGAATATAACAGAAAAGTAGAGAAGAAAAGTAGTAGATTAAAGTTTTCAAAATCAGTCTAGGTTTTCCCAAACAGTAAAGCTGAGGGAGAGAGAGTGCTTATGTCCATATTCAATCTATCAATTAGGCCACTGGCAATGTGGGAATAAAAAAAAAATCTACTGTTTATTTTGTGCATTATAGGCTGAGTGTGTAGAAGAAGTGTAAAAAAAACAATATTCCACGTGTGAAAAAATCTAAAATTATAGAAATATATAAAAATAAATACTTCCCCACAGTAAAGCAGCTACCAAAAAAACACTCTTCCTCAAAGTGCATACAGGAACAAACAGGAAATGTTGGAGCGCATAAACATGGGGGAAGAAAACAAAAACACAACCAATAGTGTAATATGTAGATGAATCAAAAAATATATTTATAATATCAATTGCACTCACAAAAGGACTAGATAAAGCAGACTCATCAAGGAATAAACTTCCAAAGACTGTATTCTGAAAAGCAAACATAAACCAGGATGGTGCAGTATCTTCTATAAGTTGATCTTAAAAGATCAGTTAAACTTACAATGATGAAGCACAACTCAACGAGTATTGTGCACAGGCATATGCAAATAAATCTTCATGTAGATGTAGATAAATATGGATAAAATCTCTCCAATTTATTGTCTCAATTTTCTTGTTTTCTTCCCCCATGTTTATGCGCTTTAACATTTCCTGTTTGAGTGTGTAGAAGAGAAGGTAAATCGAGGAGCTTCAGCATCTCCTAATCCATTTGTTTTACTCCAACCCAATTATAATTACTTTAATCCCTTCTTATTACTATCCATGGGATTGGTATAAGAGTGTTCATGGTATTACTTGGCAGACTGTACAAGCATACTTGCAAGCTTCCTGCGTTTTGTCTAAAGGTTATCAGAATTACCGGGCCAAACTCAGAAAGTTCCCAGGTATGTTTATAACATGAGCTGCTTAATTTAATTTAATCTCTAGGCAGGGAGATTGGTGTTTGACTCCATCTCACTGACCAGGTTTTGCTTACTTCTTGCCCTGGTTAGTCTGTTGGGGCTAATCCATCTTCATGTGTCCATGTGTACGGCGGCATCAATACACAAGGGGGGCAGCTGGGGCCATTACATAAATAAATACTAAAGCGAGTGGCAGGCTGGGTGCATACATACACATAGTGCTGGCGGGGGCGATACACAAGGGGGCAAAAACACAAAAGGAGGGGTCACTGACAAAGCAGTGTGGAAAATACTTTTTTTTTGTAGCTTAGTCTGGCCAGATGTGGGTGTCAGTGTGGCAGTGTGTGTTTGTGTGTCGGGGTGGCAGAGCCTGTCCTGGTGTGTGTGTTTGGGTGTCAGTGTGGCAGAGCTTGTCCTGGTGTGTGTCTGTCTGTTTGGGTGTAATTTTTATTTATCCACAGATAAAACGCCCTCCTGAATTTGTAGTCACTTCAGAGGACAAAACTTTCTAGGCCCAGAAATCAGTGAGAGGAAAAGTGAATCTATTTTAATCTGCATGTTTTATTGAAAAGGATTAATCGCACTAAATTGTGGCTTCAGGAGTCCTGTGTATGATTACTTTTTTAGTGTACTGATGTAATCCCAATCCCATCACATAAGATTCTGTCCTATATTATCTGCCGTGCACTGATGTCATCTTTAGTACACATCAATGCCGAGGAGTTAAGGTTCTGTCTGTTATTTATTTGCATGAAAAGGCCCAAAATCATTGGCATCAGGCACCTGATACTCTCAATCTGCCCAAAATAGTCTAAGAAGTATTTTTTTTATCTCATGTACAAAATGTGATAACTAAAGTATATATCACACAATCACTTCATAAACTCATACCAAATGCATTGCATATATATTTTGAAGAAAATATGCTTATAAAATGTTTTTTACCATTTACCGATTAAAAAAAATGTCCCCGGATTTCATTTTAAAATTCTGGTCACCTTAATTTACAGCAGCATCTCACGGTTTAGGAAGAAATCTAGACTCGATTTTGCATTGCAGGACCAACACCACCAGCAACAACCACACAACACCAATGAATAGACACACTCAGCAGCATGCTGTTGGACTGAATTTCTCCAAGGATTTGACCATTTTGATGAATTTATCAAAGGAAGGTGATAAAGCACAGCAGCAGTAGTGGGGCACTGGGTAGGCAGACACATCTATGGTAAAGGACTAAATTTCCCCCCTAACCTCACATATTAGGCATACTTTCTAATTTATATGGTGATATAATGCTTGGAGATACTGAGATGCCTCCCTTACCCTAGCCAGAACAATATTGATACGCAAACCAACTAGACATCCCAGGACGGTGGCTTCATATAGGCCTAGTACGCTATTTAATTTATTTTAGCAGATAGGCTCCAAAACATACTTCCACGTGTTCTTCACGACACTCAGAGAGTTTAGAGAAAACCAAGGCCTTGTTTGTGGGTACTGGTAAGCGCCTACCACAGCTCGGAATAAGCTTCAAAGAAGACGCTATACCATACCTGGGAGTTAAGTTCTGAAAAGACTTGGAAATCCTATGTGAGGGATATACCCCAGGTGATTCTTAAAATCGAATCAGAACTCAAAAGCTTGAAACATTTGCATTTAACTTTTTCTGGGAAGACAGCACTTCTAAAGCTGATTTTGTCTGCAGACAACCCCCACCCTACATCTTCCATCTTCAGCTACCTAAAGGGCTCTTCCTCAGTAAATTTAGCTAAAAAGAAAGTTTGTATGAATCCGAATGCACAAGTCTACAGGACAGTCTCATATTACACAGACCTATCCCGTGTCCCAGTAATAGCATTCCAATCTTGTTTGCATGGTTTTCTTGCTGGTCCCTGGAGGCTTTCCTTTGAACTAATGCATGACAGCAACTCTGAGAGATAACGAGTGATTGGATATGACATCATATCCCAGTTCTCTGCTTCCCTGAAATCATGAGGAGGAAAGTCTGCAGGACCACTATAATAATAATCACAAATGGTTGGGACTTTTCACTCACACTCATTTGGTTAACATATTCCATTTGTATTGTTTTTTTGTCAACATTATAGTAAAGATTTTGGATCAATTCATTAAGCTATGAGGTGGAAGATAAGACAAATTCAACAATAAGCAAGTAAAAATAAAATATAGTTTGTGTACAGAGAGAGGGACTTTGTATTATATGAGAACCTTGTCGCAGTCAGCCTAGGCCCTCCCACTACTACCTGTTTCTCCCTGCACAACCCTCACATCAATTGGGACACAGAACAGATTATTGCTTCTGTTCTTCAAACTGTCTGTCTTACCATAGAACTGCTTTGGTGAAAAGCGTAAACAGAGTGCCAACGTCTTCCAATAACAAGGAATCCGAGAAACTGTCCCCTCATTGACCTTTTGGCCTATAGGCATACTCCATGGTATTGCTCCACCTTGGGTTAGGCTTTTTTTAATGATCTATGTCCCTGGCAGAAGCAGTAGACCTCCACCCCTATCTCCCTACAGGAGACCCAATAAGATCACAGTAAAGAATACCTATCCTATTAGGCTACTAGCCAAACTCTTTGACAGGCTTAAATGATCCAAAATATTTACAAAGCTATACTCCAGGGAGCGTACATTTTGGTGTGCATCAGACAAGACGATGAATGGAAGACGGCATAAAACAACACTGGATAGTCCGACCGACAACCCCGCTGACTTGTGCTCCCTTAGCCAGGGACACTCTTTCCTGTTCCCAGTCACTAGCTGAGTCTCAGTGTAGGGTATAAACAAAAGGAAGACTAGTTTATTTTTCACATGGCATGATATAGCCAGCAAAGCACACATTAACATAAATCAAGATATTGAGATACAATGGGAACACAAACGCCCCCTCAATCTGGCTCCAAGAGACAATCGGGTCAGTAAAGGGATTAACAATACAATGAGGTGTACTATGTCTGTAGTGGTGGAACAGGGGGGGACTGACTTAAATAACATATTAGTGCAACATGGGGGGGTATCTGAAACAATGGCTTGTCACTCCCTGGTTGCATATCATGGCTGCCAGCAAGTAATGAGACTGTATACTTCTAGGGAGACACATGGAAAAAGTAATTGCAAAACATCATCTGTGTTGGCAAAGTACAGGACCAATCCCATATTAATATCATCCCTCCACAGTCCTCTTTAATATTTAGGAAATAAATCAATAGAAACGTACCACCTTTACCTACACACAGAAGTCTTTACAAGGCCAGGGCCCATATTTGGTAGGGAGGAGGCTGGCTCTCTGGCCTCTCCAGGGGCCCCAATGATGTAGGGTTCCATCACTTTGCTCCAGCAGTTTGTTGTTGTTTATCTGGAGGATATTCTGATCCATTCTCCAGACATCACTACTCATCGATTCTGTTAGAAACAGAGCCTTCACCGCTTACGATAACACCGGTTTTATAAGTGTGTCTTTGAGGGTGACACTTTCTAATTATACCAACCTACCAAAAGGGAGGCTGTTTGTACCTACAGAAAATACTGAAGCAATGCTACGAGTTGAAGTTGACAGGAGACCCTGGTATCACACAAGATTTGGTTTCCAGGTCCTTCTGGTGGCCAAAATGGAGAGAAGGTGAGCAAAAATATGTCAAGGCATGTCATGTGCTGCAACAAAACTCCTAGGACAATTCCTCCCAGGTTGCTTCATCCTCCTGTGATCCATTCCCACTCTTGGTCTCATTGGTCGATGGATTTTGTTGTCGATCTGCCACCTTCTAGGGTATATATGACCATCTTGATGGTGATAGCTACCTTCTGCTCCTGACTTAGCCTAGGAGGTAAGAGGTCACACAGGCTGCCCTCTATGATTGTGTCCGATTGGGATAGTCAGTTTGTCACCAGATTTTCTGTTAGAACTTTGGAATGTTTGTTGCTTTTTCCTCTGCCTACCATCCCTAATTTAATGGGGTGGCTGAGCGGGCCAACCAGGCGATGGAACAATACCTTAGTATATTCACCAATGAGAACCAGGATAATGGTCTGAGCTTGTACCTCATGGCAGAATTTGCTAGAAATAACTCCCTTCAGCAGTCCATCCAGACATCTTACTCCTATTGGCTCTACGGTACCAACCCCCACGGTGCCTTCCCCACAGTCTTTGCGGATGCAGGGATTCCTGTTGTGTGTAAACACCTGGACAACCTCAGTCAAAGCTGGGGTCCATATGGGTAGCCTTGCTCAAGGCCTCACCCGCCACACCTGTTGGCCTCTTTTTACACATTTGTAATTTATTAATCTAGCTTAGCGCACCAACATTTTTCTTTTCCCTGTTTGCACATATTTGAGGTTGTTGGCTCCTCATTTGTTTGGTTGCAGCTTGCTATCCAGGGAGGAGGTTTAATTGCACTTCCCCAACACATTAACAAGGTTTTGGTAACAGTATAAACTGCTTGTGTGCCCACTATGTAGGAGATGAGTGTAGGTTCTCACCCTATTGAGAGTGTGCCTTGACATGGCGGGTGAGCTTAATTATGATTTGGCCAATTCATATTACCAAAACCTCTAATTTACCGTATTTGCTCGATTATAAGACGACCCCCCAAATCTGAATATTAATTTAGGAAAAAAAGAAAAAGCCTGAATATAAGA
>VKOC01000006.1:22391397-22409892 GCA_009364415.1 Spea multiplicata
GTTTGGTAAATAAAAGAAAATATAAACAAGGCTTTTTTCTCATAGTTTTTATTAAATATGAAAAATAGTTAATATATGAATTAATATTTACTAATAACTTTGTATTAAAACCTAGTTTGAGAAACACTGAGTTTGGGTTCTTGTAGCTTTTATTATTATGTCAGTAAAGTGAATATAGAGAGAGAAAGAGAGAGAGGCCATTACGATAAAGAGATGAAAGTGTAAATTGTACGTTTTTTATTACATTTTAAATTTAAAAAATTTGGATTAATCTGATCAAATCTGATTAATCGATTAATCGAAAAAACAACTGGCCAACTAATCGATTATTAAAATAATCGTTAGTTGCAGCCCTAAAAAAAATATAAAAATAAGTAGGCAAGGTATAAGCACAATACCACTCTGGCCACAAACCAATGCCAGGGACCAACATTTTTTGTGTAATTTAAAGGGAAGAAAAAAAAACATACCTGATGAGCTCCGAACTCTATTGGTTGAGTTTTCCTTTTGTTGCCACGCAGTAACATAGCCATGTCACTAACACTGCAAGACTCCAAAACCGTTGGTTTTGGGCCATCAAACAAGCCACAGTCACGTGGTAATCGATCAAATGATTCAGGAAAATAATACTGCAGCAAATCCACAATACCAGAAGCCAGAAGCAGAATTCCTTTGGTTAAAACAAAGTATAATTATTATTACTACTATCTGTAAGCAGTTAAACATAGCCTCCTTTAACTAAAAAGGGCAAAACAAAACACAGTTTTCATATTAGGAACATATGATATACATCATCCATTGACTTCATATTCTTGTAGAGGCTGTTAATTATTTAATTAATTATATTAACATATTCCTTTCAAAGTGATTGGTAATACATAATTATATGTTCAGGACACAAGACTTAATGGCGTGTTCAACATAGAAGTATACTCTGGTACCATACTTGAATTACTGTTGCATGATCAGATACAGAGCTTTTACAATGCGTGTCAATGCACAATGAGGTCATGCTGTGTGGTATTGCTTTGGTGCTATACTCTGGCATTGCTCCTGACCTTTGACGTGCGTGGGAGGCCAAGTTAGAGTAAAAAGGTGCTGTACTGGTACATACCTTCCGACATTTCAAAATGTGAACTCACCAATACATGCAATTGCACTTTAAAATGTTGCGCTTCCATTGCCAATTTATACACGCTTCATATTGAACACATTGAATTGAATTCCCATAAGGCTCAGCCAGACATACTACTTCCATGATGCTGAGCTGAGCGTCATTGGAAGAGTAGTCCACAGCAGCAGAGGTTTTTTTAAATTAATGCAAAGTGGGACAGAGGAAGGGATAGGGGGGACAGAGACCCAAAATCGGGACTGTCCCACCTAAATCGGGACAGTTGGGGGGCATGCTGGTATTGTAGTAGGACAGATCAGTTTTTAATTATAGAATCATTGCTGATGCCATTTTTTTTTCCATTAATATGTAGTTGGAGGTGTGGGTTGGGGTATCATAGTCCTGCAGAGATCAACAGCAAGAAAGGGGTAGCTGGCTGCCCTGATGCCAGGCAGATAACATAAGAAACATCCAAGGAACCTCTGCATATGTGATTGTTTGTCACATACATGGAAACCTTCAATGTTCTCTGACCTTCTTTATTGTGATCTTAAAAGAGACTGGGGGACATTTGAAAAAAATTCACATACAACACTATTATTGTGTATTAACATTAAATATAATGAGATACCTTGGGTAACCTACTCTAGTTTGGAAACAGAAATACATATTGTTTCATATGTGATCTGTAATTATTAAAAAAGATAAAATGTGACGAGTTTATGAATATATTTGGAGTATTTTTGTTTTTTGAACACTGTATATAATTTATAATGGGTAAACAAAAAATACAATCTGTTTTGTTTTATTTATTTGCCCATTGATAGTCATAAACCACTATCCAAGTTTAATCGCAAGAATTCTCATGGATTTAACTTTGCATTTTACAAGAACAACCAAGCCCTTTATAATGCATATTAAACGTACGTATTTAAATGCTATAAATAAGAAATGGTTCTTACCAGAGTGAGATCGATAGTTTTGATACAGCTGATATATCTGTTTTGGTTTTCTAACAATGCTGTTCTTTTCCCCACTTCCACAGTTTTTACTTGCATAATAGAATAAAGATCTTAGATCACTGAAACGGAAAGAAACCCCTCTCATTATGCTCTGAGCTGTGTCCCCAGTCAAAAACATAGAATTTGGGTCATTAATGCATGTCATAAGCAGGAAGAGCTCTGCTTGAGTGAAGTCCTGAATCTCATCTCCATACAGCTCATGAATAGACCATGGAAGTTCTTCAAGGTTTGAAAGCCTTCGGGACAAATCATATAGAAGATCCTCTTCATCAAAGTAACCCCTCTCAGACTTTAATTGTTCATACAGGCAAAAAAGGCGATATATTTCTTTACGATCTCCTTGAAAATTTGGAGCTCTTTTTTTACCAAGTTTAATGTACAGATCCTCTGTGAGTTTGCCCTGATGACAATTCAGAGCTTCAAAGGAGCCTTTTAAAAAGGACTTGATCTCTTTCCATATCAGTGCTGCATTGTACAGAGATTTTCCCCTCACCATCTTAGGCCAAAAGAGGCTGGAAAATAGCTCAAATGTTACAAAAGCACGAGGATCATTCTCTTGCAGCTCACAGGTATTTTCCTCTTCATCGATTTCTTGGTCAGCATCTCCTTCATCATCCTGCCTTAACACATCTAGTATATCAAAGTCATCTGATAAGGACCATCCATGAATATTCCTTTTAAGACTCCCATCTTCATTTCTGGGGAAAAACGGATCAGGCATTGAAGCATCCAGTAACAGCAGCAGCTGTTGAGAGGTGATAAACATGGGAAAATTCTCATCTTTTAAGTCTTGTAACTTGTAAATATTATGTTCAACAGGTTTAAAATGACTTGTTGCTTTTGTAGACTTGCTTAACTCAAGAAAATTCCTTTGAATCTCTCGACAAAGGACATTATTTTTGGTGATAAATATAGGATGGTAGTGCTCCAGTTTGACAGTTTCATCTTGTTTAGATTCTGGGGAACTGATATCTTCAGCAATGTCCCCTGGCAATGGCATTTGTTCTTCACCTGTGCTGTCAGAAGATTCTGTTTCAGTAGTATCTTCTTCCCCTGTTTCATCCTTTTCAGTAAAGTCTTCATACTTTTTTCTCTGCCATGTCTGCTTCACAAGCAATGGCTCACCAACAGCCTCAGCCTTTTCCCAGTATGAGTGGAACTTCTTCCAAAGACGATACATACAGCAAGTTGTTTTTCCTGTTCCACTTCTGCCAATTAAAATGATTGCCTCCAGAGGCTGTGGATTGAGGTCGATGACAGCATATTCTAATTCACCAACTCTAAAGGGATACTCAACCCTGGAATTTATGTTACTTAGTATATTAAGTGCCATGTCTGTGCTGAAGCTATGGAATTTCATGATATTGTACTCTGTTTCCACTGCACTTGCAGGAGGAAAATAATCTGGGATAATATGCTGCGTGTTTGTTTCCAGCTCTATATCTTCTACAAAGTAATTAGGAATCCGATTTTCCACATTTGAAGAAACTAGAGACTTGGTTAGAACTTTCAGTTTTTTCCTCAGTATACAGCTCAAGCCTCGGTTGTAGGAACTACATACGTATTCAATTGTGTTACTGAGTTTGCAATGGTCAAGTACAATGTCCCATATCCTAATTATTTCTGTGTAAACTCTCCCAGTTTTTTCTGAGTCATGGAAAGAAAATTCTGACATTATCTCTTCTGGCTCCTTGCTGCAACGTGGGGAAAAATCAATTGCAAGTTCCCATAGCAACCTTGCCCCTTTGTCCAATTTCACTTCATAGAGCATGATATCACTTTTAGTGCATTTGAGTCGTTTGCAGAGGCTTCGTGTCCATTCTCCGTTTCCAAGTTTCAGAATGGATTGTATGATCTTACTTTTCATATACTGAGGTATAACCTTGCTCCCTAGTTTCTTAAGGGCTTCTGGAGCACACTCGATTTCCCAAGTCATGTTATTGAAGTCAATTTTTGAGAGATCTAGGCCTGTTTCCAATATTTCGGTTTGCTTTTCATTATTGTAAAGCACACAATGTTCATTGCCAGAAAATTCTGCAGCACCATTGATCTCTGCACATGTATTTTCCCCAAGGTCATTAGTTGGTGCTGTGGTATCATGTTTAAAAGCAATAGGCAATTTAATATTGTCTATTATATTCATATTTAATGGCAAAGTTGGACTTGGAGCATCAGCTTCTGATGACAATTTGCCCAGTTCCATGCTTTTAATTAAATCTCGTATTGCCTGAGCAAGGTTCTCTCTCAAAGTCATTGGCTTCTCAGTGAGTACTACTGTCTCAGAAAAGCGATCATCTAATGCATGTTCATTCACAGATAAATTATTTTGGAGTGTATTGTCTTGATGCTTTTGGGCTTTATGCAGTATTTTGGGAGTAGGTGAATTGGTTCCTGGTGTAAACGAAGGGATTTTTTTACTTGCCATTGACTTGACAGACATGCTAGGCTGATCTCTCTTAATTCTCTTTTTAGCCTCAGTCCAAGCAATAAAACGTGGGTCTTTATTTTTTATTCTGTGCTTGGCATCTTTTCCCATTTTATTTGTTATTGTTAATTTGATGTCAAATTTGGCAAGGAAATCCATTAATTGTTGGTACTGCTTACAATAGTCACTTCTGAAAAGCAAGTGCATCACAGTGTCACCATTTTTGTCCTGTTTGTTGGGATCTAAATATGAATATTCAAATGGATCAGATGAGTATAAATCAAGAAGGTGTTTCAGCATCCTAATTCCATCATCACCTGAAAAATACAAACATTTTATGTTTATGGTTTGCAATGTTAGAGGTAGCAATTTCTCATGTGTTACTTTAACTTGTAAGCATGCCACAAATAGAAACTAAACAGCTGTTAAACTACACAAAAGAACACAATACGGGCAAGATCAAATAAGAAAACACAATGAAAAACCTGCCATCCTTCATAATACTAACATTATTAGTCTTTAGCAGCACAAGCAAACTATTTTTGTAATTATTTCAGTATTGAGTAAGTCTCAATAAAAGCATAAATGTGAACAAAAATAACCTCACCATTCTTATTTAAAGCAACAGCAACCGCAGTGTGTATAGGCATATCCCCATCTTTAATGGTCAAGCTCTGTGGATTTCCACCTCTACTCAGTAATAAGTAAGCCAAAGCAAAATCATTTTTCTTTAGGCATTTTTGAATTGGCTCTTCTAAATCTGCCCCAATCCCATTTGGAGGAGCTGTTGACATGACAGAGAGAAAGTGAATAAGGAAAAAAATCTAATTGCTTGCAGTTAGATAACTTTTCAATTTAAATATGAATTAAAATGTTACAATTGGCTGACCCAGTGATTTACTGCATGTTAGTATCTATAGTGTTTCATAGCTAAAAACATCTCCAGATCTATAGAATAATGATATTTTTTTTTAGTATATGCCATCATACATCAACATATTTCTTCAAATGGTATATTAGTATGGGAGCACAGCACCCTTATTTCCTTTTGTTTAAAATATTTCCCTTGAACTGCCATCTTTTATTCATTTTTTTCAATGCAAAAACATAATCTTTTAATTCTTTTTAACATTTAATAACCCAGAGCATATGCTAGTACACTTTTACAGTGGCGACTCCATGAACAATATATAGGGGGACACATAAGATACCACAGTCAAAACTGGGGGGCACTAATAAGTTCTATAACTAAATAATGTCACTGAAAAAACTCAGGTATTGGTTCAGACCTGAGAAAGAAAGGAAAACTATTGAACGTTTTTCCTTATAGTTTACATATGCAGAGACAGAGTAACAGGCTCTTGCGCTGCCTGGTTGTTGTGAGCAGAGCTGTAGCTGGCTCATTTTGCGCCTGACGCAAGAATGGAAAATTGTGCCCCCCACTATTTTCCTTACACAAACCTGCCCATAAACACACATACACTGCCCTTACACACTGCCTTTACACAAACATGCCCATAAAAACAAATATACACATACACTGCCCTTACACACACACCTACCCATGAACACAAATATACATACACAGTCCTTTCACACGACTGCCCACACACTGCTTTTACAAACACCTGTCCATACACACACATCCTGCCCTAACATATGCCTGTCCACACACACACACACACATACACTGCCCTCACAACCCCTCCCTTTATACACACATATACACACCAGCTTACAAAACACACATTTACCTACACTGCTCTTACATACACCTGCCTATACACACACACTGACCTTATACACACCAGCTTACAAACACACACATATTCTCCTTTCTTCCCTTCTCTAACCTTTCTCATCTTCCATCTTTCATCCTGTCGTAGGAGCGTGAGGTCTGTAATTTCTGCTTTAGTGCTCCCTCATCACTATGTGCCGGCTATTGATGCAGAGCACATGGTACAAGGTCATAACCTGGCACTCTGCATCATTTGCCTGTTTGTAGTGATTAGGAAGCACGGAAGTGACAGACCTCCCACTCCCTAACGTTGGGCCGCTTAGAGGGGGATTGTGATCTCCCCAACCAGCCCGGCTGATCGGGGGGGAGTACAATCTTACAGCTGCCTCAGCTAGCAGCAACGTGATTAACCATGTGGCCCAGAACTTAGATATGTTTAGATGGAAGTTTCAAATTCGGTGTGTGTGGGGGGGGAATAATCTAGTGGGGGAATTGCCCCCCTTGCCCCCTGTAGTGTGGCTTATGCACTTTTAAATCATATATGATCAGGGCACCCTCAAGCATGTCATTCCCATCCAGACATCCCTAATCCCTCCATGACTGAGGTTTTCCCACACTAAAGCTTCGTTGACATTTTAACCATGTTTGTTCAATCTTGATTTCCCTTTTTAATGCTTTGTGTACCCACACAAATATCCATGGCATTTTTAAGGCAGATAGGGCTGTTAATACAATCTTAATTTGTATAGTCAATTATTTAATATGAGTAATATGTTTTGTTTTTTTAAAGAATGAAAAGTGTACTTCTCGGTGGGAATAAAAACACAACCTGATTTATTTTCAACATCCCCCGAATAGAATGCACAAGGTTTTTAATTCTAAAATGCTCACTTACATAACACACTATTTTTAGGTAATTTTTAAAATTTAGGCCTGGAGGTTCACCGTTATTTAAATTACATGCCAGACATCATATGCACTTTTAATGTATTTGATAGCTGAATGTTCCCTTTAAATTTTCGTGTGGTTTTTGCAGAACCTTCCCATCTACCCCTTCCCATCTACCTAGCTTGAAGGAGATTCATATGAACCCCCCCCACCTCATCCAATCCAGTATCACAAAAGAGTTGCCATACATTTAGATCGAAATACTTGCAACAACATTTTTATTTTGCATGTGTTAATAATACAGAAGATAATCAATAAGAAGAAATAAGGAATTGGTCGCTTTACCTCCTTTATCCAACAGAATTTTCACTAAGGGCAACCGTATCTTGCTGGTGGGATCCACGCAACCTATGACACTCCCAATATTGACGTTAGGAAGGTGGCATTTTTTAAACAATCCCTGATGTGCATCTTTTGTTTCTCCAGTGGCATTTCTAGTAAGGAGAAGCAAAATCTCATGCCACTTTTCCTGAGATATTAATTGATCTATGAGGCCTTGAATAAAAGACTCTGGGATGTCACAAGTCAATTTGGCGGGGATTTCTGTAAATTAAATAGAACATTATGATAATAGTTGTTAAAGGTGTGGTTCAACTTAGACAAAACATTAAATTTATTGCAACAAACTACTACAATACGGATGAAGCAAAATGTTGCAGCTGAAAAGGTTTCTGGGGAGAATGATGATCCCCATATAAACATAAACAACATTTTTAATGTTTTAAATTAAAGTTTAAAAAACACAACTTTATACTGGTAGAAATTGCATTCATCTTCAGAGGGTAAAATGGGCACTTCAGCCAACATATTAATTTTAAAGTATACGATAGCAGAGAGGTCCCTTTAACTTTTGTGGTGTCCTCATTGCAAATACATGGAGGGATTCTGCACAATCCTCATATGCATTTGCCTCTTCCCTACTCCCCAGCTAGTTGTCATGCAGAAGATGTGTTTGGTCAACCACATCTCCTGACACATGATATACTTACTCCCAGTTAGCCTCGGTACTAGCTCAGCAAAAGCACGGGGTGAGGGCACCTCTGTGTGCACGTGCTTTCAGAAGCCAAAAAAGATGTGTGAAACAGAGATGATAGACTGCTGTAGTTTCTTTATAAGCTTTCTTTTCTTTGGTATGCTTAATGAATGCATTTGAAAGTAGGTTCATATGCATTCATTGTTAAGAGGCTCTCTGGGACAGTGGAGTGTCCCTTTAATAAAATAATGGGTATTGATGTAATTGACATTTCCTTTTCTTGCAGCAGACAGGGTGTTTTCGGGTTCCCACCCTATTGTACATTGCAAACAATGCTGAGTCAAACTATTCTCGAGGGACATAATACTAAAAGGGTTTTGGGATTTCATGTATTATCAGTAATAATGTAGTAATAATGCAGAAACACTATGTGTCACTGAACAGCCTGTATGTGTTCTAATGAAAACGAGATGCAGGCATAGAATTTGAAATTTTTTATTAATTGTCCTGCACTTCTCCTACTTGTGACTGTCATACAAACTTTTACCTATCTTCATTAATAACTTCAGATTATTCAGTATGTTCCCGGTACCCAGTTTTCACTACAACCGATTTTACTTTGGTCTGAAAACCAATGAGTACATTACCTTTCAGGTTTCAGAATTACTGTGAATATTTTACAGAACCCCCATGGCTGCCTATAAATGGTTATGAGAAAAGTATTACTAGACAAATTTTAATGTATAATGACACGGAGTCTCACACTATGCATTACTCTTTTCTTTAATTTAACAGCAGCAAAGAACATAAAGCGTTAATACCAAAAAAGAACCAATAATAAGCCTACAACATTCCCCTCCATATAAAGTAGGCTGTAATCCAAAGCTGCTCCTCTTTTCTTTGCTGCTCCCTCAGATAAGTACACAGTTTGTTTGAATTGTCTCTTGTATTTAATGTTATTACCTTACTGTACCTTCCATCTTCCCTTTTTTTTCTCCGTTAGGGGCGGTGGTGTCCCCTCCTCTCCCTCTCTATCCTTATTTGGTTGTTTAGAGGGTGCAGCTGCATCTAATATTGTTAGGTCTTCGTTTCTGTTCGCCATTTTCTTGTAGCCCTATGTAATTTTTTCCTATTTCGGCGGCCATTTTCATGGCTTCTAGTTCTTAAGACTCTATGTAGCTCTTGTGGCGGACATTTTATTGGAGTTGCGAGGCTGTTTTTTTCCCTTTTTAGAAGTAACCATGACGTACTTTGGCGTGATTTTCGCGACATCTACACTGTCATTACGTACTCTGCTTCCTGTGAGGTTGGTTAGACACTTGTGAGTTCTGTTACCTGCTCTTTGAGTTTGCTTCCTGGCTCAACCATTGCCACAGAATGACGGAAAGCCATTCTTCTAAAATTTGATCACAAATTGGGGTGAAGCTGGTAATAAATTTACAACCCTTTTGTTTGTTACCAACACTTCAAAATGGAGGGCATTCACTGTCGCATATTTGACAGTCCCGACAGCGGTGGACCATCAAAAGGCTAGGCTTCCACTTCAACTGGGAGAAGTCATGCCTGGCCCCCGCTCAGACTATGGAATTTTTGGGATTCCGGATCAATTCCATTCATGTCTCCCTTCACCTCTCAACATCAAAGGTAAAATCTATCAAAAAGGAGATGAAGAAGGTGTTAGCATGGCCCTTGATCACTATTCACCACCTAGCATGGGTCATCGGTCTCCTCCCTGCACCAGTACAGGGGATTTTTCCAGGTCCACTTCACTCCGCAACAAAGGCTAAAAAATCGATCGATGAGCCAGGGTCTCACTTACGATCATGTAGTCTCAGTGGATGCAGAATCGTGGTTAGAACACATAGAGGCTTGGAACGGTTGCGCTACTTTTGGCTCGGTCCCAGACATAGTTATAGACTCACACACCAGCCTAGCAGGTTGGGGCGCGGGTTGCGCAGATACCTCCACAGGAGGAAGATGGTCACATTGGGAACAGAACTTGAATATTGATTGCCTAGTACTCCTAGCAGATTTGTTCACCCTGCGGAGTTTCTTACATGGTGTAGTCGGTTTCTCCATCCTGCTTCAGATGGACAATATGTCAGCGGTTCAGTATGTAAATCATCTTGGGGGCACAAGGTCCCAACCCCTGGCAACAGAGTTTTGGCATTTCTGCCCGGCTCACAACATTTCGGTACAGGCGGGATATATCCCTGGATTGTCAAATTCAGTCGCAGATTGAATTTGACAATCCAGAGTGGCATTCGAGATTTCTCAAGGACTCCAGCGATAGCCGGCTTCATCAGCGGGTTTTTCTAACGATGCTGGAACTTTGGGGTCCGCTGGATATGGATGTTTTCACGTCATAGCTGAACACTAAGCTTCCAAGGTTTTTCAGCTGGAGACCAGCTCCAGAGGCGCTAGCGACTGATGCGTTTTTTCAACTGTGACCACCTCATCAAAACTATGTGTTTCCCCCATTTTGCATGGTCCCTCGCGTCCTGGTAAATCGCAGTCGACTCAGAACCTCACTGGTCCTCATAACACCTTATTGGAGCTCCCAGTCGTGGTTTCCGACACAGAGATGTGGATATTCCTTGATTCCTTCCTACATTCTCGACTCTCCTGGTGAACTCAGTGGAGGAATTACATCCACTTCTCCCTCAAGGCCAACTACAATTGATGGCTTGGCTGGTATCAGGGTGGTGGCTCGCAGGCGTTCATGCATGACTTCACAACTCTTGGCAGGAGCTTGGGCTCAAGGGACTAGGCGAGCCTATGGACTTGTCTGGGGTACATGTGCCAAACTTGTTTCCCTGTTCTGTCTTGTCTCCTGTAAAAGGGTATCAGAGCACTAGATATTACCAGACGATCATTTACCCCTGAGTGGGTTAAGTTTGATAAATCCTGGTGCTAAAGCTGCCAGAGGAGCTCAGTGCCGGCGACCTATAGAGTCGCTTATACCGACCTTTACCGCCTGATGCTGAATCTTGGCCTGAAGAGGTTCCAGGAGTTAAAGGTCCGTACGAGCGACTCTATTGGTCATTTGTAGGGGCCTCTTCTGGCATCAACCAATGAAGGGCAGGTGCTCTGATGCGATCCTACAGGTTCCTGTTAACACATGCGATGCTAATTGTACAAGGTAGGCTAGAGGCAGTGACTTGTATGGGGGAAGGAACCAGGGAGATTAAGTAGCATATATGAATGAAGACTAATACGAGGAGTCTTCGTGTTGTGCTTCTTCGTCTTCGTGTACGTTTACCCGCCGCCATATTAGTTTATTTGGTTTTCAGTTTGAACAACAAAAATGCACTATTTGTGTTCGTTTTCATGTTCTCCCGAATACAAATGCACAAGTCTAGTGCTTAACCTAAATAAGGTTGTCCTCCCAAAAGCCACTAAATAATACACCAAAAAGAGGTTGGCACACCAAAAATGCATATAAAGTATATTTGGCACAATTAATTCCATTACATAGTATCAATCACAATCAATTACAATGAATAGGATACATCAATAGGTACCATTCAGAAACATGATTGTACAAATGAACAAGCAACCAAGTTATCACTGGGTGAAGATATCAGAAGGCTGTACCCACGAGACCTTAGCTTCCCTTAACAAAGTGCCATGCCTTGACAAATTGTTATAAATATTCTTTATTAGCGTTCTGGCTTTTGTGATTTAAATTCCAGATTATTGTAATCAGTGATTTTAAAAAAGTATTATTTTTTTTTACCTTTCACCGTGGACAGGACTTGCAGAAAATGAGTAATGGTATTGTGTTTTAAGAGTTTTGTGATTTGGTTAGTTTGTGTGCTGTTCTGCTCGCAGAAATCTACAAACTGTTCCAGGGCACTGGCAAAAGATGCTGGTTCATCCTCCAGAGCAGCAGCTTCATGCTTATCTGCAAACAATGCAAGAAAATATTTAAAAATTGCTTAATCTTGCAAGATAACATCAAACTGAATTTCAATGGATTAAAAAAAAATCTTGCCACCTAACAATTGAAAGAAATGTCAAAACCTTGAATTGCAGTTTTCAATAATATTCACGAAATGCATGGAGTGAAACAAATGAGATCCTATTGCAAATATAGTAATCACATATTGTGAATAATTAAAACTAAATAATTTACTAAAATCATTTACTAGCTAATAAAGCTCTCAATGTAATATCTTTCAAGAAGCCCCAAATTAGCATACTCCATTGTATATGCAGACAATGTATAAATAAATAGTGATAGTGATGGGTTGTAACAAATAGCAGTAGTTATGAAATATTCACCTAAATAAGTAAAATACATATAGTTCATCCTTGAAATTGACATTGCTTTGGAAGCATCCAGTTTAAAAGTATACCTCACAGAAGACAGCAGTGACGGAAGCCTGTGGCAGGGCCAAGATCCTATCTAGAAAGGATAGATAGATACAGATATTCTCTTCTTTTGCACTTTTGACAGACTGTCTAAGACAAATCAGCAATTTAAAAAAGTAGTTCAATATATATGCACAACCTGGGAAAGTTAGGAATCTTTTATCCAGGCATTTGCCGGTTACAAATATGTATATAATTCTTATTTTCATTTGTAAGCACAATTCCATGGGTGTAAAATTCTTCAGCAGCATCTCCCGAGTGCAGTGATACCACCCATGCATGGGTTTGTCTGGTGTTTGGGGGCTAAAAGGCCACATTTGGGAAGTGATCCTCCCCATTTTGGTCTTTGAGCCTTGTCACTCCAATTTACCCAATCAAACTATTCTTTTTTTTTTTTAATTAGACACCCCTTCGGTATTTGAAATGCTTTTACTTTAACTCTTTCCATGTCAAGATTTTTGGGAAGATACAGCACTAATATTAGCATTCGCTCATAATACATTTTTTTTACCAATATTTTTTTACTAATATATTTTTTTATATATTTTACACATTGTGATTAGAAAGCTGGGCTCCACTGACTTGCATGGTTGAATGCAGTACCTGCATTCAACCTGCAAGGGTCTGGAGACCCTCTAGCAAACTTTTCCAACTTTGTTATTTTTTTTAAAGGATGCGCCGCCATCTTGCGCGTCCTGGGGTGAGTGTTCGGTGTTTCTGAATGCCTCGTTATTGAGGCATTTCAGCGACACCATTGAAGTTTAGGAGGCGATTTTAATATTTTTATTAGTGATATTGCAGAAGGTCTTGATGGAAAGGTATGTCTTTTTGCTGACGACACAAAGATTTGCAACAGGGTTGATGTTCCTGAAGGGATAAGCCAGTTGGCAAATAATTTAGATAAACTGGAAAAATGGTCAGAGCTGTGGCAACTGGCATTTAATGTGGATAAATGCAAAGTAATCTAGGGCATAAAAACCCAAGGGCAGAGTATAGAATATTTGATACTGTCCTAACCTCAACTGCTAGCAGAATGCTTGGTTGTATAGCGAGAGGTATTAGGAGTAGAAAGAGGGAAGTGCTCATGCAGTTGTACAGAGCACTGGTGGGACCTCACTTGGAGTACTGTGTACAGTACTGGAGGCCGTATCTCCAGAAGGATATAGATATGTTGGAGAAAGTTCAGAAAAGGGCTACTAAAATGATTCATGGATAACAGGATAAAACTTACCAGGAAAGTTTAAAGGATCTTAACATATTTTTTAAAACTTTTAAAACCTTTTAAACTGTAGCCTGTGAGTATATTACAGTACTTGTGCCGCAATCCTGCCAGGGAATGTCAAGAAAGACAAACGTATATATTTCTGTAAAGCAGACAACCCAGGCTATCGTATCAGGGGTATTTGGCCTATTTGGCCACCAATCGCTGACAAAGGTGGACGCAGAAATGATTTCTTGCGCTTTTTTCACCAACACTTTGTTGCTTAGATTTTATGGCACAGGGTATGTGTTATGAGAAAATTGTTTAGCTGCATCTCCTGATTATGGAAATACCCCACATCCTTAGTGTCACGGATCCGGCTCCCGGCATTGGCGGGCGGACTGCCGCTCGCAGATGTCCGGTGCTCGATACTCCGGCACCGGCAGGCGGATCGCCGCTCACGGAGGCCGGGTTTCCGATCCACCGGTTCCCGGTACCGGAAGACGGACTGCCTTCCGTGGTAGCCGGAAGCCCGAGACCCCTTCCCAGAGCTTCGTTGCCGGCAGGCACAGAATCTGCCACCGGCACGGGACTCAAGGGGTTGAGTCTGAGGATTCCCCGGCATACTTACCTTCTCTTCTGGCAGCGACTGCAGGAACTCTGGGGGCGTGGCTATGCCGTGTGGCTGGTATCGAAGTGGTGATGGACGGCTGAGGGCTCGGTCGTGATGTCAACTTGGAGGCGGGGTTTCTGATTGGCGCTGTGCTCCTGATCTTCGTTATTATTGACCCTTTGCCTGCCTGACTACTCTTTGGATTTTGATTCTGTACCTCTGCCCGGTGATTCGTGTACCAGTTTGGCCTTTGTCTGAACTACCGCTCCGTGTCCTCGACCCTCTGAGCTTGTTCGAGCTACCTAGTCCGTGTACCAGTTTGGCTTGCCGCCTAAACAACCCGCGCTCCGTGTCTCGACCCTCTAGCGTTGTTCTACCACCTCGTCCCCATTCTAACTGTGGGGTTTGGTCTGGAGATTCCCTTCACCTCAATGCTACTCAAGTACCTTACATCTTACCTGCTGCAACTTGGCCTCCTTTACTAGTTGGGATCTTCTAAGTCCTGGTTCTCTTGTTATAAGGGGCCCCTCCTTTGGGTATGCGAGGGGAGTTGGGCAGAATAACTCCGCGTGAAGTGCCAATTGTGCGGTAGTCCCTGACACCTTTTTTCTTTATAGAGGGTTCATATCCTAAACCGCATTGCATATAGTAACCCTAATAGGGTTAGTATTTTTTAAATACTTATGGCTTAATGGGTTTGAGAGGTTGTGAACGAAGGCAGAGGGTTATACTTTAGATGCTGTGTTAGATGTAAGGGTTTTCTTGGTTTTTTTTAATTATTATTATCTTTTTTATTATTTTAAGGATTTTAGGGACCTCTTGAACATGTTATTAAGAATTTTAGGGACCTCTTAAACAGCTCACTTTATTGTTTATTTTTTATTATTATTTATTGTATTTTTGTGATTGTTTTTTATTGTCAAAAAAGAGCACTTACTTTTTTTTCTTTTGATTCATGTTTCAACCTGGTTTCTCACTCTCCTCCCTGCGATCCCCCTGCACCGATCCCCATAGACTTGCATAGTCATCGGAGCAGAAAAACCCTGCAGGGGGATATCCTGTCCTCCGATGACCTTCCGGGTGATGTCAGCAGTGACACGACCCGGAAGGGAATACCTGATCTCGGTATTGGCATTTAAAACTTTAACAGTTTTCTGGCGTTCCCACTGGCAGCTGTTACAGGCGATTGCGAAGCAGAAAGCAGCGATGCTGGTTTCTGCTGACAGAGATGAGCCCAGGCTGTCAAGAAGGTCAGGACGTACCGGTACATCCATAAGGGTTTCTTAAGATGGGTTTTATGGACGTACCGGTACGCCCATAGGGGACTGAAGGGGTAAAATATGGACAAGAAGAATCAACGATTGAAAAAACAACTTGTTGCAACTATCTATGACCTGATAAGCACCAAAACTACTGCTAAGGCTTAAGCATGAAAATAGTAAGAATGCGATAGGTACCTGATGGTCTTGTGGGCTCAGATGCAAAGAGTCTCTGTTTTTCTTTATGTTTATTTATTATAGATTCTGCTTTGAAGTTTCTGTTTTTCTTTAGTACAGCCGAGACATCTAATCCTTCTCCATTTGTGATACCAGGGTCACATCCGTAATCCAGGAGAATCTTTACATTTTGTGCTTGACCTACATAGAGTAGAATAAATACTTCACTTCAATAATGACACCGTTGGTGAAAGCACTCTAGCGGATATTTGTGTTACAAAACATTCCACTTCAGCAACCTCACTATCCATTATTAAGTGCCAACCCTGGCGACTTTAAGTTGGCTCAACATATTGAATTCAGCCTTAGTGGGGAATATCAATGGGCTTGATAGCTATGTGTAATGATGTTGAGGGCTTAAGTTGAGAGCCAATGTTTCCTGTTTAATTTTTTATTAGCGAATAAATCACTCAGTCTTTTATTTTACAATGAAAGCAGACCATCAATTAAGACAAATCATAAGGCACAGGTTTGCAGTAAAGCATGAATACTGTTCCAGACACTTACGCTTCATTGTGTAGTGCATAGAGACTGGCGAAGATGCTACTATGTGTAAAAGTGTATTGCCATTTTCATCTTTTTGATTAATTTGATTCTTCATAGCAGATGTCTTCCTCAGCACAAGTTCCAGGAGGTTGTAATCACCTGAAAAATTTTTACATAATACATTGGAGCTGACTGGTGATAAATATACACGTGTCAGGAGATCTGTTAGACAGAATCTACTGCAAGGCCAATTTCTGGGAGCGGTGGCAAATGCACAAGGTGGGATTATGCAGATTCCCCCTATGCATTTGCAAGGGGGGGGGAGACCATTCAGCTATCATATGTATTAAAGTGTATATGATGACTGGAGTGTCCTTTTTTTGGAGTATTGGTATTTTTATCATTTTAAAATAAAGGTACAATACAAAATGCTTGTACATTCTATCACAGAAACAATCTGGCTATTTATAAACCTTTCCCATCATCTGTATTAGAAATTCCACCAATTTTTTAAATATCTCTAGTTTTCAATGTTTTTTAACCTATTAACCAATGTCTCCAATATCTCATGCGACAATTATGATCTTCCTTTAAGAAGCAGGTTGTCAGCTTTAGAGAGGCTGGGTCATTTCTTAATATGGCATGTTTGGCATGATTTCCAGCCTGAACAAATCAGCTAGGAACCGACAGGCAAGTTCTGCATATAAGATCTGTTTGGTTCAATTAGGAGGAACGAGCATCACCAGCAATCCATGTTCTTTGATCTTGCAGACTACTTTTGAAAATAATGGACAGCAAGGGAACTAATTTAAGTTATCTAGGAAAGACCGTATTTATCACCAAGGGACACCCAATCATAATGTTATTTGAGACCTGTAGCCTGCCTCTTTGAGCTTGAGTCCCAAATGAGGTTTGGTTTTAGAGCTGCCCTGAAGACAAAAAAAAGCATAACAAGCATAACAAGAAAGAAAAAAGAATGGTGCAAGGGTGAAGGGCTAACCAGTATGTTTCCCAAAACTAAGAGTTGTTACACAAATCAGTACGAGTACTTACTACCACCTTCAGGACCTAAAACTTTTAATGGACCCAGGATGTCACCCACTTAACCTATATGTGCACTTCTGGGTCACCTTTTATCCTACTTCATGATTATTATTAATAAATAAATAAATAAATTTACCTGCTTGAATGCAAAGCTTCAAAATGGAATGTAGAGGATATTTTCCAATGGTATCCACGTCTGCTCCCATAGTTAATAGCCACATTACAAGGCCATGTATGAGGGACATATCTCTGTAGTATAATGGGTTCAAAAATGTCTGGTATTGAAAAAAAGACAAATAAACAAAGTTTATTCATACTTTTCTTGGATTTATTGGATGATGTACTATTTACCACTTATGTGATACATGACTGGCAAAGTGGACCCCAAAATGCTTGTAGTGCAGGGGAGCATCTGCAATGTTTAGGCACATATAGAAGACAGTCTTGAAGGAAGGGTTAAAGTGCATGTTGCCAGTTGATCTATTTAGCCTACTCCCTGCTACGACATTTTTTCTTTTCAGAATCAGTGAAATTCTGGATACTGGCCCAGTGCAAGAAGAATCTATAGCCTTAAAAGAATCCACTTTTCATTTAACCCCTTCAGGACCGGGAATTTTTGAACTAGGGTGTCGCTAAAGGACCGGAGCCGTTTTTGTGTTTTTGCCATGTCTTTCTTCAACTGTAATTTCTCTCTTATCAATTGGTGCACCCACACAAATCATATATTGTTCTATTCAGCACAAGTAGGGCTTTCATTAGGGATTTCACATTGTTTTGTGTTGAAATAAACTGGAAAAAGTGGGGGGGAAATGAAAAAAACGCATTTTTTTACAGTTTTGTATACATACAAATTATACACACATTGAACCAATGGGAAAAAATTATCCCAAATATATTCATTAACTTGTCCTGATTTGGAAACCACCCAACATGGCCAGGATTTTTATCTATTTTGACCAGTATAGGGAAATATTGCAGGCATGCTTCACGTTTTTGAAATGTAATTTTTTTCAAAATTGGCATGGTAGTCTAATAACTGCAATAGTTGTCACAGATACTGA
>VKOC01000006.1:22411423-22425459 GCA_009364415.1 Spea multiplicata
AACAGCTCCTGCCTCTAAACACCCCCTCTGCTGCACACACTAATGAGCGGTATCCGCCCATCAACCCTACCTCATCACACAATGTATGGAGTAGCAGCCTTCGAATCCTTGTTTCTATTTGGCATTGTATGTACACATTTTTCACTGCCCTTTGTTTAAGTATTCAATAATGATCAACAGAAGAGCAGAAACAATTATATTAAAATACATTGGCTTACCCTTAATTCACTAAGCGAGGCATCTGGATCCAATAGACTACTTGCATCTCCACTTCCTCTCCGAGAAGATGAACCACTAAAGGTTCCAGGTAATCCTGATGTTGCATTACGGGATGATGGCTAAAAAGAAATAAATAATATAATTCACATACACTATGTGTGATAATCTGCCTCTAGGCTTTTTGAATGCTGCATAATGTTGAAAAACCTTTGCCCTAGTCTTCTCCTAGAAAGAATACACACAATAGCATACATTTGTTTCATAAAGAAGAATTTTGTAGAATATCTTCAATTCTTTTGTTTCAAGCTGTGTATAAACTAATCATATACACACTAGGGTCCCTTGTGAATCCTAAATCACAAACAATGTTACATTCCTTGTAATGTGTAACTATAACATTTCCTATCACAAAACATGAATAAGCTTTCTAACTTTGCTAACAATAAGGCATTCAATACAAAGCAACTCTGCACCCTTGATCTTTGTGTGCAGAAGTAAAATATATTTTAAAATTATAAATGGTTGGGTGAGTAATAAAGGAAAAATGGGGGGGGCGCTGCATGTATCTCATAAAGGTTGTACTGAAGACTGTGTCTATCAGGCATGACGAGCGAAACTCCCCTTTGTTCCAGTGCCCTTCTAAAGCTGGCTTTGGAGGACAGGTGGAGAATCTTCACTAACCAGGGAGGATGAATAAATAAATGTGCTTTTATTTAAAATATGTAAAAAGTTTATAAGCCTTGATAATTTTATATTTCTAATTGTGTTTTATTGTCTACCAAGGGTGACTATGCAGTATCAAGAAAAAATAAGTGAACTTTTTGGAATTAACAGCACTTACATATAAATGTGTCTTAAAATATTATATGATCTAAGTTACAATAATGAACAAACAGTTTTAACTAAAAAATACATAAATCACTTTCACAGTGTAAGTTGGAAAAAGTATGTTAACCGTAGGCTTATCACTTCAACAAAAGCTAATTGGGGTCAAGAGTTAGGAAAACATGGAGAACACCAGAGACCCTAGGTATATGGAGGAGCTTAATCTGTTCTGTAAGGAAGAATGGCTCTACGGGGAGCGCTTGTTTGCGGGTACTGCTGTCAAATGAGGTTTAACTTGTTATGAAATTCAACAGTTCACTTAGTTTTTCAAAAAGTATCCTTTGGGTGTTATTATTGTGACATTGTGTTTGTCTACACTTGTTCCTTAAGACTGCATTTTACAAGTAATGCACCCCCCCAAAAAAAAGCAGGTAATTCCAAAGGGTTAATTTACTTTTTCATGCCACTGTATCTGCTGGTCTCCTTCCAAGATTACCAAAAGCGGTATGCAGCAGTAGTAACTACCGTACTTACCCTGGAGTAACTGTCTGTGTACTGCTTGTCTATCTTCTCATCCAACTGAAAAAAGACGAAAAAAAATCTAATAAGTAAGTGTTTTCAAAAGTAAGGCATCCTAGAGGGATGAAAATGGGAATAGCTGTTACTTTAGGAAGACTATTATTTCTGTAAAGGTGTCTTTGTTGTCCATTCCATTTTAATGAAACAGTTGTGATCACAGTAGTCTTCCTCCTTAAAATCAAATTTGAGAATCGTTTTTTGTTAGTATAAAAGGAATACACAATGTATCACTCGTTTCAAGTTCTGCATGATATGTTTCAATCAAACCTGACAACCAACCTGACAACCAGCACACGTGGTGTCGATCAAGTGAAAATCTTCATGGAGTTTGACTTTCAAAATCCTTCGCTGCTCCAGGGAGATTTTGGTTTGTGGAATCAGACAGCGCACAACATACATAGCCCATGCAATAGTATATAACTGTTAATTTGTATCATGTAGAAAAATATAACATGCACGTTTGTGCTTTAAAGAACACACACATTAAAACACCTAGTTACTGATTATTTTGTACTTGTGTCAGAGGACCAATGTTGCTTTCCATGGACACATTCTTAACAGATTATATCCCTATACCCAGTGATGCATTCTTGTCAGCGCTGCTATTCAATGGTCTGGTTAAATAGGAGGTCACTGATATCCCCAGCCGGCCCATTAACAATATGAACGGTTGTGTCGAGTCAGCACAGTCCTCCACAGTTTCCTTCCATGGAGGGTTCAGCCGGCGGCAATGCCCTGGCTTAGGCCTAGGCCAGTGCTTAAGGTACATACATCAATGCCTATATCTCTATATAGAACTACAGTATCGGGCTATTTAAGCAATATTGTAACATACAGCCTTCAGCACTGTAGATCTTCACATATTTGGTGTTGATGGCACTGCAGTCTAAAGAGGCCCACTAACCTAGGGAATCATAGCGGTGTTGTGTTTGTATCTAGGATTTTGCAGCAAATAAAGCAAGCTTGTTTTAGTAGAAGAATGATGGCACATATGAATCAGCTGGCCTATCAATTTGGTCTACTTTCCAATGGAAACCCAATTATAGTGCACGGGAGCCTCATGCAGTCTTTGGGCTGTGTTAAATTCAAGTCTAATTTTCAAAGCCTCAACCAAAGAAAATGTACTTTCATAATGCCAGGGAGAAAATCGAGAGGGTTATTTACTTCTTTCACTTCTTTAAGGAAGGTGGGATAGACATTTTTACAAAAATCTTAACCAATGCTGGGATTCATCCGCCACTGTCCAATGCTACATGATATCAATAAACGTGTAAGTTAGTCACTGCCTCAGCACAACAACATGCATTTACACTCACGCTATTTATATCGTGGATGCTGACATCATCCATATCAGACACAACGCTTCCCCTACGGTTGGAACGACTAAAATAATCAGCTGCAGATTCACTCTGGTCAGAGAAGTCTGATGCCTTAATGAGAAAGAAATGGCTTAGAAATGCTTTCGTTGGATAAATTAATTGCAGGTTATTGTGAATGATTATGGTTTAAAAATGCATATACTTTATTTCTGCAATGGGTTCTCATGAAGGTTTCTCTTGGGAATCCAGTTTACATAAACAAAAAGCTTAACCAAGTGAACCAAATCTAGCTCAGATTCATGTTTTTTGGTTTGTGTTTGTTTTGCTTTTTTACTAGCGCACAGAACAGAGGAAAGACATCAGCACTTATTGCGGGCCAATAGCTGATGAGGAAAGAGTCACTGTGGGATTATAGCAGTATAAATACTTTTTTTTTGTTTAGTTTTGCGTTTTTTTTTGTTATAAAAAAAAAAAAAAAACAAAAAAACAGGAGCACTTTCAGCCTCGATGACAAACACAATGTAGAGAGAGCTGCTGACAGGATATAGCGGTGTTCCCTACAGAACCCATTTACAAAGGAGACATGACCTGTAAATCGAGATTTACTTCCAGAACATTGTGCACAAGCATGAAGGTGCTTTTTGAGTTTATTAAGGAGCTCCTTAAACTAGGAGAAGGCTGGTGGGTTAATTGTTAAGCAGGGTGAAAAGCTACTCAGATTCCTAGTAAAGCAACGTGTAAACAATATCCATAATGGTATCAATGTATACAAAAATACAACTATGAGACATTTTTTAACGTTAGCCAGTATCCTTCTTCACAGTTATTTTAGTGAATATATATTGGTAATAACTGCAGACTGTTAGATAAGGTATTTAACAAAACTAAAAACCACACAAGATACGATATCCAATGTAGCACTTCTTTAAGTATACATCGGTTTTACTCATGCTCAATAATATACAGAGATGGCAAATACTGTGTGAGAACATGCGGCTTTGCTCACCACGCTATCCCTTCTCCCTCGGCCAGCATTACGAGACGACACAGAACCCTCATCATCTGTAAACTATCAAGGACAGAACACAAAATGCACACCATGAAACTGGCCCAGAAACGAACATGAACTGAAGCGATAGCGTACAGGCCTTGGCAAAACACACAGGATTGTCAAGCACCAAAAATGCCACTGCTGCAAATGAGTACAACACTTATTCCTATAGCAAGGGTTGATCCTTTAAACTAAGCAATGCCAAGGAAAACAATATGTTTTTCACTTATTTGCCGTATCCTTCATATGGTATATGCAAGCGATTTGTTTCCAGTCCTTCACATTATAAATATTCTATGGCATGTCATGAAGACAATGTTTCCAAAAAGAAAAATATTCACATACAAATAATGAATGTAAGAGTTTCAAATAATTCTGTTTCTTGGGAATTTAAACCCCGTATCTTTTAGTATCACATGAAACGTCTGGCATGCATTTGACATTACACACTGGAAGTGAAACTTTAAACAGTGATTGAAACCGCAAGTCTTCATTAACTTGTTAGATCAACAAAGAAATAATTGTGTGGTGCAAATACATAAATAAGGGATGGATAACAATTTATTCGCGGAGCACAGGCAAATATGAAAGTCCCTAAAACCAACTGTTCATCTTCACATGAGCCGAATGTTTTACGTGGCTAAGTCTTGTTTTAAACATGCCATGTGTTTTTCGGGCACGCAAACATGCAAGAAGAGCTCTCACCGAAGGACTATTTCGTGCTGAGCTGGCTCTTGACGAATAATAGCTGTACTCAGATGGCTGAAAACAATGTTACCGCAGAAAAGGAAAAATATAGAAACAGTAAGCAACAATGCCAAATTTCAAGATTCACAAATAGAAGCCTGGAGAGGGGAAGGAAAGCAAAACTTACAGTGCGGGAAGAGTAGTTTGAAATCCCATCTTCATATAATGACGCCTAAGAAAAAGTACAAAGGTCTCGGCTAGGATGTTCCACATGCGGCTGAAAGCCAAATAACGTATTTCCTAAAGGTATGTTATGCCATGCTGTTTAAAATACACCAAAAAGCAGAATGAGAGCACCTTCTTTTCCTCCAAAGATCATGTGAAGAACCTCATTTTCTTGGACATGATTTCATCTGACTCAAGTACCAAGTCAGATGAAATCATGTCCATTTTTGGCAAAAATACATTACATTTATATACCCTAAACACCTGAGATGAATAAAATAAAGCCTAAATGTGCCACCTACCAAACGCTAATGCTTAGACCAACCTAAATGATAATCTAGATGCCATTTCATACAGTTGCCCAAAAATGTTTACTTAAAACAAGAAAACATGAATGTTAAATGCTAAACTGAATGTTAAAACCAATGTTTAAACAAGGCAGAAAGAAGCAATTTATGTAGCATTAATAAAATCTGATGGTTAAACTTGCACAAACCAGCTAATAGCGATGGTGCATACATTTCCCATTAACAATCCAAGCAGATTGCCAGTACTAACCGAACTGGAACTTCGGATCAAATTACTACTTAAAATAGGAGAATTCTGTGAGGAAGGGGGAAAACAAGAGAAGAAAAAATGTCACCCTTTTCACATTTGGTATGCGTCTGTAGGGCATTGCAAGGTGCAATCCCAATAAACTAAGGCTTTATATTGATGGATTGTGCCAGAAAAAACTAAACCATGACAGGACACAAGCAGCTAAGCAATACATAATACGAATATCGAGTGCAAGGTTCTGTGCGTTTTCTGCACATCTCAGTAAACTACAGATTATCAGGATTGCTGTAAATATTCTGCTGATCTGTACTAACCCTGAAACTCTTGGTGGTGGCCAAAGGATCGCTGTAAAGAGAAGAGGACTAAGGGAAAGATATATGAAGTATTAAAAACTGGGTTGTTTTTTTCTCACAAAACCACTGCAAGGCATGCAAGAAACACACATATATATATATATATATTATATATATATATATAATATATATATATATATATATATTAATATCGTGAAATATAGATTGCCATCAACCAGCATGCCCTGCTCCCTGTCACCTTATATATATATATATATATATATATATATATATATATATATATATACACACACACACGCATACATTCACACAAAGCGTAAATGTTAATTTTCTATAACTTTCACACTATCTCACATTACAATATTCTAAAAGAAATGATCTCACTAGTCTTTGAGAGCCACGGGGATGCAAAGTATCGTACCCACTCATGCGCATGGTGTGTGAATGTGATTTTTATTTGTTATTCAAACTACTGTATACAGCATAAATTAAATACATGTGCAGGGTCAGGTTATGAATCAGTGGCACTTCAGAGAAAAGCAATTGCAGTATTTCCTGTTTGGACTATGCTCCTACTTTAACATCTGCAGGCCTTGTATGGAGACACAAAATCCTGTGTATATGCTAAGTTCTAATAGCTTAGCCTGGCAGGCCAACAGTTCAGATATGAACCATTACTTCTCCATTCAGTGGTTATGCTGTGCATGCTTTAAAATACCCAACAAACTGCAAACTAGCAGGATAACAGACCCGAGGGTAGTAGGTAGAGATGGGTTTGCTATGCTTAAGACTGGTATATTTCCTCTGATCATGGTAAAGTCCGCTCTGTAAAAGGCAAAATATTAGGTTAGAAAGGAAGGAAGGAAAGCAAAACATATGTCTACCTTCTAACCTATGTATTGGAGAAAACATTAAAAGTAGAAAGACAAGAAGAGCAATTTGCCAATACGAAAGTAAATTTGCTTTAGCAGCATTTATAACCTCTCTGCAACAAAGAAAAGGGGTGACCGATTCCTACCGGACAAGCTAAGCCGGACTGGTATACTGCATAGGAAACTGTGTTTTAAGAACCCCCCACATTATCTAAGCATAATGCAAGGCCAGTTTGGTCCCTCTTTCAAGATACTCTTGCCAAGCACAGCAAAAATAGACAATTTAATAATAATAAACTTTTCATTAGGCAGTGTTGCTAAAGTGGGTATTCAAATGGGCAACACTTGGTCCTATTCTTTGGCATATTATTTATCCAGACTGTTTCGCTCTAGTAGCAAGCCAGAGTACTCTGTTGCTTTGGATCTGTGGTAATCTGCCTGGTAGCCACTAGTATTTATCATTTTAACCAATTCCATGCTAGCGTACATAGTCATTCTGTTCTTTTTAAGCTTGAAAGTACATTTTCTTTATTTTATTATTGCCTGTGGTAGCCTGGTTTCATAATTTGTGAATGGTTTGATCTGGGAATTAATTTCAGCTCTAGCTATGCAAACCACTGAAGTCTCAAGTAAAAGCCACCCCAGTTAACGGTAACAAGTATTAAATATTTAGATCCAACGCCTACATTTAATTGCAGCCGAAAATATTTTCCAGTATTAATAACTGAACAGGGTAACCTGCGTCAGAGTAAAATCATGGCTTCCATATGTTAATAGAGACCAGAAAAGAAACAAAAAAAACTGCATTCGCCCATTAACCTTAGCCAAATTAAAAGCTTAGAAATGTATTTTGAACCGTTTTGTTTAACCGGTATACATGAGCTGGTTAAGAATAATAAAAATTGCCCTTTTAAGATGAGTATGTTATAACACACTATTTACACCTATAAAAACCAACATTATTTTCAGCATTCTGACTCTTTCTGCACTAACCAGTAGGTCTTTACGAGAACTAGATGGCTTATCCTTGGCAGAATATGAGGAGCTGTAGATTTGGTTCTGCAAAGAGAAACTGTATTAGCATACAGAAATGAGAGACTACACAAAACATTGCAACCCGCCTAAAAAGAGCAGTTGAAATCCATTTTTTATTAGTAACTAGTGCATCCGGATCAGTAAATGGTATTGGAAAGCCCTTTGCCCTGCTAACTACTAAATGCCATCTCCGCTATTCACAAATGTTCAGTTCCGAAGGGTAAAGCACAGCAGGTGCTAAAGGCTGACCCTACCAAAAAGGCAGCTCGGGCAGCTGGCGGGAGAGTACCACCAGGTTCTCTCATTTCTTTGTATGTAACTTTTTGCAGGAAGAGGTAACAGAGTTCACCCATGGTGCTAAAAACCCCAGGGCCAGCACTGCTGGTGCTGCTCTTGGTTTCACAAAGCATCCAATACACGAGGTGGTAGAATAAGCCAATGATACATAACCCTTTATGTGCTACGTCATTAAAAAATATTCAGTTTACACAATTTCAAATTGTAAGCATGACCTCTAGACCTGTTACCCAGCTACTAAAACCGAGGAAGGGACAACGATCAGGGGTTTAGAAGCCCAGTGGTACAGCTAAGCTAATTTTATTCATTACTCTTCTACACTTTTTTTTTTACTTTCAAAGAAAGCTAGTTTGGGCAAGATGTCTAAAACATTCCATAGAAAATGTTGGCCTGGAGCTTATAATTAATATTACAAAAACAAAATATGTTTAGTAATGGCAGCTACATTTTGAATGTCATCATGTCAGGGAGAAAAACAACGAAAATAATAAGTCAGTAAATTTACTACACAGCGAAAGGGAGGAGAACCAAAAAAGCAAATGTTAAACTGCATAAATTGTGTAAATGGTAGTTAGAGTAAGCGTTGAGTTAAGGTTTCTTTCTTTAATAGAGCAAAACTGTTAGTAAGCTGTGTAATTAAGGAAATCGTGCTCACACGCACACGCACACAAATACACTACATACGGAGAGAGTACTTCTTCTGGAGCTATCCTTTAGTAAATCATACTGACATCCAATTAATGGGGAGAGAGAGAGAGGGAGAGGGAGAGAGATGAAAAAAATATATATTATGAGCAGTAATGTCGGTTAATGCAAAATAAATGATTAAACATAAAATTAAAAGTTAAGGCAATGTCTGATTAACCCCTCTAAACCCTATTAAAAAACAATGCTAACGTGATGCATTTGTCATGAAGGGACGTTTAAAAGACCTTTCAACACTACAGAAAGCGAAGATGAAAATTATTTATGACACATGTAAAGTTTTATATTGATGCTTTTCAACTAATTTAGTCATGAACATGTTCAGATTCTTATATCTAAATAACCCGACTAATAGCCTGCCGAGATGCTAATCTTTCACAATAGACATTTCTAAAAATTCCCCCCGTATAAAACTACAGAGCAAATCCACTGCTTAAAAATCCAGCGTTTTTACTGCTAGGTGTGCAAAGACTAAGCGTACAAACTTGGTCATTATTCAGCAAGCAGAAAAGGCAAAACCCAAAACAAACACACCCTGTTATCCGTCATCGACCAGAAACAAAGATGGATATGAGTAAGCAATGGCACAAAAGCCCACACATGATTAAACCTCATGAGTCAGTGAAAGGCTGCTATTATATTTTCCAATTAAAAAGTTGTAAACCATCCACAAATTATATATACTAATATATATATCTATATATATATATATACACACACATATATACACACACACATAAACACACAATATTTTCTTCCAACCTCATTCAATGTTCTCTTTAAAGCAGGGCAAAAGGGGGAGCTGCCCAGGGCTGTTCTCTTGAAGACAACCCAAAGTTGTTATCTACTGCAAGATGCTATCTGTGTGTGTGTATTATTCACTATGACATCTATAGACATACACAATCATGAGTTGGGAAGCGTATCAATCCAAACACCATTTACAAAGTGAATTTCACAGCACATGCTATATTAGGTATTGACTACCCAATTATTACTATTAAATCAAGTGTACATTTCTGTCATGTACAAGGCTTTTTGGGTTTACATAGGGACATTGCATGTTTGCCAGACTTGGGGGGGGGGAATTTCCTTCAAAGGGTTCGACTTCATGTTGCTTTCCCAAATGGCATGATTATGAGAAGATGGATAATTAAAATATCCTTCAAAGGTGGGGCACTCTGAATCTTATCCAATACTAACACATTAGGGAACATTGCTTGAGAAAGCTCCTAAAGTGTTCACACACCTCCGTGTGTAAAATAAATAAATAATAATATAGCGCAAGTTGCACTTGTCGGCACAGGCTTGATGTTACTTTTATTACAAAAAACTATTCTGGAAGTAAATTGCCAGACTTATGCTGCATAAAACCAGTCAAGGGGGCTTATTCACTAAATGTGGAAATAGAAGAGGCGTTTGCAGGAGAGTTATGGTATTAACACGTGCACTTCTTCATTCGTTATGAAAGTCAACACTGGATACTAGCAAGATTCTGGAGTATGTGCTGAGCTGGCCATGTATAATTCAATAGAAAGAGACTTCAACTTCAAATAAAGACTATAATATCCCAAATGCACTCAACATGCACATGGTTTTTTTGACTGACCAGGTTCAATCAGAAACAGTGTTTCTCATGGAAAGGCAGATGAGAAGTGAATAATAATAATAATAATAATAATAAAGATTGGAATTGTGGGGTTTTTCACTAATTCCCTATGGAAACAAGCAATAAAAAATAAATTGTCTGCTGCTTGTTCCATGCTCATATAATGTTGTTAATGCACATTCTAACAGAGTTCAAACTTGCCAGAGTGCACACAACACAAATGTAACCTCTGGCTACACACCACATGGTCTCTCCTCTTGGAAGTGCTTTCTCTGCCCTTGTGTGAGTCACGCACATCCACTGATGAGCTCTTCAAGATAACAGAAAAATAAAACAAATGAATACTTGCATAAAGGAGAAAATGAATCAACCCCATTCATAATATAATCTGCTTCTATGCCAAGCAATGAATTAGTAAAACACATCTATGCACATGGTGCTGATTTGTTGCTCAAACATGGTGCTTACTCATTACAGCAAAATAATAATTGTAGAATAATAATAATAATATTGTAGAATTTTAGTTTCCCCTTAATTTAATTTTCTCATTTGTAGGTATTGTACACATGGAAGAGAACACTAACCCTGTGAGTGTCGAGACCCCGACTTGATGTCAAACTTGAAGAACCCTATGACAGTGAATTCAGAAAGAAAATTGAAGTGTAATGAACGGATTAAAAGAAAGTGATGAAAAACAATGTAATTAAGCAGTACGAACCACATAAGGGCGCTGACTGGATCGGTGGGAATACTTGGCCCTGTCTGAATCCTCCTGAGAGGGAAATTATTATTAAAGAACATTATATATATTTTATATATATGTTTCTGGCATGCGGGAACTCTACAGTAAGGCACACTGTTAGTAGGTACCACACTTTCATTAAAACACATTCGCATTATTAGCATGCATTTCCAGAACAGAGCAATTCATTTCTCATTACTAAACAAGATTTGCTCTGGATTCACTTACAGTAATATCTGAACTGTGCCCCAAACAAGTTGGCTATCAACCAGCATAACCATTAAGTGGGGGGAAAAGACTCGAGCTGACATGGAGGAAGCTCATTGTATGCCTTGTATGTAATTAGCTTCGGTAAGGCTCAAGATTCTCACCTGCACTACTTTTTGTCTAAATGAAAACCAGATTTTAGATTTTACATTCCTTACATTTATTGTAAACATTGAGTTCTTCAACTGAAGTATGAATCTGGAAATATACCCATCATAGAACACTTCATATGCAACAACCTAGTACATATAAAAGTACTCCGTTTTTAAAACTGCTTATTTATAAGCTGTGACTCAATGAAATTGCTACGGAGCATAAAGTTTTACTTAAGTTCAAAAATACCTTAAATTGACAGATATTAGATATAGATAAAAAGTATATAGTAAAAAGAGAACGTCATGGGCATCAGATGGCCTACAAGTTACTAGTGGCATCACCTGGTAAATCAACTCTATCCTGCATGCTTTCGTCCCTCTTTCTCCTTTAACCTTATTGTCTTTTTTGCCTTCTCATTGCCCTTTGGGTTTTTAACACTCTCTTTACTTTTTCACTCTCTACTTCATAGTTCAAGCTGCCACTGGGTTTCAGAAAATAGCTATAATCCTTTAAGTGCCAGAAAGATGTGTCAAATGTATTCTCCAATAGTCTCCTTTATCTCATCTTACATACCATTCTCACCCAGTTCCATCTCTAACTGACCTACCCGCAACCTAAATTGCTATGTATGAAGTAATTATTAACCTTTCTACAACCTTCTTACATTCAATCTATAACCATTACCTAAAAGTAAAGGAGTAAATGAATATACATTTAAAATGATAGCCTACATTTGATTCATATATCCACATTCATAAAGACAAAGAACAATTGTGACCTATAGCTTTTACCAGTATTGCATTGTAAATGTGCAAACACGAGAAATCACTGGGAGACCTGATACTTCAATGTGAGGAATGTTATAGAGCAAGATTTTCCACCTGAAAAATGGATGTAACAAAAAAAAAACCTGAATTTTCTTGTCAGCTTGGTTAGTTTACACCAGGGCTTGAAATTTGTTGTGAATCCAGGCGCCAGCTAAAAAAGTTAGGAGCCGAGATTTTTTTTAAACTAACAGTTGGTCAAGAGTGATCTGATGATCATCCGGCCACTTACTAAACTCACAGCATTTGACCTGGAAGCACCCTGGACTTTCAGGTCAGTGCTGTTTTTTTTTTAAAATTAACCTTTTTCCTTTTTTTTTAACTCTTTCGATGCCGAAGTTCCATTGGAGCACAGCATTGACAGGTATTTAGTCCCCACAAGCTTGTGGGGACAAATGTTAACCCCTGCAATGCCACGAATGTGTCATACACAATTGTGGCATTGAAGGGGTTAACGCTGCACTGTCGCTCTCAGGGAGCGATCAGGCAGCAGGGGAAGGTTGGGGCTGGTCTCCACACTCATGTGGAGACCGAAGAACCCTCTTCCCCTGTCCCTGAAGCTGCTTCTGGCAGCTGGGATGCAATTGCTGGTCTATAGACCAGCCATTGCAGGGGGGAGTCTCTGATGACAGCTGTAGGCTTCCATGCCTACAGGAGTCATTAAAGGGCGTGCGGGGGCTCGTTTTTCCTGTTGCTAGTCTGCCTGGCAGACCACCAGCAGCAGAGCCCCGTACAAAACGGGAATTAACACGCTGCACTGTCGCTCATGGAGCCATCAGGCAGCAGGGGGATGTTGTGTCAGGTCCCCACCCAATCAACACACAACCCCCTTCCCTGAAGCTGCCTGTGGCAGCTGAAAACGCGATTGCAGGTTTTCCTGCAATCGCAGTTTAAGCCTACAGAATCACTCCGTGGGAGTGATCACAGGCCCGGGGGCGGGCATTGAGTGGCTGTGCTGTCTGCCCAGACTCCTGGGCTCCGTGATCACCACGGGGATTTAACAGGCTGACAAACACCTAGGTGCCAGGGCAAAATGCTCAATCGCCATGGCGACCTGGTGCCTGGAATTTGTCGAGCCCTGGTTTACGCTAGCTACCCACAAATCTTTGTGATCACACACGTCATGGTGCCTTTAACCATTTCACTGCCAGGTCCATATCCACCTGAACGTCTGGATGGATTTCACAGAAGAGGAGCATATCCACTAGTAGCAACTAAGTAAAGCCTAAAGCAGGAAGTCATTCTTGAATATACGAACTTTCATAGCACCTGTGGTGATCAGTATCCACAACGCAAGGTTCACTTTAGGATCAAAGCAGTTCTCCCAATTGCCCATAAAAATGGTTAAATTAAGTTAAAGGGCAAAGTCTGGACTTTATATACATCAGTTATACTATAAAATTAAACTGGGGCAAAAAGAAAGCAAATCATTATGTGGGAAAAAGAGGGTTACAAGATTTCAATATTGAATCATTAAAACGTTAAAATGGGATAAGTGCTGCTGAAATAACCTTGGATTAGCTCCAGATAAAACACAATAGACGGTGATTGCACTCATTTTCACAGTACTGCTGCCAAGAGAGGGGAAAACAGGTCTATTGGCAGTGCTGTTATTTGGGACTGTGATTTCAAGATGATGCACTTGTGTTTAATAAAACAGACAAGATACTGTGATAAGCTTTTACGTACACACACAACAAAGGCCAAATTGTGCCGTGTTTTGTATCAGAAAGAAGTGAGTGTTGACAGCTTGTCTCATATATATTTTGTATAAACAACTTGCTACAGCCAGTCAACAATATGTTGGCCTGA
>VKOC01000006.1:22444705-22471604 GCA_009364415.1 Spea multiplicata
AGGGATTTGGCAAGCACAACCTGTACTGGGAGTCTGAAACCTGCTTTTCAGGTTTAGGAGGTTTGTATCTGGAACACTAAAGAGACCTAGGATATCTCTGACCATTACCGGATAATGTAGAGGTAAACAGGCCAACCTGCCCAAAATTCAGCATATCTTTCGAATCTGGAACAAGTATTTAAACGACGACTTATTACAGCTGCTACCTTATTCTCACAACTGATCAGATCACAATTGTTTCTAGGCAGGGGCAGAAATCAACTTATACGTTAAAAATAAAAACAAATTCCAGTGTAAGACGTCAGGAAGGACATAGGTGTTTAGTAGCTTCCACCACTAGTAAAATTTTGGGAAGTTAACCTTTTAGATCCAGAAATATCTAGAGTTTCCTGGACAAGAATGAAGACGTACGAGCGAGGAAAAGCAACCACTGTTAATGTCATACAGTTTATACGCACACAAATCATTCGACAGTTTTGGGTGCGGATCACTTTTGATTGCACTGGGTTAATCTGCAAGAAATGTCTTGATATGAAACGGTGTGTGTGTAAAGCTGTTTGGACCGTTTTTTTTATTTTTATTTTTTTCCGGTCTAAATAAATGCTTTTACAGCACACAGAGAGGTTTATTAGGTAAACCATGAGATTACAGGTGAGTTGAGGGGAAATGTTTCATCTAGCCTGTAAGAGGGGTTGAGCATAAAGCACAGACAGACTTCTTTAAGCTTGAAAAGCCCCTTAACACGGCATGATAAAATATTCAAATTGACCATTTAACAATTAAAGCCCAGTGCCCCCTCCCCCCCTTATCCCTGGTCGTATTTAAAGCAGCAGGATAGTATTACTTTATGGTTGGCCACATGTTCTTCCAGTCCCTCTGACAGCAGCATCAATCAAGCCAGAAAGTGGATGAGGATATATAGCCTCAGTCTCAGAGTGTTGTCAAGAGGAACAAATCTCCGATATAATGCGGCGTTTCTCTTTTCTCTTCTAGGTGGCAATATTGCTGCCATTTGATTCTGTCAATTAAGAGAAGACCTTTGGCATTTACTCGATCCTCTGTATACAAATCGAGTGTTACCTGGGAACAATCAGAAAATAGCAACCCCCTCTCCTGGGATGCTGTGATTTATAGAACGTGGACACCAGCAGTAAGTGTAATGCTATGGAGGTCACATAGTCTAGAACAATAAGAACTTTCCTACAGCATTACACTTCACGTGATTAGCTTACATATGAACTCCCTTTTTTGAGGGTGTCAGTGCCCTATAAGCCCGGCCATTGTGCAAAATATACCAAAATGTGTTTTGGTATCTTGGCCAACTCTTGGCCAACTGTTTCCAGTTCACGGTACATCAATAAAATCCACGTACATCCCAAGTAACTACTAGATCCTCAATATCCTCAAAATGCTCAATAAAGCCTCACACACTTCTTCCAGAGCCCCCTTTATATTCAATAAAGTCTGTAACATATTAAGGAAACCTGGGACGCTCAAGGTGAGGACGTTTGAAGAATAAGCAGAAAAATAGGTGGGCTCCGGTTTCTCCTGTATGAGTTGTTCTTTTAGGGTGTTTTTTAAAAAAAAACAGGAAAACCTTATAGACCCTGTTCAACCACCCAGCTTGAAGGCACTTTTTCCCCACTGATCACAGTCAGGAATGAAAGCATGAAAACAGTCACAGACACGGACAAACAATAAGGTTTATGATTGATGTTTGTTGCCAACTGCCACACAGAAACACAAAATGTCACACCAAACTGGCTTTCCTAAAAAAAAAAAAATAATAATTACTGTGATGAACGATTAGGATTAGCATAGATTACTAGTAGCAGCTATTGCATTCTAAGAGCTTGTAGGCATTTTATGGCATTTCTTTTTCATGAAATAGTCTGTAGGCTGGCTCAGGATACAATCTCTCTACAGAAATGTTATCGAATAAAGCCATGCAGCGAGTCTACAACGAGATATCATTTTGATACTTTTCATTTGAAAACTGCCCAAAATCAGGTCTATAAAAAAAAATAAAATAAATATGTTTCACATCATCAATAATAAAATGTGTTTGTTGTAAATGAATAGGAAATAAACTTTAGGCTTGCGAGAGATTCTAAGGCACGAATGGAAGAAATTAAAGCATTTGATGACTTATTTTAAAAACATGTATAATTTGTGTAAAAAGTACTCAGGTTGTTAAGAACTCATTATGCATCGCTGTTCAACAGAACCATAAAACTTGCAAGAGAACCTTCATATTAATGGAATTCAAAATTAAATTAAAACAGGTTTAATGTATTTAAATTGACTTATTTGGCTTTGAGGGATTTTTGTTCTTCGTAACTCATCGATATTAAATTGTCAGAACATTTCAAATAATTAATTTGTTAAAAAAAAAGGCATAATATTTAAAGGGATCAAACCGTGAAACTTGGAAATAAATAAAAAGGTTAGCTAAAAATGTGTTTTCCGACAAAATCAAGCAGCACAGCAAACAATGACTAAATACTAAATGTAATCTTGGGGAAAAAAAATTATTTTATACACGCACTCTTGGCTTACAGAAGAGTTTTTATGGATCGGTAACAGTGCACAGAAAATGGGGGCTTTCATGGGGGCAAGTTCTGCTGCTATTACACATAGACTTCATTGCAAACCTTTTACTGATGTTTTAGTCAGCAATATTATTATAACACAATCAGCAATTCTTAAAAAGATGCCAAAAAGGAATAGACCAGCACTAGCTTAGATTCCAACTTGCTTCAACTCAACTCATAGCATTTTCTATGACAAGCTGACACTCAAATATGTGAGATATGCATTCATTAACAAAGCTAAGTAAAAATCAAGTAAAACACGAAAAAAAATCTAACAAGTGTTCTACTTTAGGAGGGTCAGTCCATCTCTGGGTCCCAAATCTGGTCCCTAATGTCCTTTTTCTAAATATTGGATGAGTATCTAATTTCACGAGGTGTCCCTCTTTGGCCGTTTGACGTTTCGTTTTGGTATGTACCTCCAGTACGTATACTGGAAGGTCATACTTCCAAGGATTCAGTCTTCCTATGTGTTAGTAAAATCGGCGGGTGGCCATAAAAAATAAGTTACCGGTACTTGAAACCCCCAGGTCATTCACAAAGATTTTGAAAAGTTCCTATTTCAAACATTGGGTGGGATTGGTTTCATTAACCCACCACCCTGTTGGAATTTGTATGTAAGAGTATATGTTCATTTATAAAATCATTATAACCATATACTATACCATACTGAAGGGGGTTCTTGGAATGTTTTCCAAGTTCCCTGTTTAAAACACTTTTTACGCACACATTTTATTATGTTTGCCTTTTGCTCTTTGGCCACAAAGCTATCAGCATGTTAATCAGCCGACTTCTGAACGTGGCTCTTATTACAATAAAATTCTGCAACAGCCTTGGTTGATGTATTAAACAAGGAGAGGCTTCTTGTTTGTTTTTGTTATATTGCTTTAACGTTTACTAAAGTGTGAAACAAAAGGATGGCTGTTTCCATCTCAATGGTTTCAACCTCGTATTCTGAGCAGCAGACTTCTTACAGGCTCACCAAACCCTTGTTCATATACTGGGAAGTCTGTATGCACCAAAGTCATTTGGTCTAAAAACTTCCATCCAACTCAACAAAAATTCTTTTGAACTTGCTACTTCTAGTTTTTCTTAACTACCCACTTAGAGACACTGGAGGACCAAAAAAATCCTGAAAAGATAAGTCATTCTACTCAAAAAAGCACCTTTGAAAATGGGCTCTTTGTTACCTGATAAAAGTTGGGGAAAAAACACCAAGACAATCATTAGAAACATTTGGCAAAACAACCACTAGCAATTTCAATAATTGTGAATTACTGGGATCCAAAAGACTAGGAAAGTCCACTCCATTCACGGTGGGATTCTTAATAAAGTCAATATTGGCCACTGTTCATAATTCTTACTCTGGTAACCCATCATGGACCTTAAACATTGTCTTTCTTTAAAAAAAAAACAAAACAATAATTTGGAGAAATTTAAAAAAGAATGGGGAAGTGGTACAGCAAAACTGGCTGAGCTGCTCTAGGCACTGCAGGAACTCACAACCGAGACAAAGCAAAGCCACCTTCTGGTTAATGCGCAGATCACTATTATCTTACTGGTGCTCATCCATCTCTATGGTCCTTTAACACTAAACATTTAACACACAAGCTCATGAAAAAGTTTGCTGGTGATCTACTACATCCAAAAATCATGCTTCCTCCAGTTCTCAAACTCACAGTCATCCAAATCACCGTTCACTGTCTGTGATCCTTTGATACCCTTACTGCATTTGCCATCAAAACATTGAAGCTTTTTCTTTTTGGAAACCATGAAGCCTTTTACATAAATACCTGAATTTTTCTCATCATGGAATTTTTTTTTATAATATGGAATTACTCTCTTAAATCCATACAAAATTATAATCCGCCAAAAAACAAAAACAAAAAAAACCACAACCATCTTTGTATTGCACCAGTCGGTAAATTATATTAAAACATAACATGTAGTTTAAAAAAAAAAAATTAAATATTCTCTAAATAATGTAATTTGAGGAAAAAAAAATAAATTCAGCCTGGTATTCTCAAAACAGGAGAAATGTAATTACAGAAGTTCGTTAGCCGATTACAATTCTCCTTTCACAAAACCATTTGATAACATATCAAGAAGTTGCACAAACTTGTAAAATGCAAATAGTCATATGATTTCACAGAAACAATAATGGTATTAACTTCTAGCTGAACTTCTGCACAAAATGAAGTATATCCACTCTAATGGCGGTCCATATGGGAGTGCCAAATGTTAATATCCTAGGTTTTTATGTTTGTAAAGGTGTTAATACCAAGGAAACTGTGTCCTTACAGATTCACAAACCTAGCAGACCTTGCATTTTTCTCCTAAATGCTCCCTGCCAATTAAAAGTTGCATCAGAGGGTTTATTGAGTCGAGTCCTGTCGTTCCTCCTCTTTGTATAACACAGCAGACTGACCTGTAACCACTCACAGTCCTCTTTAAACTAGAAGAAGACCTTCAAGCCAAAATTGGCAGGCAGAGCCATGGAGAGGGAACAAATTAAGATGTCCAGGTGAAAGGTTTAATACAAAAAGGGTGCATTATTAAACATGAATATGTTTATTGAAAAGGCATACAACATTTAAGTATTTTGGAAAAAACTTGGGGTGGAAGGAGGTCTAGGTAGAACAGCACCTTGGCAAATATTTCTATTCCCCAACATCCCTTTGTCTTGGTAATTACCAAGTAATAGCCTTTTTATTTTTTTTCAGTAGTGTCTCATAAAATATGTAGTTTCTCCAAGCCCCTTGTGCTGCGCGAAGCGTATATAAGAAACGTTCTACTTTCCTAAAAGACTAACATCTCAACTGGGAAATGCATTGAATGACACACACTTGTGGTGCCTGTGTGCACTGTCCAGATAGCGGTACATATAATGAATTTAAAAACTGATCACAGCTACTATGCACCCCTGAGTCGTATAAAAGTCCCATACCACTAACAAAATATGAAAATATAACAAATATAAAGGCTACATGGTTCATACCATGCCTTTTTTGTGCAGTAGAGGGGAGGGCAATGGCTCCAACATTATTGTTTAACCTGTAATTCCACATATAGCCACTAGGATCACAAGCAATAAAGGGTTATTTTAGGGTATATTTTTGTAAAAGTGTAATGTTGTAGGTTTTTCTTTTTAAAACAATTTTTATAAGAGTTTTAAAATTAACAGCTCACATGCAACAAGTCTAGCATATGACAAACAAATGAAGCAGTACAGTCCATCACATAGCACCTTCAATCTGGAAAACAGGGCCACTGAAAATACATCTATATTTGTTGAAAAGCAGACCATCTCCCATGTTATGGTACTCCGATCTCCCATTCTCCAAAATTCCCAGAAAACTCCCTTCCCGACATATAATGTGTTTGGGGATTTTTATGTTATAATTTTATTGTTTTCCAAAGGAAAGTTATGTTTCTTTCAGGTTAGTAAATCACAAAAAATACATAGATACAACTGAAAATGTAAGTAAATAAATAAAATAATAAAATCAAATAAGACCGAATCAAGAAGGACAACAAACCTAGCAAAAGTTCAGCTTTTAATCACCGATTCTTTTATAGGCACTGTAGTGAATGCCAGATAGCTACTTATCATGCTTAGTATATGTACTTTACAGCCCTACCAATAAAAAGAAATCAAACAATACTCCTTTGTTCTGTGATAGATGTGAGGGGCAGCACATGGAAGGGCCCAATATTTTATTTTTTTTATAACTCTTGGTAAAGAACATTTGCCATTGAATTTATTTCACATTCAACAAAGAAGCTGAGCGCAGTGATCACATGCATCCTAATTGTAATGCTGCCTGCCGGATGTTCATATACCGCGGGAACGCCACACAGGATCCAGATACAACATCGCCATGATTTCCCAGTCTGCACTTTTCTTTGGCCACTACACTAAAGGGAATGACTAATATATGTAATATATACCGTAGGTTGGCTTCAACTCTTTGAATTCACTATGCGGTATAGTGAATAACTTAGCTGGCCCTGCATAATGCATAGCTGCTCTTGGAACGGATGCTCGCAGGGGTACGATATCGTGAAGTGAAATCAGCGAGATGAAAACTTTACACCCTCCTTCCAATTGGCGTATCTAGAACAACAAATTCTGATTTTTAAAGTATTTGAAGGGATTATTCTAGTTACTTTTGTGTTTGAAATGAAGCTGCTCTTAATTGATGCTATAGGGTAATAAATCATAAAATAATATAATATTCCAATAGGTTTCATTTATTGGAACAAACCCATTGGTGTTCTTACTTCTGTTATCATTGACTTTTTCTGCATAGGGGCTACTGCATAACAGTACAAATAAATGATGTCGTGACATGTCAGAGCGACATCACAGCCAGGGCCAAACTGGCCATCTGGAAATCCGGCCAGCAGCCCCAGGCACTTACATCATTTATCAGCCTCTGGCGTTAAAGAGTTTATTCACTAAAGCAGGCGAGTACAGAGAAGGGTTTTGGCTTCAACTCCTCTATTATACACGATGAGGGTTGAGGTGGCTGTCCGTAACGCATAGTTCACTCAGTAAGGTGATTTTCAAGAAATCACACAAAGCCACCAACTCTATTCTTTCAGCAGAGGCTCGCTGGGATTGGGCTTTAATAATGTATAGTTATGTCTGTGAGTTGAAACCATAATACTCCTGCATACTCTCCCCGCCAACTTACACTTTAGTGAATAAAGCTCAAATGTGCCAAATATTTTTAAATAAAAAGTAACCCCATAGAAACAGAATTTGATGGAAGATAACTAGCATTCAGCTCATCTAGTCTTCCGGTTTTACGGAGATAAAGAATTTATATTATTAAGGTTAGGCCAATGTATACACACGGTAAACACAACTGATACTCCAACTCTTCTTACTTTTACATTTATAATTAAACTACAACTATCCTCTTTCCAAAGTTAAGAGGACAAGTCAAGCCAGTTTGTTTTCTATAATCCATACGGTTTGTCGACAAGCTGCTTTAAAAAAATGTCTTTTTTTTAAAGTTTTTTGCCACAAGATGTTTTCCTAGGGCACGCTGAACAGTTCATTATCTGAACACCAGAAATGGTTGCACTGATGGGATGGAGCAGGTTCTCCCAATATCAATAATAGAGTTCGATTAACAAGGAAGACTTTGAAGGTCTCTGCAGGTTAGTCCTGGTGGTTCATTCAATACATTCATTTCATACCCGTGGTATATAAATATGGCACGTCAAAAGCAAAATACCATTAATGAGTATGTTAGCATTAGTAAAACTCCATGGATCGGTTCTATTTATTTAATTTTAGGCATTGCTGTTGTATACCGTCCCTCTGGCTCTGCTCTTCCTCTCCTCTGGTGTTCCTTCTGCCACCCTCATACCTGTCTCTCCAGTCTACTTCGATCATGAATCCTTTTGCCAGACTTGTCCCCCCTCCGTCAGTCTCTTCACTGGCTGTCTGTGTGCTTCAGGATGGATTTCAAAATCCCCTACCCGCATCTCCTCACTTATCTCCAAATACACTCCCACTTTCTCTCTGTTTATCCGATGATCTCCTCCCTTCCCCTCATCTTCCTCTGGCTCACCTTTCCTCTCCTGCCCTCGTACAATACTAATACTAGTATCCCTGACAGTGGTACTTTTCCCTCATGTATACATCCCAAACCATCTATAAATTGTAATCTTGTTAGAGCATGGTCCTCCATAACTCTTGTTTCTGTAAGTCAAACTGTTATGTGATGCGGTACTTGTTATGTCCCGCTAACTTATTGTACAGCGCTGTGAGATATGATGGTATTATATGAAACAATAATAATATTTAATGTCTACACAAACACAGATGAATAGAGCTTATGATATTTATTAAACAGGATGTCCGATTTGTAATGCACTTATCTCTACATCAACAATATAACCAAATTATAGAAGCATCGCACACATTCCCATTCTATTACCGGTACATAGTTTTCCTGCCGTACTACATGAACGGTCTAATTAACATTTATGACTGACCTACAGGACAAAGTTTCATATCTTGTCACATATTAGTCACAGAGTATTTGCATATAAAATTTCCTTTGTTTTAACAACCAGGTGTAAAGCATATTTTGGGCATCCCAAAATAGGATCCACCTACAGGTGTTAACATTCTGGATGACTATTGCTGACCTTGATAGCTTCAAAATCTCTGTGTACTTAACAACATGGGTGGATCCGGCCTAAAATTACATGCTCCAACTGAAAATTCTGTTCCAACAACGTTATGTTTACTTGTGCTGTAAAAGCGGCTTGTGAATTCACTAAGCAATTTTACATACCGTACTTACCGGCGTATTACACGCACTGGCGTATAACACGCACCCTCGCCGGAACCGGAAGTGCGGGAGACGCGGCTGCAGATCGTGCAGCTCTAGGAGTTATCGGCGTATAACACGCAGGTAGGGTTTAAGCTTATTTTTTTTTTTATATAAAAGTGCGTGTTATACGCCGATAAATACGGTAGTTTGGGTCACTGGTGGCTTCCATAAGAAACTTGGCTCATCGCCTCACCTGGTTGGGGAAACAATAATTCTGAGATAGAACTATACCAGATATAAAATTATCCCACCAATTTTAAGCTCTTGATTTTGGTCGGTAGAAAATTTGCAAAGCCTTGTAAAGCCACCCAGGCTGGAAAATGACCACAACATGAGCTTAACAACCACAAACAAAATGTACGGTTAATTACCCGTTAAAAAGAAACGCCATGGAAAGGACATAAGTGCATTCCTGGCATAACCTGTCCAGCAACGTGTCCAGCCGATACAAATTACTTTGCTAACAGTTCATCAACAAGGCTCCAAGCTGCAGAGTGAAAAAAATTAGCTACATGTCCGGGTCACGCTGAAGAATGAGAAGGAGGCCCATGACAACTTATAGTATGCTTCACAGAAACTCATTCTTCACTTACAAAAGATAATTTCAGGAACCCAAATCAATGTATAGCTGAATTAAGGAGACCGCGTGACTTTATAGAGGTCTTTAAAGACTATAAATATGGGCAGTATCCGCTAAGTTATATCAGACCCCGTTCCAGTCTGGTGCTCACTCCCATGATGATGTCTAGCCAAGGTATGGGTATAAAGTGTTAGATTAGAATCATAAGGGTTGTAACTCATCAGGACACTATCCTGATGCGTAATACAGACGCCTCTGGCCATATACAGTGAATGAGGGCCAGTAGGTCTGCTCAACGGGAAACACATGTCTCCGATTGGTCCAAAATGACTCTTCTGTGTCCCTGCTTTGCTAGGACCCAAACAAGTCTCATGTCATTACAACAATCATGGGAACAAAACCAAATGCATTTGAAAGCGAAGACTATGTACTACAGGTGGCTGACACCGACCAAAGTCCAGCTCCACTCCCATAATGCAAATGATATAACGCACTAGCAACAGTGTTAACAACACACAGATATACATACGATATTAGCTTCAAGCTTGCAACAAAAGGCGGCCATAAACCAACCCTAAACCACTGAGAGTTACTTAATCTGAAATGTACATGATTTGAATAGAAAACGTGTTTACTTAGGTACTGTTTGAATTAAATATTCTGTTAAAACAGAAACTAATACTCTACACCAAAGGGCTACTGGCAAATGCGGTAAAAGTTAAAAGAAAAAAGAAAAGGCTTTCTGGAGTAATTTAGTGGCCTAATTATACAGACGAGATGGGTCTGGTTTTATAGGGAAAAAAAAGATCTTGACATTTTTGTATGAACTTCCGATGACGATCCTACCGAGATGGACCATGGCAGTTTACATATCCTAGCAAATCAGAGAGATCTAAACTAGAAATTTCACATCTAAATATTTTGATCAATGTGTTTTCTAACACATAAAATATACTGCATGTACTAGACTTTAGCAACAATGAAAGAGTGACAGGATTTTACGTTTAATACCAGGAAGAGAAGTTGACTACCTAGAATAATGTGCGTACAGAAGAATGAAATACGTTCCCATTTTTCTGGATATGTACTAACATTATCTCGTCTGGTCAAAAGGAAAAAAAAAAACCCAGCCAGGCAGGCTGGCTAAAATTTCAGCGGGGCTGTCCTTAGTGTGATTTCATGTCATTCTTAACAAATAGTAATCATTAAAACAATTAGGAAATCGGCCTGTAAAGCACTATTTTCTAACCCTATATGTTGTATTCACAATAAAACGGTCAGTAGTTGGCCAAGAGAAGATGAACATATATGAAGTTCCTTATGCTTCATGATCATAGAGTTATAGCTTTTAAAATATATATTAAATATATACACTAAACACACTAAGTAACAGAATAAGACTAGAGTACTTGTTTGTTTATACAAATTGTATCATATTTTAGACAACACAGGTAGGACATCACAGAACATCTACAAAACTTCACGATCAACGCTCAAAGATCAACGCTCTCCACCATTATGGTCCAAGACGAGTTTGGAAGATAAACACTGATGCTGACGCATGTCCATAAATATACCATCCTACAACGAGTGTGCCCTACAGATGTGGGTGTGTTGATCCTCAGGATCCATAGGGGGAAAAGCGAAACAATCCTGTTAATTGGACAGAACCAAGATATACTAAAAAATGATTGACGGCCAGGGAAGGAATCCCTTTATATAGATCTCAAAGTACAACTAAGCAAAGACTTTGGTTTCTCCTATGATAATGGTAAAGAGCCTATGAGTCTGGATATGAAATGCTGTACAACGCAGCTTCTGACTTTCATGTTTGTCCAATATCCTACTTATTTAACGGTTGCCAAGGTACACAAGACACTTTCCATTTTTGCAATGTCAAAACCAGCGTTAGTGTTTAGGCTTTGCTATGAAACAACAAAACCTACCACAATATTTTCTTGACTGCTTAATGTTATCTATTTTAGTTTCATTTCTGGACACACCGTTAAGGCTTATACCCAGTTTTACCCCCCGATGTATTATATACCATAAAATATCATCCAAACTGTATTTCAAATATATTCTTCATTCCAGGCTGAGCCTTGTACAGATCTCAAACGCTGCAAGGATATTTCATTCATTTAAATGATGAAATGTATTGTTGAAGATGTTTTTTCCGTTTCTAGCCATCCAGTGAAATTGCTTCAGGGGTTAATCACTGCAAGCAGTTCTCCAAATTAGAGATTAGGGTACCATGTTTTATATAAACAAATTAATAGAAAAAAAAATCTGATTTTGCAATCTAAACAATGAATTAAATAATAACTCATGCGCAGTGGTATACTCGTCACAAGGTCACAATGACTACAACTGCTCTGCATTATGCATCTCCTGCAGCGGAATATATATATATATATATATATATATATATATATATATATATATATATAGTGAACTCTGCAGAATCTGATCCATGTAACATTAAAAAAAATGTACATAGTATAGAGTTTTGAGATCATTAATCTATAAGCAACGTGATCATGTTAGAAAATTTTATTATATAGGGATATGTCACAAATTAAAATTATAGTTAAAAAAAATAAAATCATTGCACCTAAGCTTCTTTTATATCAATAAAGTATTGTAAATCTTAGTTACAAATGGGTCTAACTACTGTGACATCTGGACAAGGTCCTTCTGCAATCATAATAAAAAGCCATCAGACAGGGCTTTATATACTGAGAGGGATGAACTGTGAAAGATATTTATTATATATATATATTATATATACACACACATTATTATTATTATTATTATTATTATTATATCAGAGCTATGTATTGTCGTTGTAAGTCCATAAGTGAGAGCAGAGCCGTATGCTGCAGTTTGTTTCACGTGTTGCAATGTATGGAATAAATGTTTGCCCCAAACTTTCACTTTTATTGCCGCAGCCGTTAAGGCTTTGCATGCAGGAAAGCCGGTGAAGTTGCCCGGAAAGCTCCACACACACACACCTGCGCGGGTGACACCCCGCCCGGCAGCACATTCATTCGCTATAGGCGGGTTCTGAGGTGCACTTACCGGCAGGTCCACAGAGACATCCGTCCCGTCCAGGAGGAGCACCCGGCAGGTCAGCACCGACTTGCTGTCCCCCGCTGCCGGGATGTGCACTGCGGCTCCTCCACTGACCACCGCGGAAGGCAGCAGGGTCGGGTGTGGGTAGTGCGCCCCACCGGGAGAGGCAGCAGCCCCCAAAGCCCTCATCCCCCCAGCTCCACCATCTCTTTCATCTCTAGCCCGGAACCCGGGGCCACGACCCGCAGCCGCAGCTCTCCCTCCGTGCCGTTGCATCGACCGCCGGCCAAAGGTCCTCCGCAGGAACCGCAGCATCATCCTTCACCTCCTCCTGGCTTGGCTTCCCTCCTCCCTCTTTACCCCTCTCCTCCTCTTCCTGGATAATAAAGCGGAGTGCACTGTGAGTGAAGCGATCAGGGGCTCCGATCACACCTTTACACCCAACGCCAACCTGGAGCCCCGCAACCTCTTCACACAGCCCTTTACAACAAGGGGGGGGGTTACACCGATGTAGCCGCTGGAACTGGCAACGGCTCGCACAAATCAAGCGCTAATAGGGAAAAGATCAATGAGCAGCAGATCGATGTGCAGGAAGTGAGCGATTGTAATCCAGTCCAATAAAAAAAAAAGGGGATCTGTGCTGTCTTTAAAGCCCAACTGTAATAAATAATAATAAAAAAAAAATAGGAAAAACTTTTAGCAAGATGAGGAGTTGCAGATCCACCTCTTCGCTCCCAGTCCATACAATTCAAACAGCGGAGCTTCTTATTGTCCAGGACTGGGCTGGGGAACGACAGGAATACCTACACCGTCACCCCGCCCGGCTGGGGCAACCATCCTGATGATGACGATGATGACGATGATGATGATAATTACTGTTTATTGCGAGCAGTCCTTAGAGGCGGATGGGCTGCGGGGTCATCCTGCACGGATCAGCTGCTAACGCAACAGGAAGGAATGTGACAAGACTTTTCCGTGTTGAGTATTCCTCAAAGAACTTTGACCTGCGCCCCTCAGGTGCCGAAAGCCACAGATGCCCCCCCGGATCTCCGATCTGTCCCCCTCTTTGGTCGCCGCGCACTTGTTGGATGCGGTCTCTTCCTCCTCTTCTCGCTAACTGGAATGACACAGACGTGGGTTTGTTTAGTCCCCCTCCTTCCCTCCTCCCCTTTCTCGTGTGTGTCGTTTTCTCTGCCGTGTCTCCTCCTCCCAAAGTAGTTTTGGCTGCTTTCCCAGCTACTCTATCGACGAGGCACCAGCAGCAGGGGTTTTAACCCCATCGGCGCCCCCCCCCCTTCCTGTTCAGCAAAAGGTGTCACCTCACAGGGATGACCACCAAATAACCTTGCTGAAGAATTTCATTTGCTCTGATTGACTTCCCTTAACTCACCGAGCCATGCCAGCGCTTGTCTGTCCACAGATCCCTAATTAAACCCCATTTTATTTCATTAGGCGCTGAGAATAAGGAGAAAATGCCAGCGGTATTGTTGACCGCTGTACCATGGCTAGCTTGGTGGGGAGAAGAGAGAGGAGATGCAGGGGAAGCTGACAAAGTACAGGAAAGAAGGAAAGGAAAGAAGCGTTAGCCTAATCCGAAACTAGAGGGTCAGAAGCTAAGATGCGATGTAAGGAATTTTCACTTTACTCAGTGGGTGGTGGATAAGTGGAACATCTTCCCAGCAGAAGCAGTAGAGGCTAACACAAACATGCATTGGAAAGGCACGAAGCTATCCTGAATCTAAGACGTGACTAAAGACCGATTACAGGAAATCCAGGCAGACTAGTTGAGCTCTGCCCTAGGTTTCCATCCTGCCTCTATTGGCAAACGTAAATACATGTTGAGGAAGAGAAGGATCTTGAAGGGTAACTGCTAATTACTTAGTGACGCAACATACAAAAGTATGGAAACCTAACCCCCTCCCAAATTTTATCTCACCCGATGACAATCAGTTTCATATTTCAACATATTCTGCCACAGCAGCGTAAATTTTAGATTACTTAAGGTGTGGCCCAGCGTGACACGACCTTCTGCTGCTCCAATATGGAAGTGCCGACAGCAGCAGAGGTTGTCTTCGTGTATCGCTCAGATGTCCACCGGCTGCCCCCCACCAGACACCAGAGAATCTGCAGCACGGAGGACAAGTCTGGGGATGCATTGTTAAGCTTGGGGGGCAGAGTGGCGTATAGCGGGTAAAAGGCATATCAGGAGGGCAGGGTGGCATATAAGGGGTATAAGGCATCTCTGGGGCAGAGTGGCATATGGGGGCAGATGTGCATTTTTCTCATTCATAGTTTTCATTAAATATGAAGAACTAGTTTATATATGAATTAACATTTACTAGTAAAACTTTTCCTATAGGGTAGTCTTATTTTCAGGCTTTTTCTTTTTTTCCTAAATTATTATTCAAATTTTGGGGGGGTCATCTTGGGTTGTTTTATAATCAAGCAAATATGGTAATACCAAAACACTATTTTTATTATCATGCAGCACTTTTTTCACCCACATAAATATAGCCAAAGTTGCTGTATGATAAGATTTCAGAATTTTAAATTTGCCATAATTATGGTAAAAAATTTGCGGAAATGTTTCACAGAGATCAGGTGCTGATTTATGTTCATGGGCGTAACCTCACGTAGATACTGACTACTGCAAACAATGCTGGATCAACATTTGTGTAATAATGATCAGGAATTTATTTAAGTATGTAGGTTTTGATAACATTTGTCTTTGAACTCGGCATCACTGAGGAATAAAAAAGCTAATATGTTGAAAAAAACTTTCTATGATTGGAAAGAAAAGGCATAAAATATGGGTATTTCAATAACTTACTTAACTGATCAGAAGGCAGGTATTTACATTTATACAATGCATGTTTTTAACATAATATTATATGCCATATACACTAAATTTCAATCACTAGAAGCATCAGAACAATTTTCTCTGTTTTTTTAGCATTGGTTTTATTTCTCTCTCATTTTACCCATCCTTGTTACACTTAATAAGAATTAAGGCCTTGAGCCACACAACCCAAGCCATAATGACCTCGCAGCCAATAAATATCATATCTCTAAGTGCCCCCATGAGAAATTTGGGGCAGTTTTGTTATAGTTGGATTTAGATGACAACTTTGGATGACAACAGGTCCCATTTTCTCTTACAAAACTATGTGACCTTTCAGCAGGCTTATGCTGGCCCATGGAGTAATTGTCCCCTCGGCTAGTCCAAAATTCATTGACAGGACCGGTCTGGCCTGAGGCAGGAGCATAGTAGTGTCAGGTAACACACGGTTTTGTGTACGCAGCTTGTGGTAAAATTACATGAAGAAGTGATCTTGGTAAGGTAAGGGTGTTAGGTGGGAAGTGTATGATTGATGTGTGTGTGATCGGAGTGATTTGTGGTGTGTAATATGTGTGAGGGAGTAAGGTGTAATGTGTGATAGGCATACCTCTCCGGGTTTGACCCGGAGATTGCCGGGTGAGCGTTGCTCCTCTGGTTCTCCGGGTTAAGACCCGAATCCTCCGGGTCGCGGCAGCGGGGTCTTGACGCTCCACGCCCATTTCCGCTTTAAATGGGGTTGTTTCCCGTTGCCATCAGGGGGAGTGCCCCTGACGTCACTGGGAACTCCCCCGACATCAGCGGGAACGCCCGACGTCAGTGTGCAGTCCTGGCCACGTTTAGTATGGACGAACTTGACTAGCCCACACAGAGCCCTGACCTCAACCCTGAAAACCTTTGGGATGAACTGGAACGGAGGTTGCAAGCCAGGCCTTCTCATCCATCAGTGCCTTACCTCATAAATGCTCTACTGGATGCACAAATTCCCACAAAACCGCCCCAAAATCATATGCAAAGCCTTCCCAGAAGAGTAGAAACTGTTATAGCTACAAAGAGGTGACCTACTACATATCAATGTCTATGTATTTAGAATGCAATGTCATAAAAGTTTCTGTTGGTGTAATGGTCAGGTGCCCCAATACTTTTGTCCATCTTTACACTCCATATTTTATTCCTATAGCATCAGAGTGTTTTGGTAGGCCCGTTGGTTGGTAGCATACTGGAACCAATTTGTCCGTATTTTATCAAATGAATGATTAACGTTAGATACTCCATGATATATGTGTCCCATTGTGTAGATATATTCCAATATTATTATGACATCTTTACAATTGGGTGGTTGCTCATTTTCCCCCCTTTGAGCAATAGCTATTTTATCGGCCAGTAAAATTTAACTAACAAGTTTTTACTGAGGATGTGATACGTTGTTTGGACACAGACTCAAAAGTGCCATTTTTAATTGATTTGCTCTGCTTAATTGAATCATAATTTTGGGTCTATAAAGATTACAGATTTACTTACATAAGAAATAATTGGGTTCCTGGTGGAGTTAAGATAGTTCCGTAACTACAGCGTTCTGCCCATTAACATGTGGAATGTCTATGTTTCCTAGTAAAATTGAAATAATATTATTTTCACAAAAAAAGCGCAACCCACTACTCATTCAGCCAGATACACCCTAGAAATAAGCGTGTCCCATTTGCAATTAACAAATATGATAACAAGTAACCAGGTATGGGAACTCTTGCTGTTATTGTTTTATAACATGGCTTCTAAATGTTTTTCCCCGAGTTTGGAACATATGTTCTATTTAAATTACCTTTAATAATTGGTTTAAACACGAAAATACAACTTGTCCTCTAGGTCCTCTAGTGGTTTGAAATAGGAATGAAAAGTTGCCTTTTCTACATATATAATAAGCACTGCAGTAATGCATGGATAATTCAAATATGTAACATCAGTTAAAATGAGATAGAAGGAGAGTTGGGATTTCAACTCTCTCGCTTCACTATTCATTATGAAAGGCCAATACTTACAGGTTCCTCCGGCTAAAAAGGGTTAAGCTAGCCCTACATATTGCATGAATTAATTAGTGAGGGAACTTTGAAGAAATCTCACCAAGTTAACATTGGATTATATAGGGCCATCCAAGCTCTTCCTGCACCAGATGTAATGTAAAATGAAATCAAGGAGTTGAAACCACAATTCTCCTGCAAATTCTCATCAACTCTGCATTTAGTGAATAGACTACATGAAGTAGTCATTACCAGGGACTTTGGTTTTATTCACAAAATAAACTATATTGAGCTTCGGAGACACTGAAATGGCCAAAGCATAGTTACGTCAATGGGATTTCCTGAAAGTGACCTTACTGTTTGATCAATGCACTGTGCTGAGTGAGCTCAATCCTTCTTGCTGGGGAAACGTGCTCAAGATGGCCCTTCATAGTTCATCGTAAATTTTTTGGGTTAAATCCTTAACTCTTCTTCAAAAATCTGCATTCCAAATCCTCGCCTCACTGGTAGTTTCGGATTGGCTGAGATTTGTATGACTAAACTAAATATTTGAAATTCTTTTATAGGTAACTCGTGCTTAAAGTGAAGCATTGGTGCCTATTGTGTGAGAACAAGATTAATCTAGATTCCTGTCTTAGCCCAGTTGATTGGAAGGTAAATGAGGATTACAAAAGAGAACCAAAACCAAATCTCCTCTCAGAAGAGACTCACATTTTACCTCACTTGTATATTACAGAGGAAAAAATCTCAATCATTATGACAGACAAAACTTGAAAAGAATAGCAAACTTTGTTTGCACAACAAAACTAACAACCCTAGATGCCCTTTATGCCTGAGTTACCTTGTGCTACCCTTCATCATGTGAAGACATGTGGTCTTCTCACCTGTGTAATGTTTGATGGCATACATGCACAGTGACACGGTATTAGAGGTCCAAGTTGATTGAACTCTATGCACTTTAAATGGTCAACTATGCCATTTTTGTAATCATCAATGTTTCAGATTGCAATAATGTTTTCAGTGAAACCACATAAAGAAACAGTGATTGCTTCCATTGCATAGCAAGAAGCACCATCTGCTCTGTGGAATACGCGTAGCGTGCTACAATATGCATATGCTATACATGCCACCAATTTTTGCTCACCTTCATTCCTTGCTCCTGCTGGCATCCACGGCATGCTACTTCGATGAATAGATTATCTTACATTGAACCAGAAATCGTATAAACACTGTGTGACATGGAGATGCAAAGGGAGATTACTAGAATTCAATTAAAGAAAAAGGTATGACAAATATGCCATGGGTGGTGGCTATGGGTGGTTGAGGAAGTATGAGGATAATTCCAAGATGATAATTTTTTTTGAGGGATCTTCACCTCTCTACCAAATAAAATGGCACCTACCATTCCCCCTCAATGCATTTTGTGAGGCATATGTCTTATTTGGGACTGTTTAGCAACCCACCAGCTCAAAATACCCCTACAAAAGTATACATTTTTCGGAGAAGACAACCCAGGAACGTTCTAATAACATCTGAATGATGAATTTATATGCAGGTTTAAAACAGCAAGAAAGCTTTACAATATATCCAAGTTTTCTGCATAATTACTTCTTATTAATGTAAAGGAGAGTAAAAATATGACTTTAGTAATCCTATTACATGCCTATTTCTTCCATCTCTTGCACAGAATTAATGAACACCAGCAGAGATACACTCACATGTGGATAATATACAATCATTATGTAAAATAACCATCTACTTTTAACAAAATGCCAATTATCCACATTAAGAAATACAGTTCTCTGCCCCCCCCTCCTTTTTTGAGGAGTAAGAAGAAAAAATTAAATCTTGAAAAAAAGTATAAGTAAAATAAGTTATTGATGAAATGTTCTTCTTTTCATATCTGCATACAGTACAAATGCTGTTCTCCATGTCTTACAGTAGAGTATATTTAATACAAGGTTCATTTACACCTGGGGCCACTCTCAATAACAACTCTGACAAAGATAACAATACATTTACACCCCTGTAATTGGTAAAGGGTTTTCAAACAATCCTCAAGGGCGATCAATGCTCTTATGTTTTAAGATGACCTATAAATACATTCCAAAGGCAGAGTTTAAAAGCCAAGTTAGCTGACATATCTGAGAACTCTTTGGGTTTGACCGTTAAAAAAAAAAAGACCAGATTTTGACCCATGAGGACATTGAGTATTTTGGTTTCTTTGTAGGTTTCTGTTCAGTTTAAAACACACACATACAGTATTATGTCATTCTCTCTTTGACTTTGAGACTTCTCAACCACTATTCAGTTTAAAGCAATCACGTATTATCTCACAACCTCTTCCGATGTGATTTTTCTAACATCCATTTGTACAATATTTGCCTCTCCAGAATGATTGGACCCCATCCTACTGTACTCTGGGGCAACAATTAACTTTATTAAATATAGTTCATGCACTCATTATATATATATCACTCTAATATTTTACATTTTATACACAGTCATGATAGAAGATACCGGCTATATAGGTTTCAAGGACCTCTACGTACAGATGAATTTGTCATTAACATGTGGCTCTCTCTCCAACTTTAAGGTAATCCACTTTTTTATAATATGACCACAGACACTGCTAGTGTCTTCTTCCTTTGTTTTTGTTTTTTTTTGCTACCTCCCCCAACACGCACTTAAATGTGTGACTTGACTGTAGAAACCCCTATGCGGTGCTTTACTTTGGGAGTAAAAATGTCCCTATTTTCCCATACTAGAGAAAATCCTTATTTGTCACATGTTTTCTTGTCGAGTTTCCATCAGTGGGCAAGAAAGCTGCTTCTTTTTTGTGCTCCTGCAAGCCGCATGAAGAAGAGCAAGTCACTTATTCACTATAGTCAGATTTCATGTCACATTGGCTTGACAAGTTGGAACAGTGCTGAGATGCCATCATAAGCAGTGCAGTAAGGGGAATAACCTGCCAAAAAGGCACATCTGGCCTATGTACATCCATCCCTCCTGGATACTCTAGAGTCAAGTGGAACACTCTTCATAGTATGTTATATGCTTTTATGGGGAAATCCCAGTAGAAGCGATAATATATATTATTTTTATTGATACCGACACCCCAAACTATATACATGTTCTTCATAACGAAGATCACCCTAGCCCCTCACAGATCACAATGTGTCCCTTCTTGATATATGAATTTTAACATAACTGCCAACACATTTCCATTGTTATTACTAGAGATTGCAAATCATGAATAAAAAAAATATTTCTTATATTTAGTAAATTACTTGTAATAACATTGCATGCGAAACATTCATTTACTATAGACCCTTTTTTCAATACGCTCCGTGAAGCAGTAGTGGAGCAAGTGTCAGGTAATGCACAGTAAGCCACACATTATTCTGTTTTACAATTATAAAGGGTGTAAATTATATTGGCATTATTGATCTGACCACACATGCTAGAAGTGCTTCTTTGGACTACTAAACATATGAACAAAGTAAATTGATCTCAGGATCTTTAGAGAATTGCTGGTTTCTATCTTCTAGCCTTGCCTTTTAAACTTTTAAATAGCTTAACATATCAGCCCCTTTTATAACTTACAGGCTATTGAACCTTGTAACTTTTTTTCCTATTAAAGCATTATTTTAGCTTTTTCACAATTTACAGTAACTTCACTGACCAAGGTTATTTTAGCACGATAATTGGGGTGATTATTTAACCCCTTTAAACCTTCACAAAGTTCAATGTCCTCATGTAAAGCCTATAACCTATAATGACTGCACGGAACATCATGACTATAGATGCAATGTGTGCGTCTGTGCATATTGCTACCCAATGGTTCCTGGGTTATTCTACTCACAAAGAAAATCACCCTCCCATCACCTTCAGTCAGACTGATGAGGTTGGGAGAATAAGAGAATAAGAAATGTGTCTTTTTTCTAACCTATATTGTATTTCTTTAGTATATTATAGCTTTTATCTATCTATTTTTATGTGTGCCTACCCTGCCCTATGTTATGTACTGTCATGTAGTGAGATGAGCATGTTATGCAGTGTGCCTTGTAGTTCCCAAATGCTAACCAATGCAAACAATTTTTTTGGAAAAAAAGATTAATAATGACTAACTTTGACAGTGATTGGTGGCCAATTGGTTGCATGACAAATGCCTAAACATCTTGAGTTGTCTGCTTTCCATGAATATATACTTTGTGGGTTACTCATGTTTTTTTTCATGATTATCCATATAAACCAGTATACTGACTTTAAAAAGGGTGCAAGACCTCGAAACATTAATATATATGTGTCCTCTAATTGTCAGAAAGATTTGGGGATTCTATGCATATACATTTCCATGTCTCACCTTTGCAGTCATTCTTCTATCCTCTTCAGAGTACTTCCGCGACAGAGGGGAGTCTCTGCGCACACCACGGGGACAACCTCTCCAATCACAATTCCTCCAATCACAAAAACAAGAACTAACACAAGAAATGCTGGGAAGTGAGGGAAATTAAACAATACTCTACAGACAGAGGTAAATCCCTCCCCTATTGGTAAATCCTCTGTCCGATATAGTATTGATCCAACCTCCTCCTTTCCCAGTGTTTCTAACATTGCATCATTTTGTTCCTTCTATGTAATTTCCTTGCCCTGTTGCACTGAAGAGCACTGAATAGGACAGAGCTTGTATAGGGAAAGTGTGAGAGGGAGTGAGAAAAAGTGAGAGGGAGAGGGCGAGAGAGAATGAGTGAGAGAGAGTGTGAAAAAAAATGCTCCAAATAATAATAAAAAAATCCTCTGAATTTCGTCCAATCTGAAAGGGAAGGAAACAAAAATTTGTTGCCCAAAAACAAATGGAACAAAAACGAATCATCTTTGGTCCATGTAGATATATCTTATTTCCATCATCAGAAGGAAGATTTATTCTAATATATGTTGAATAACCCCGAGCTTAGCATATTTGGCAAATATGGGTTACTATTAGTTTTCAAAGAGCACCTCAATTTTATGAATTTGGGTTTCCCACAAATTAAATAATTCATTTATTAAATCTCCAGCTTCCACTACATATGGGTTTCTACTTGACAGAGGAAAAAGTACAAAGGGAACTTGTCTGTGGTCTGTACTTTTAAAGGATTCAGGTTTTATCCAAATATGGTAAATTATATGTATAGGTACAAATACATGGTGTTACTAATATGTTACTCTGTATCTTTTCTATATAGAATGGGATAATTATGCCCAATACACATTTAATTTTTTACTCGATGCTGATTTAATAAGTCTGGTTTGATTAACGTGTCCATCACTAAGATTTGATTCAAACCTATTAAGCTAAATTGCTTTGCTTAATTATCCTATTTATTATGGATGCTTGCATTAATACAATATCAGAGAAATGCCAAATTCAGGAAATCCAGACAGCATCTAACAAAAGGCCTGGGGATGTGATCAAGGGACAAGGGAAAATTATTCTATAGCGCTCGGTGGAGGAGAAGTTTGAAATGTTTTCCACATGTTTAATCTGTTCACAGAACATCATATTTAGCAAAGACAACAGCATCATTTTTTGAGGTAGACATTTTAGCAATCCCGTCCTCTTTGCCTCCACCACAAGACATACAGTGTATTGTATATATATATATATATAATATATATATATATATATATATATATTATATTTATATATAATGGAATATTCCTAGAGATTAGTTTATTTCAGTCCACAAACTGTACATTGCGAATGGCAGGAGGAATACTATTCTGCAATGAAAAACTGTTGTTGGCCATCATGCGTCTCAAAAATAAAGCAACTATAAAAATAAAAGAACATTTTTAGAGAATTAAAAGTAGCCCAGGTTGGGTGCACCTTATGCAACTGAGCCCCACAAGCACCTAAAGCATGTCAACTGTTACAAAAGATATTATGTTCCTCCAGAAATTACAAATACTGACCTCTAAAGTAAATGAAGAGAATTACAAAGTCATCAAATGTGGCTTTTTCTTCCTACCACTCGTGCTGCTCCATAGTATAACTAGGCCGGTTTGGGAGATAACCAGCCTACTGAGCAGCGGCACACCACGGGGTCTGATCGCCCCAAAAAATCTGCTCTCTGTTTTATGGCAGGGAATTGCATCTCCCCCTAGACCTGCAGCCTTACACCCAGACCTAGTCAGCCAAGGCCAGAATACGTTGCTGTGTGGGTCGAAAAAAAAGATACATTTGAATATTCTGTAGGTATTGCAGACCTTTTCGTTTATTGATTTTGGAAATTGTGCAACATACATAGCTGTATTTTTGTACATTTTGAATTTACAAGAGGACTTGAAAAGTCAATATTCAATCAAGAGTATTGTACAAATAATTGCACGGAATACTTTTTTGTTTGTTAGATTAATATTTTAGAATATTTTATACACCTGATACCTGCTTGAAAGCTCTGCTTGTTCTGTGCTAGGAACTATCAATCAGATATCCATTTTCATTCCCAGATGTCTACTGACAGGAGTCCCATGCCGTATACAAATGCCAAAGATGGTGCTAATGAGACACAGTCTACCGTTTGCTTATAAAAATATAATTAGAAATTATGTTAATTACTTTTTTTGCAGACTAAAAGAAAGAGGACTAAAGAGTATTCAGCATTTAGGCCAAGTTAGTTTAGTATTGGTTCCTAAATACAATGCCAGAGAAAAAATAATTCAGTATTAAAGTTAAAACAATTCGATAATTATGCCTCTCCAGCCTGAGGCTGAACTTCAAGATTTTTGTTGCCTCTTGGGACAGCTAAGGAATTTTGGGATATAAAGCATGACAGAGCAGGTCAGGAATTGGGTTCACTGGAACAGTCAAGGATTTGTTCAGATAGGTCAACGTTTGTGGGAGTCAGAAACCGAAGCTAAACCTAAAGACAACTTAAAAACCAAGAGGTCAGGCTGCATACATAAAGGAATAATGAAAGGCAAACGAAATCGGAGTTTAGAGCCAGTGTAATATGTCTGTTTTGGGGCATTAGTGGGCAATAGCCAGAGACTTCTCGTTTCTAATGCTTAATACTAAGCGGGGGCACTAATTTAGCTACAAATAAAATGCAAACCATTATTTGGCATCTTATTTGGCTCGACATCTCGGTTACGATACACACCTGTGTATAATTGCAAGTTTAAATTTACCCTCAATTTTGGATAATAAACACCAATAAATCCAGCTTTGCAGGTTATTTCTGCAATCTCAAAGATGGAGACATTTAGATATACTCACACACAAATACTGGCATGTACACACTCACATATATAAACTCGATCCATACCTCACACATCTACGTTTGGGACCCCCTCCCAGCTTACCTACCTTTGTAGGCTCAGGAGGACGCTCACCCTTGTGGTCCAGTGACTGATGGCAGGTCTGTTCTCCTGCTCCCTTGCGGTCCTCACACACAGCCTGCATTGAAGGCCAAGGAAATGAAGTAATAACCCAGCACTCAGATTCATTCAGTGTATTGGGACTTTGCTGATGGCAGTGCTTACCACTATGAGGGGTAAATTATGCGCATAATACCTGAGATTTTACGGTAGTCATTGCTACTTGATCATGGCTCTTGACAAATACTCATGCTGTCTGTTCTATAATGGGACTAAGTGAAAGATATACTGGAAACCTATACAGGGAACTTGGAAAACAGTGCAATGGGCCAAAGACTAGGAAGAATACATAGCAACATATTAGGACATAAGTAAACTAAGTAAAAACTCTTAAGAGTTAATTAGGATATATATAAGGATATATATAAATGGTCACACAAACACAGGGCTTTTCCAATTAGGAAGACCGTTCCATCTGTTACTAAGGTGATACAGTGGCTTTTTAAAGTTTATTTTAAAGAACTTGATTATTTTTTATACATAATCCCATTGATTTCAGTTCAACTGAAAACAAACAATTACCTATTGTCTTGGACCGACCACCCATAGGTTGAAAAGCTAAGTTGGAGGGATATGGTTCTTTAGTTTTAATAAGATATACTAGGTGGCAAATGTTTCTATGTAAACATATCCGTCTTCTGTAATGGGATCTGCTAGCTGGTCACGTGCTTGCTTAGTTATATGATATTGATACATTGATATTACAATCCATTGACTTGGTGAGTTTTTCTAACACATGCCTTGCACTTGACTTTTTTGATGTGCACTTTAAGGCTGAGTCAAAAGCAAAACACACGGCCGTAATATTTTATTTTTTAAGCAGATTTAAGGTGCTTTAAACACTTTCTTAGGAGACCAACTTTTTTCGTTGCTATGAGACGAATCAAGTCATAACATATCAACATGGTCAACTCTTCTTGCTGGAGGAACACATAACAGCCATATCTTTATTCTGCATTATTAGCGACATGAATATGATATGAATTTCAGAATTAACAATAAAGCCAAGAAGCCCTTTCTGGTTCTAAAATGTATTTCTATTATTCTCTAAAAACTCAGAGTAGATAAAGAGTTACCACTTTTAAGGTTAGAGAAAGCTTTCCTCAATGTAAGAGGATTTTTTTTTAAGTATGCCAAAAATACAGCAGTAATGTAAACTGCATTCAACATTACAGGAGATTAAAATAGCACCATAGTCATCAATTACTGTTGGAAGACAAGCAAAGGCACTATTTTTAGAAGTGAAGGCAAATAAATGCCTAACTGACAGTATTTTCAGGAATAAAACGTTAATCGTGACTATATGTAGAACTTTATTCACTCTTCTGGTTTTGGAGAAATGTGGTGCTTAGGTTATGGTAGGGAAGAGGAAGGATGATAAATGGAAGAAAGGGCGTAAAAAAGATGAATAAATTGAGGGGATTGCATTTCTGTGTTCCTCAGCATGCATCAGACTTTTCTGCACATTGGACAGCAATGAGCAAGCATGCAAAAGGCAATGCAAAAACACCAAAACAGACCAATATTGGGTAAGCTCCTACGTATTGGTCACAAACTAATTGCAACGAATGCAATATTCCCAAACAAAAACTTCCATCAACAACTTTACTGCACATGCTATATGGATATTTTCTGTATTTATAGTTAGCGCACCAACCCACAATATTCCAAAATGGGGCTTACGGGACTGCCACTTTTTAATGCAATTGCAGAGTTATTCATAGACATATACTATTTTTTAATCTATTGTCTGATAAAATAACCTCAATGTGAGAACCACATACATACTAATTAAAGGATACTGATCCTCAATTATTTCTAATTTAGCTTATACAGCTAATGCAGCTTATTAAAGTTGTAAGGCGGATTGATTGCTGCACGGTGTCTGTTAGTCGATATAGGTCTCAAAAAGAAGGTTTATAAGGTTTATATATGTTGGATTTCACCTAAATGGTTTTTATTTGCCAAGCTAGGAACATACTTGGGGCTTTCTTTTATCAATTTCTATTTTCTTCCCT
>VKOC01000006.1:22483189-22510856 GCA_009364415.1 Spea multiplicata
AAATTAACCCCCACCTCCCCTAACTTTCAGTAGGAGCTGCTGCTGTGAGACGGTGAGTCAGTGAAATGGATTATATAATGAGGGGGATTTTTCAGAGCGTTTGCTCTGAAAAAACCCTCATTTTATAATCGATAATAATCGATTCAACTAATCGATAATGAAATTAGTTGGCAACGAATTTCATTATCGATTATTATCGATTTTATCGATTAGTTGTTGCAGCCCTAAATTCAATCATTCTCACTCTTTATTTTGAATATACTTACTACCCTCTTTTTCACTATGTACCCTCTCTCCCCCTTTGTAGTTCACTTACCTTCCAGAAGTCCTGCGTTGGGAGCACGAGGCCTCTGCCTCCCAGCTCTGCCGAGGTGCGCGTTGCTTCACCGCTGAGCGCCAGAATATGACGTCATATTCTGGCGCTCAGCATGACATCCCGGCACTGCAACCGAGATAGAGGCCTCGCGTAAGAGACCGAAGGGCGCTGAGCGGTTGCTGAAACCTTCACGAGCGACCGCTTGGCGCACATCTCTCTCCTCTGTGTCAAAAACACGTTTTCCCGGATTGAGGCTCCCGGGACCCCGGACTTGGATTGTTGCTGCCCGGGACTTAGTCCCATTGCAGGACTGTTCCAGGCAATCCGGGACATGTGGCCGCCCTATAAATCACAGTCTACCAGTTAGTTGCATGCATCTATTTTAACTCCTTCCCACCTTTAGTATATTCCATATGATCATAAAATAAACCTCCAAAACAATTCACTAAAACATGTCAATACTGCCCTTTTGCAATACAGCACTTACATGCACACATACAAAAAAAAGCCTACAACAATCAGAGCTTAAGTTTCTCTGGGTTAAATGTTGCGGGGGAACATCACATTTTTATAAGCAAGGCTTTCTGTAGTCTTTTAACATCCATAAATACCATCCAAAGAAAAACACATCAAACAAATGTACTTCAAAACATCTGCCCAGCAAAATGTATTTCTCCTTTTAAATAAATCTTCCTTTACCTTGTTGATTCCCTTTAAGTATTTCAATGTTTCTATCATATCCCTCCTGTCACGTCTTTTTTCCAGGCTATATAGGTTAAGATACTTTAACCCGTCCTGGTAAGGTTTGTCTTGTAATCCATAAACCATTTTAGTAGCCCTTCTCTGAACTTTCTCCAACATTTCTATATCCTTCTGGAGATATGGTCTCCTGTACTGTACACAATACTCCAAGTGAGGTCACACCAGTGATCTGTACAACGGCATGAGCACTTCCCTCTTTCTATTGCTAATACCTCTTGCTATACAACCAAGCATTCTGCTAGCATTACCTGCTGCTCTACTGCATTGCTTGCCTACCTTTAAATCCTCAGAAATAATTGCCCCTAAATCCCTTTCCTCACATGTAGAGGGTGCAGAGCTGGGGCTCTGTAGGTCAGGGTAATATCTTAAGCAGGGTAAGGATAACTTTAAAAATCTGGGGGTTTCCCTTCTTCCAAAAAAAATTCCTACGACCAGAGCTCCATGCCAGCCTCTGAAAGTACTACCATATTTGCTTGATTATAAGACGACCCCCCATAATTTGAATATTAATTTAGAAAAAAAGACCTGAATCTAAGACAAACCTATGAGAAAAGTTATTTGTAAATATGTATTCACATGTAAACTATTTTTCATATTAAATACACATCTATGATTGAGAAAAATGCATCTTTTTAAATTTCTATTTGCCAACCTGCCCCCCCAGTTATGCACATCTTCCCCACGGCTTGCTACTCTGTCCTCCCTGATATGCCCTATACCCCCCTACTTGCCAATCTGGCCCCCTGATATGCATCCCCCCCTTACTGATGCATCCCTAGACTTGTCCCAACTGCTCCAGACTCCCTTGTGTCAGGTGAGGGCAGCCTGTGGATGTCTGCACGATGCGCACAGGCAAACTTCGCCGCTACGCGGGACTTCTGTCTGGCCTTCTATGGCTAAGCAGGTTACGCCAGAGGCAGCAGAGGCTGTCTTTGCACATCGTCCAGACATTCACCGGCTGCCAGAGAGGAGGACCCAGGTCCCCTGCAGCTCTGCAGGGGAACTGGATCTTAGTCCTTTACGCAGAGAGGTCTGATTAGAAGATGACCTTGAATATAAGACGAGGGGTATTTTTCAAAGCAAAAAAACCTTGTCTTATAATACGGTATAATTGTCAAAATGTAAATCCTTCCAAATCAAGAGACATTCAAGGAATCCCATCTTTTCAATTTCCACTCCACTTGAAATACACTTCAAATAAAATTTCCACATAGTTAGATAATCTGTCAATCAACATCATTTCTGAGGTACCAGATAAAAATAATGGGTCATCAGCATGCGTTTCCAGTTTGTGATGTCTGGGTCGGCCTGCATAGACAGAAGGAGGGGCTCCAAAGTAAGAAATGGTTCAGAGACATAGGCATTCAACGGAACTCTAGCCATTGGCTGGGACTAAAGACTCTCGATCAAGCAAAGCAACCCCCCCCCCGCAGTCCAAGGAACCAAGGGACTGAGGACCAAACACTTTCTCAGCATCAATAAAGAGTTAACAGCCTATTCCCTTAACCTGCTGCTTCAACTAGAACATCCAGAGTTCATAATACATTAAGCTCTGCATTTAGCAGATAAATAGCCCACAGATACCACAAAGGACTGTCTCTCCCCTGCTTAGACAAAATGGCAAGTGTGGCCTCCTAGGCAGCATCAGGGTACACCCCTCCCCGTCCCTCAATGCATTCAATTCTTTACAAAACTATGGTGTCATGTCGTCTTTAAATGCCTTGTAATATGCAAGGCAAAACCATCAGGCACAGGAGCACTCCCGCGAGTTTTTGTTTTATCACCCTAGCAACCTCCTCCACAATAATCTTCAATTTCCTTAGTGTTTAAAGTCAATACACTTCCCAAGGTATTGCAATATCTTCTCCTGTTCGTTGGGAATTGGACTGAGACAGATTTTATACAGCCTCTCATGATAGAGGTGGAAACCCTCAGCAATTTTTGGTGCGAGTAAGAGAGTTTGCCATCTAAAATCTCATGAACACAAGATTCCAGTCTAACTTGCCTCAGTGCCCTCTCCAGGAACATGGTCATGTTCATTGAAAATGCTATATTAGATCAATAAAGCTTGGGCTTGTGAGCGCAACAATATACTAATATTCTGATGTCTGTTAAATCCTGAAACACTGAGCCAGATTTAGATCAGGCACACAAAGCTATCATCTTGTCCATGAGCTGCTCAAGATCTGCACACTTGGTTTTCTGTTGGATTAAAAAACCCTGAACACATTTATGTCCCGACGGAGTATTAGCAGCTTTTACCTGCTCATTCTCACGAACACTGAAAAACGTCAGCCACAGCCACGCATTCATCTTCCACGTAAATGCTCTAGGTATCCAAGAAGGGAAAGTCTGACCATATTGCCGGACCTATCGCTGTGTCAACTAGTGTACGAGTGGTATGAAATAAAAATATAACCAATACTTGAATATCTTCTGTGTGTGGGAATACAATGTGTAATTCTTATGTTGAGGATGGAGCACCCTCTACCAGTCCACCAGGGATGACCCTGCGAGGGTCCTCAACATTCTACATCGGCACCTCAGCAGAGCATTTGTCTCTCCTGCTGGGGTGCCAATCTTGGGTTTTAAAGGGACATTGAGATTACAGCCATAATTACACCCCTCAGAGAAGGTAAAAAGCTTTGCCATGAAAAGCCTAAATGTCTAATGCTGATAAGCGATAGGTAAACTCAAATGCAAAGGCAGTTGTAGTATACAGTCATTCAAACACAAATCATCCCTCTGGATCAATTAAGTGACCCTGAACATGGAAAGATGTTAGCACAGAAATACAGATGTACCCTCTTGTTTAGCCCCAGGGGTTATTATCAAAGAAACCATCAGAGATGGAGCAATAACATGTCCAACATAATGCCAAAAGCCTCCCCAATGACAGTGAAGTCAAAAGAAATGCTTATTAAACAATTTGTAAAAGCAAGAACAGTTTGAAAAAACCAAATACTATTGGTTTGATTTCAAAACTAGTAATAAAAAAAGAAACTGGTGCAAGTTCCCTTTTTAACCATTAACTTATGCTGCATGTTTGTAAATACATTTATTCAAACACCAATAAATCATCTATTGCACAAATATAAAAAAAAAATCTGAACATGACTACTTGGACTTACCTTGCATGTAATATCCCAATAAGCATAGACGAGAGATTATATGGAAGTTTTTCAGTAACGCAGCAACGATTTAAACAAACTAGTAAATCTGAAGATATGAACGGCAAGAAGTACAACAGTTGTACCAAAATTTGTTGCAACTCTACTGGAAGAAGCACAAATGCACCATCCTGTGGATCTAATTAAAGAAAATATATTTAGTATTATAGATTATTTCTTTAGTACCTTTATGGTATTAGAGTATCACTGAACTAGATAACATTTGAAAACCTTTAAATTAACATATACCAAACAATTCTATACAATTATTTAAATACACATACACACACTTTGATATGCTGTATCATTAACATTACCCTTCAGTGTAACTAAGGGGCCAAGCAAAAAAAAAAAAAAATTCGGTAAAACAGCCCCAGACCATTGTCGGTCTACAGTAGGCACTATGTGGTCCAGTACATAGCATTCTACTGGGATCAGCCATTCATCATACTACAGTGCTGTCAAAAAGTATCTGTTCCCTTCCTGATTTCTTCTATTTTTGCATATTTATCCCATTTAAGCTTGTTTTTATACAAAGACAAGGTAATAAAATACATAATGCAGGGCTTGACAAATCCCAGACACCAGGTCACCATGGCAACAGAGAATTTTGTCCTGGTGCCTAGGTGTTTGTCAGCCTGTTCCACTGGGCAGACAAAACAGCCACTCCGATCCCGCCCCCGAGCCTGAGATCACTCCCACGGGTGATCCCGTAGGCTGAAAACGTGGTTGCTGGAAAACCAGCAATCGCGTTTTCAGCTGCCACAGGCATCTTCAGGGAAGGTGGTTGTGTGTTAATTGGGCCCCCACACAAGTGTGGGGACCTGACACAACACCCCCCTGCTGCCTGATCGCTCCATGAGAGCGACAGTGCAGCGTTAACCCCTTCAATGCCGTGATTGCGGCATTTAGGGGTAAATTCCCATTTTGTAAGGGGCTCTGCTGCTGGTGTCTGGAAGCCAGGCAGACCAGCAAAGGCAAAAACGAGCCCCCACAAGCCCTTTGATGATTCCTGTAGGCATGGAAGCAGACACTTTCTTATTGTGGAATCACAAACACTGACCAATTTCTAGATAATATCTCACCATGATTCGCTGGAAATTCAGAGACTTAGAAATGACTTTGTAACCCTTTCCAGAGTGATATACATCAATGACTATTCCTCCTCTGCTATTGAATTTCTTCAAGATCGCGGCATTACATGTTGATTTTTGGGACCTTTTAGCCTACGTCACATCAGGTTCTATTTAATTGATGTTTAGATTCAACGGGGCTAAATCATTCCTGGGTGTGTCTAGTGAAATTGAACTCAATTATTACATTTGGTCAATTAGAATACTTAGTAACTCAGGGAGCAATTACTTTTTCACATAGGGTCATGTATGGTTGGATAGCTTTCTTCCCTATCATTTTTCTATAGTTATCTTTGTCTAGTATTAAAATTAGTTGGGTGATCTGAAACAATTGTGTCACAAATATGCAAAAACAGAAGAAATATGAAAGCAGGGAAATACTTTTTCACAGCACTGCAGACAATGATACATCACGCCAGAGCCCAGCAGAAGTGTGCTTTACACCACTCCAGGCAACGCTTGGCTTTGCGCATAGTAAACTACAGCTTCTGGGCAGCTGCTCAGTAATGCATACCCACTTCATGATGCACGGTGCATATGCTAATGTTGCTTCCACAGAGCAATGCTACAGAGGATAGGCTATTTTTAAGTTGTATGTGTAGCCCCGCTCTGTGAATGTGCGTGGTTTACAGTTCCGTAGCTGAGCTGTTAAAAGATGCTTCAATTTAAATGACAGCACCCATTTAAATCACTGGGCTCTTCAGTACAACCCATTCTACTGCCAACGAATGTCAATAATTACGAAGGGTGAAACACTATTACAAATACCGTAATATCTCAACATATCACACACATTTTCCATGCCCTAGTGATTAAAATTATCTGAACAATCAGCAAAGGGATAAAGGGGAACTTTAACCATGAAATACATTTAGTGAACTGAACTGCTTAATACAGGACTTGGTAATCTGAAAAATTCTGTTTAACACCTATGGGGAAAAAATAAATCCATCACCATAGATCTGGCAAGCTGTGAGTTGTAGGCTCTGTAGTATTCCTTTGTTTGCGCGGGCTGCAGCAGTATATATTGTATTAATCATTACTGAGGAAAGATGAGCATTTCGGCAGCCAAGCTGAGCCAGTTGCAGTGGAAGGTTGGCAAGCCAACGACATAAAACCTTGCTTCTGCTTCTACAAAACAAAAAACAAACAAAAGACTTAAAAGGTCCATTCATTTAACCCCTTCGTGACAATGGCCGTTTTAACATTTCTGCGCTGCTCGTGTTTAGCTGTAATTTTCTTCTTTCCCGTTTAATGAACCCACACAGGTTATATATTGGGGTTTTTTTCAGGACAAGAAGGGCTTTCTTTAGATGACATTGTTTTGATTGTATCATATTATTTACTATTTAAAAAAAAAAAAGTATAAAATATGGTGAAAAATTTAGAAAAAAAAATTTTTGTTCAAAAATCTTTTACTCATCTATTAAACGTAATGAAAAAACCTGCTAAATAGATTCTACTATTTGTCCTGAGAAATACCCAATGTTTTTATGTTTTTTTCTACACGTTATGGGGCAATAAGTGCAGGTAGCATTTTGCTATTTCCAAATTTTCCAAATCTGGTAATTCTTCCCCCATGTGCCATTTCGGGTATCTTTGAAGCCGGCCAATGCAATTTACCCAATCAAATCATATATTTTTGAAAACTAGACACCCCAGGATATTTCAAATGCTAGTATTTTAATTCTTTCCATGCACCATATCTACCACCAGTCTCTGTCAAACTTTGCGGTAGTCATTTTTTTACATTTGTTTTTTCACACACATTTACTTCAGGTATGAATTAAAAGGTTCTGGTATATGTCACTATCATAAGACACCCCAAAATGTGTTCAGCAACATCTCCTGAGTACAGCGATACCTCACATGAATGATTTTGCCTGGCTGGGGGCAAAAGGGTCACATTTGGGGCATGCACATTTTCAATGTTGAACTTTGGCATTTGGCGGTCAACTGCCCATGCCCTATTTGGTACATCTTTGAGCCGGGCCATTTCAGTGTGACCAATAAAGCCATATCTTTTTGAAAACTAGACACCCCAGGGTATTTCAAATGCTGGTATTTTAACTCTTTGCATGCACACATTAACCACCAGCATTTTTTCAAAGTTTGCAGTAGTATTTTTTGTGTGTATTTTTCCCCCACACACCTACTTTATGTATGAATTTACAGCCCTTGGTATATGCCGCTGTCACATGACACCCCAATGTGTGTTCAGCAACATCTCCTGAGTACAGTGATAACCCATGCATGGGTTTGTCATTTTTGGGGGGAACTAAAAGGCCACATTTGAGATGTGTGCATTTTTCCAATTGGAAATTAGATGTGCGGCCATCCTTCTCCCCGTGTTAATTGGGACATTGTTGAAACCGGCCAATTCAATTTACCCCATCAAATCATACATTTTTTAAACGTAAACAACCCATGGGCATTTAATATGCCAGTATTTTAGCTCTTTCCATGCGAGAATTGTTTTAAGCTAATGTGCTAATTTTAGGACTTGCTCACAAATATATATAATATAATATATATATATATACATATATATTCACACACACATTATTTATTTTTTTTTTGCCTTTTTAAATTTTTTCAACTTCAAGGTTCCCGATAGTGACATCAGTGGGAAATTTTTTACATTTAACGTTTTTAACTATTTTTATCTAATTATTATTAATTTTATTTTTTAATTTATTTTTACTAATCCATGTGATTAGAAAGCTGGCTCCCCTGACTTGCATGGTTGAATGCAGTACCTGTATTCAACCTGCAAGTGGAGCCAGAGTCCTCTAGAGGGTATGGAGACCATCTAGCGTACTTTTTCATCTTTATTATTTTTTTACTTGGTGGCCGCCATCTTGTGGATGGCGAAGATCACTTGCATCGGCGGCTGTGACCGCTCTCCGGAGCAGTCACAGCCCGTCCTGGGGTAAGCATTTGGTGTCGCTGAATGCCTCCTGATCGATATTAGTTGTTGCAGCCCTAAACGGCAGCCTGTCTATATCTCAATGCATAGATATATAGTGTCACAGAGCTGGCTAGACCGACCGACTACCTCCGCTGACTTGTGCTCCCTTACCCTGGGATACTACTATCCCCGGTTCCCCAGTCACTAGGCGAGACGCAGTGTAGGGTAAAACCAAAACAAAGACTGATTTCTCACACACAGAGCTGGATATATCCAGCAAAAAAGGACATTAACATAATATTGGGATACAAACCACCTCCCAGAGACAACAGGGGCAGTAACAGGATTAACACTACAATAGGGTCCCAACCTCCACTATTGCTGGCCAAAACCAGTTCCAGGGATGGCCAGGGTAAATATCGGTAGTAGTGAAACTGGTGGGTAGGGAGGAGACAACATAATAATATACTCCCTGCTTGCAGATCCTGGCTGTCTGTCAGAGATAATCCCCTCAGCAAGTGATGGGATGATATACTGCTGGAGTAGCCACAGAAGTCTTTACAATGTCAGGGCCCATAGTCAATAGGGAGGAGGCTGGCAGTCGGGTCTCTCCAGTGGCCCCAGTGATGGAAGGTTCCATCACATATAGCTTTCCTGGCAAACGTGCAAGAATGTGGAAAATATGTGGGCATTTCTTAATGGGTTAGTTTAATATGCCCCTGACATCACATCAAAAGAAAAATGCATATTTGTGCTCAGAGTCTGGAATGTCCCTTTAGTTATGAAATTTGTCATTTCAAAAATACAAGAACACCTGAATATTCAATTAAAAGAACATTCTGATCACATTTTTCTCCAGTTGAGAAATCTGTCTATTAGCACTGTGTCTTCACACAAATCCTGACATAGAACATTTTTAAATACTGGCATTTAAAATACCCATGGGGTGTATTTTAAAAAATATATATATTATTTGATGGGGTTCATTGAATCTTTGTATTGGCTGGGTTCAAGGATGTCCCAAATAGCACATGGGCACAGACCGACTAGTTGTCAAAATCCAACCACTCCGCAGAAGCGACCCTCCCAAATGTGACCTTTTAGCCCCCCAAAAAGACAAACCCATGCATAGGTGGTATCACTGCACCCAGGAGAAGTTGCTGAATGTTTACTGGGGTGTTTGACAGTAACACAGACCAGGAATTGTAAATGCGTACCTGTAGTTAAATGTGTGAGAAAAAAGCACGCCCAAAAAATACTACTGCAAACTTTGACTAAAGCTGGTGGTAAAATGTGGGCATCGAAGGAGTTAAACACATTTTGTATTGTTGTTTGGAAGTGGCATACACCAGGAACTGAAATATTATACTTGAAGTACTTTTTTTTTTTTAAACCCACAAAAAGGCACACACAAAAAACAGTTCTGTGAATTGTTTTCTCTTTAGCATAACATTTTACATAGTACATTTTATCATTTCAAATGCAGAAAGTATGGATGCAAGAAAGATTAGATTTAAGCGACAGAAATCATAGAGGAAAATGCTTACCAAAATGAACTAATATGAAACAGCCTTACCTCCCCAAGTTGAGACAAATTTCTTCTTCTTTTAAATAAAGTTTACTAAAAAAATTTAGAAGCATTGCGCGCACTGAAAAGAGCAAATCCTTCTGCTGATACATCATGTAAACTGCATAGATCAGTTTTTCTGTTGCTGCTAATAAAAAAAAAACATACTATTTAATGAATATACATTTATATTATAATTTTAATGTCTAGATTATTCAAATACATTTTTGAAACATAAAAATATAATAAAATATATACACACATACTTAAGTACATTTTCCTCAAAATATAATTGAAATGAATACGCCACCTCCAGCTTAAATATACTGCAAAATCAACATTACCAATTGATAACTCTCTCTTATTTGCACAATAAAGAGGGGAGGCTTGTAACATACAAGCTCAGTATGGAGAAGGCTAGGTTAATAGTCTGATAACCAACAACTAAAAGGAGGTTAAAATACCTAGCCTATGCTAAAAGTTAAAGTATAACCTTTGTTATATGTGCATTAAAACAAACCTAGGAGGTAACAAAAAAACCCTAATATGCAGATAGAGGACTCATTACCTAGCCTGGATGAATAGAGGCAGAAAAATGCATGGAAAATGTACAGATCAGGTGGCCCAAATGGGGCGTGAACGGTTCATTTTAAAAGTTTGCACGTAATAGGATTTATATTTCAATAATAAGATGTATTAGGTAAAAACATTACAAGACACATATACATACCTCTGTTCCTTTGAATATTTAAAAGCCTGCTTGTTACATCAAGTAATCTTTTTAATTGCTTAGCATTTAGCTTATATCCATGCATCAGTTTGTCTGTTACAAATGTTCGAATCGTGGCAAGCCATCCTGAGTCTTCTTCCAGAGTTGCAGGACTAGCCAAGGACACCATTATGTCACATAATGTTAAATTCAACAACAGACTGTCCAGACCGTTGCTTGTAAGTGAGAAGTCTTTGCTGGGGGGGAAAACAAAACATATATATCATGTTTCTGTAATTGTATTCTGCAGAAAATGATGGCTATGATGTATTGAAAAGTTCATTGTGCTTACCAGAGCTTGAACAGACTTGTAATAAGACCAATATGGTATGTGTATAATAGTGAAAGCGTATAAACAAAAAATACTATATATATTTAGGATACTGTAGCACCCATACACTGAGAAGGAAGAGTAAGAGTGGAGGCAGATCTAAAGCGCTTCGATATTGACATGGAGAGTGAAAAGTTGCTTAACTGTTCACCATGAAAAAGGGTTGTAAAGGAGTTTCCAACAGATGATAAAATGTTTTCATTAATGTATGTTGAGCATATTACACCATCAATAAGTAAGCAGATTGAGACTTAGGAGCTGAATGCGAGGATATATTATATATTCCAAAATAGTTCTTCCAGTAGCTCTTGGAGGGGTAAAAAAAACAAACATGCCCCACTTACAAAGTTACATACATATCTGTTTTTTCTTTATTTGTGATCATAGCAGTCATGTACTGATCTAAGAATTTTCTCAACTCAAATGTCAGAAGCATATGTTAACCAAAGGATGGGTTGGATGCCAATAAGCAAATTTGTGTTCATTGTATACATTTATAAAAAATAAAAAAAAATAAAAAATACCCTCTCTTTGTTTTCTTCTTCTGTTTCATTGTCTCAGAAAAGGAGTAAGGAAAATATTTCATGAAATGATGCTTGAAATCTTTAAGATAACTTTTTCTGAGCCATCCATCCTATGGAGAGAAAAAAAAACCTTTAAAACTTTCAGTAAAGTAATTTTAATTAAATCAATAAAAACAAATGTTAATGCAATGCTAGGTCTATCTCATGAAAGCAGTTATGCCTGCGGTAGTAAACAGGTAGTTTTACAATTGCTACTAAACTACAGCTCCAATGATCCTCTGCTACCCTCGGAATAGTTAGGTGCTTCGAATTTCTGAAGTGGATGGGTAAAATGTGTGATACCGATGGTTTAACCCCTTCAGGACCAGGATTTTGATACTAAGGTGGCGGTAAAGGACAAAAGCCGTTTTTGCTATCTCTTTCTTCAACTGTAAATTATCTCTTATGAATTAGTGCACTCACACTAATCATATTTTTTCAGCACAAGTAGGGCTTTCTATTGAAATAATTATATATATATATCATTAAGTATGAAAAATATCTGAAAATGTGGGGGAAATTAGGTAAAAAAGGAAATATTTTCACAGTTTCACCTATAAAAACCAGTGTAAAAAAAACTCCAAAAGTGTATATGGGTATTTGTCCTGTTTTTGGAAACACCTCATATGCCTGGTATATTCATTTATTTTGGCATTTACAGGGTTAAATATAAATGACGAGCATTGCTGTTTCTAAACAAGATTTTTTTTTTGTTAAATGTGGTATCCTGGGAGTTGGGCCCCAATAGTAGCCAGAAAAAGAAAAACTGCTCAACAAAAGTATATATTTTTTGAAAGAGGACATCCCAAAGTATTTTACTTGGGGCATTTTAACACTGTTTATTTAACCATTTGAGTGCCAGCCTGTCCTAAACATTGCAGTAAAATTTCATTTTTTTCATTTCAGTATTTTTTTTCCCTGGGTATATAAAGTGACTGAAACAACTTGTGATTTGTATTTAGAAACACCCCCCGAGTACAGGAATACCCCATATACATGGGTAGGGCATGTCTCTTTGGCACTGCGGGTTCAAAATTGGAACATGGGCATTTCAGTTTTCAAACATGGAATTTTGACAGATTAGTTTGCTGGGTCCAGGTCTCATCTGACACAGGTAGACGTCCCATATTTCATTTTAAACTATATATTTCCTTAACCAAACAGCTCAGGGAATCTAGTTAGGGACATATTGGCCTGTCCCATACAGCTGATTCCACACCAGCGCCTTCCAAATTTAGTCTAACAAAAAAGAAAAACATTTTCACATCCACTTTGCGGTTTCACCATGATTATGGTAGATGTGTGAAAAAACACAATGGGTCTTGATTTGTGTTCAGTAACACCCCCTGAGTACAGCGATACCCCACATGCATAGGTAAGTCCTGTTTCTCAGACATTGTGGAGGCAAAACTGGAACATGCACATTTACATTTTTAAACTTTTAAAAATATTTCATCAGATTACTTGTAAGTGACAGGTTTAGGCCGCTGACATCAATCAGGGAGACCGATCAATAATCAGCGACTTAAAACGTCACCTACAAGTGATCAAGTAATAATGTATTTTTTTTAATCAATATTTTTTTCATAATTACCCTTGATGACCCCTCTCTCTTTGAGGGGCAGGGTCATCCAGGGGCTGCCATAATGATCCGATCACTCCTATTAGCCAGGAGTGACCTGATCATCATCAGCCCAGCCCAGCATTTGACCTGGAAGCACCCTGGACTTTCAGGTCAGTGCTGTTATTTTTTATTTATTCCAGAGTGGCATCATGGAAGCCCCAACGGAAGTGGAGGGGAGAAGCGGCTCTCCGCGCGCATCGCACAAACCCCTACCGGCTGCGGGAGAGGATCCAGGTCCCCAACAGCACTGCAGGGGATTTGGATTTTAGCGCGCGATGTGCGCAACCTCCGCTACTTCACTTCACTGCCACCTGCCCCACCAGGGGTTAATATATCAACAGAAGAAAAACAGGAAGTAAGCTAAACTAAGCCTGGACTATTATCTTTATTGTTATGCTCATTTGCCCCGTGTTTCTTCTGTTGATACATTAACCCCTCGTGGGGCAGGTAGAATTTTTTCGGGATCTATTAATTATGTGCATTCTTTAATTTGTGTTCTTTATTTTTTTATTGCTGTAATATTTGATTTATTGTTTATACTGTCCATATATTTATATTGTATTGTTTGCTTTTTTTCTATATTTATTAAAGCCTATATTTTTATACCTATTTTAGGGATGTCAGTTTTTCTTATACCGGGGGGGCATAAGACATATCAGGGGGCACAGTGGCATAAAGGGGCTATAAGGCATATCAGGGGGCATGGTGGCATATCAAAGGTAAAAGGCATATCAGGGGGGCACAGTGGCATATAGGAGGTATAAGGGGGCACAGTGGCATCTATACCATATAGGAGGGTATAAGGCATATATGGGGGCAGAGTAGCATATAGGGGGGTATAAGGCATTTCTGGGGCAGAGAGGCAAGCTGGGGTGAGATGTGCATAACTGGGCAAAAATAGTTTACATGAATATTTACTAGTTAAGCTTTTTTTGGTATTTTTGGAGTTCTTGTTAAAATATAGCTTTAATTATTATGTCAGTAAAATAAGAAGGCAAATCGTGAAATGCCATTGTGATAAAGAGATAAAAGTGTTAATGGCACATCTTAATGTAATAGAGTTTTATTTTAACACAAAAAGAAATTTGCATATCTTTTTTTTTCTACCCTCCGTTAATCGAAAGAGAAAAATATAAATCGGCCACTAATAGATTATAATAGATTATGAAAATAATAGGTAGTTGCAGCCCTACATGTGACGCGCATTGACGTGACTCCACTGGGTTCCTGCTTTTCCTGGCTGATACAAGAAACGCTGCTCACACACTGTGCACAGGTAAGCAGCCGGGCCCCTGCGGACAATTATTTTGGGCATTTTGCCGATAATGCCCTTTTCGGCCACCGATATATCGGTGCATCCCTAATAAAAAGTGATGCACAGTGCTTCACAACAACAAACGTTATTTACTACTGCAGTCTCCACACACACCCACTGGTATGCAAAAAGTAAAACAAGCAAGATAAGGAAAAAGTACCGCACAGAATACAATTACACACAACTATGTGCAAAAAAACTAGGGCTGCAGCTAACTATTTTCATAATCGATTAGTTGGCCCGATTGTTTTTTTATCCTATTGAAAAAACAATGTAAATTTTCCGTTTATTTAAAATAATGCCACTCTGCCCACCCCAGATATGCCTTATACCCCCCTATATGCCTTGTCATGATTAATTCATATGATGTAGTGGATGTATGGAAGGGTAATCCAGCAGAGGTGGTTAATTCCTCTGTGTTAGCATTCAATGGATTAATCTGATGTCCATTTAAATGTGTTCCTTTGTGGCATTTGCCCTCTGTATCTGTTCTGGCAAGAGGTGTCATCTTCCCCAGGACCCCTGTGGTGATTCATGGCCTAACGGATAAGGATCCTGAGTTATAGGAATTCCATTCCTAGCTAAAGTGGAGGGGTTTTTCCATCACCTTTACCCCACCATAACTTATTGGCACATCAAAGATAGGAACCAATTCAAGGTGTCATATAAATTGGTCATGTGGCCAGAGGGGTGTTCTCTTGAAAAATAATCTGATTTAGGGGCAGTGCAGCCACCTCAAAGGAGAACTCCACAATTGACTCTCATTGGAACATCATCATAAGAAACCATCTGGACCTGAGGAGTTTCCACAGGCCTACTTATTGCTGAAACTTGTGAGTGAGGGTCCTGTGTTTAAGTCCCATCTTATTAAGAACTGTTTGTTGTTTTTTCTTTTGTATGTCTTGTTTTTTGTAATTGTGGCACTGTGTAACATTTGTCTTTTTGTTATTAAAATATTCATAATCCAAGCCTGTCTTTGGGCTCAATATCCACGTTACCAAATTATTATCTAATTTCTAGAGGACATATATGTTTGCCCGGGATGGGTTGAGTTATATAGAGATAGATATTCTAATTCAGATATCTCACAAATCCAGTATCAAAATCATGAGTGGTGGCAGACTACCTGGGGGGATACAGGCAGGATTTGGGGGTTAATTTGGTATAAATTATGCCTTGTTAAGGGGTGAAGCTAGTAAATCCAGAGGCCTGGTGCTATTAACCCCTTCATGCCCACTCCCTCCACACCATCACAGCTTGGCAAGTGGTCCTGACTGTGACACCTTATAGCCCTCAGATATGCCTTATAGCCCCCCCCATGCTCCAGACTCCTTGGTGTCTAGTAGAGGCAACCAGTGAATGTCTGAGGGATGCGCGTAGAAAACTTCTGTTGCTGGCCAGCACTTCCGCTGGAGCTTCTACGACTGAGCAGAGAGGAGGATCCAGGTCTCCTGCAGCGGATCCTCCTCTCTGGCAGCTGGCGAACGTTGCGCAATGCGCAACCTCCACTGCTGCTGGCCTGTACTTTCAAGGTGGAGCACCAGAAGGTCGTGTCACGCTGGTGCTCCATCATAGAAGCCCCGGCGGAAATGGAGGGCAGTAGCGGGAGATGTCTGCACGCAGACCTTCACCTGCTGCCAAAGAGGAGGATCTGGATCTTAGTGTTTTTATCCGACCTCATTTGTCATAAGACAAGACGGATTGTATGAAAAATGGTGTCACTCTATGTACATGTGTTTATTTTTTCAAGTATGGTAACAGTATTATGAAGAAAGACAAAAGACTATCACAAATACATTTGTTGTATGGCTTGTGGTCATATCACTTAATATTTACTAGTTATTTTGTTTTATTGAGACAATATTTTTTTTCTATTTTATGTCTATGGATTTTTCTTGGTATATTATACTTGCTTTAAGGTTTGAGTTCGGATACCCCACCTAGCATTACATCAGTTTGAGCTTTTTGTCTCTCTGTATGTCTTGTTATTGTTTACTCAGCTTTCCTTTTTCATTTAGGGCACATTGCTATTTGTTTCTTTTTCAGACAAGCTGGATTTTCTTATGCAAATTGAGAATTCATAATTACGGATTTTCCAAGCAAATACACGCATGCAATGATACTATTTAGTGGTTATACGAGACTTGCATAATCTAATTTGCATATCTAGGCATCATCCAGGCATGTAAAATAACTATTGGTCACAGTACACAGAGCTTTACAACAGAAGAGTTTGTAATGCTTTTTTTCCTACCATTTTGTGAGATTCATCTTGATGCTCGCTAAGCTTCCATAGCAGAGAAACAATGCTTAGCACCTGCTGTAGTAGATTATGCGATACAGGATTAAGAGGGTTTCCATATTCAGCTTCAGGAAATTCTTCAACCCAGCATTCAATCAACAGTGGGACTATTGCCTGAATGAATACCTTAAGGTTAGTTGCTGAAGACAAACCTTCATCTGAGTTGCCCGTTATTCCTATCAGAGTCCTTATAAAAACAAAAGAAAAATGTCATGACAAGAGAAAGTAGTACATGGCATCATACATAAAATACTTACGATGGGCAAGTGTAAGAATGCATCCCCCCCCCCAATGAGTGTTCTCTTAGGTTAATTAACAGGTCTCAAATCCAGATTTTCAGCAGAGCGCACTCGGCTCAGTCGCTTAATGGCCAAAGAAGGAAACATTTGGAAGACACAAATGCGGACCCCCGATGCCTATGAACATAGAACGTTATGCATGGAAAAGAGGTGGTAGCAAACACTATAACAGTGAACAATCGTGTCAGTTTCTAAGTGAAACACTACTCTTTTCTCTACCTGGCATTATGGTCCTTTTAAATTGTGATCAGCAATATACAGGAAACATGTCATTTAAAAAAAAAAAAGAAAAAAAAAAAAAGAAGGATTGGTGTAAATAAGTACTGACATTCCAAACAAGGTGGCAAAAGGAGTAAGAACAAATGTTTTTTAGGTTTTAAGAATACAGGTTTATGGAGCAAGAGAAAAACATACTAGTAGCTGGAGGTGCAGGGTGTTACAGGGTGTTACAACAGGAAGGGAAAAAACACATAGGTGGTGGGATGAGGGCTGAATATATTTTCCAAATATAATACAAAATGATCAAGCGGCATTGTTAAAATTCAAAGTGGGTGCCCCCAAAAAAGGCTATTAGGATAGCTTGGAGATACATGGAAGCTTCCTATAGTATATCTAGACACATGCAACTCTACTTTATTTCTTCACATTGTACTCCCAAATAAATGAGGATAAACAAGATAAAGAAGTACATTTGAGGTTTTCTCAATACAATGTAGAAACATGGACTTTGATGGCAGATAATAAGCCATTAAGGTCCACCTAGTCTGCCCATTTTTCCTGAGCCAGAGAATTTGTCCTTGTCTTGGATTCAGGATACTGTTATGCCTATCCCATACATCCCACTGCCATGGATACCATTTCATCTCTATACTTGTGAGCACAATGTATTATTTTTTTTTAATTGAGCCAATCTGAAAAGCAAAATCGTTTTAGTTAGCAATTAAAAAAATTAGGGAAAGTGTTCATAAAATTCATTCTTCTCCAACTTGTTCGAAGACTTTGCTCAATGACTTTGCTCAATGACCTTCACTAAGGATTTTAACCTGTTTACAGGAATACTAGCTCAGCAAACAAGCTGTACAAACCTTACCTTAATCGGAAAGATGCTTGTTGCTGTTCACCACTTTCATATAATTTAATAGGTTGTCTGCTACGTGTATGTTCAGTCCAAACAACATCTAGGTATTTTCTAGAGGAAAAAACATTTTCCAAGTTTTCTGTGTCTGGAAACTTTTCCACAGCTTGTCTCACGAGTGCCTGAAGGAACTTCTTTAATCTATTCAGAACACTTAACCTCCACTTTTGAGAAGTAATTTTTCTGTTAGGATTTATAGACAAGGTCCAGGCAGATGGTTTTTCTCCACCTTTTTCTTTTGAGTTGTTTTGGTGAGAAATAAGTTCCAAGAAATTGTTTAAGAGCATGCTGCTACGATCAATTAGTAGGTCAGGATATTGTTCCAAAAGGATATCCAATATCTTCAATGAGTCTTCCTGAATATCAACTATGATATGAGTCATAGCGCTGGAGAGGTGAGCACTTACAAGCGGGAAAAAAGGTGCAACTTTTTCCTGCGGAATCATGGGAGCCAAGCATTTCAGGAGAGAAACAGCAGCTATTCTTACAGTTGGCTCTTTATCTGTAAAAACCGCAGCCACTTCTGCTATTATGCTAGAAATATGTGTATCGATCACCGATGGGTGAGCAGACAGGAGTTCTTGCAGGCCTACCAGAGCACTATGTTTAACGCCAGTATTGTAATGGTGAATCTGGGATAAAAGATCCTATAGAAAAAAAGAAAATGGAATTCAGGGTTATACGAAGCAACAAAGAAAACTGCATACACATATTAACAAAACATTTGTATTTAGTCTAGTATCTAGGAAATAAAGGCAAGGGTTGTTAAAGGAATCAAAATTAGTATTACAAAAGTCATATTCAAATATACACATAGCCCACAGTAGGAGCAACTATGAATGAAAGCTATACAAATGTGGTCCCACCCAAAGTTCACCACTTAAAAAAATGTTTGCAAAAATATTCTGTTTTTAACAGCTTTAAACTTACATTCTTCTTGCGGGCTACGGATTTCCTCCTCGCTTACCACCTCTCGCTTCTACCTTTCACACTAACTCGCCAATATTCAAGAAAATCCTCAAAGCCCACTTTTTCTGAAGAGTACCATCTTTGCAGCTAAGACTTTTCTGCCACTAAGACAACTCTCACATTCATCGTTGGCACTCTTGCTACTTGTTTCTGTACATTACTTTCACTTTAAAGATTGCAGCAGCATATTTACCCAATGTATCACTTTGTCTCTGTCTGTCAACTCTAGTCGTCATGCCTTTGAATATTGTATTGTATTATAAGATGCTCTACATAAATTGTTGGAGCTATGTAAAATAATAACGTATTAACAAAGCTGCATGCTACCAGGTTGTATGCATCCTGGAACAATCTTTTCTACAAAACACGGACTACTTATACTACCTTGTTGTACACAATATAATGGCTCTGTTATAAACTAACAAACGTCAATAAAGGAAACCTCTTTAGCATCGTCATAAGAAGTCTGCTTAGTTTGGTGTTTGCGTGGACGGAGTCACCCAAACTTCTAATAGAGCTGCAACCAGGTCTGCACATAAAGGAAGTTGATTTGAACTAAATTAACTAAAACCTGCTTTACCCCCCTCCATGCTAAGCTACATTGTTTTATACGCCACTATTACTAAAAAGTAACAGAACGATAGAATAATGTTCCATAGAAATGCCAAAAGGCCAAAATGCATTGTGAGAGTCAGGAAGGCTTGTATTTATGTAGATTAATACAAGAATATTAAAATTTTGTACATGAGGTATGTCCAGCCTTTACACATATTACATCATTATAATGACCACATTAAAAAACGGATCTACAGCTGCCGAAAACATATGACGAACATTCAGCATAGGAATACGACGTACTGTGATGTTGAGCTTTCTTTTCGTAGTGGGCAGCGAGGTGTCGCCTTTTAACTGTTCACTCAGATGTACAGACTTAGAACGAAAGTTGACTTCGGTAGCATTGTCAGCTCTGGGTTTTTTCTTTCCAACTTTTAGCTTCACTTTCTGGAAATCTTCTTGCCGCTTTCGTTTATTCGACATAGTAAGTCTGAAAGTATAAGCCTATCAAAAAAAAAACAGCTTGGTTACCCCTAACAAATGTTATCTAGAGACGTCGTTAATCGGTGTAAAAGAAATGTCAGATGCGATCCCTATTTCCTAGAATAAACCGCCGGAGCAATTTGAACGCTTCTAATTTAACATTTTAAACATTTTGCCGCGCTTGGTTTGTACATAAACTCACGCCGCAGCCTCGACAGCAATTTGTGTCAGGAAGGAGTTCGGCAAAACGAACTGTTTCCGGGTGACAAAGCGAAAACATAAGAATACACGCCCATCCATTAGACCTCTACGGAAAGTAATCCCATCCAAAAAGCAAGGCTGCGGTGGTGTTTTGGATAATGTGATTTTAACCGTTTGTGGCTCGAAAGGCTGAATGCTGCTCCTGCGCTCTAACTGCCATAGAAATAATTGATTTGGATGAATTATGCATGTCCGTTAGGTAGAACAATCACCTAAACTAGTCTAGATGAGGTGGCTGCTTTCTGTAATTCTGAACGATGTGTTGTTATGAGGAAAGTTGCTGGCAAAACCGTAATTTCTGCACCGTAGCAACCTTTATTGAAAGGTCGTTGCATCTTCGGTCGTAAATCTCTCTGCCCTCGTTTCCTTCCCTGTTTTACAGTGTTTCCAGAATGTGTGTACGGTGTGTGTGTCTTGGTGAGTCCTTACAGCCAGTATCAATATTGTATACACAGTGCGACGCAATGCGGCAATAAGAAGTATAGTATCAACTACAAGCCCAAAACCCAAAAAACCCTTGATGTTTATCTCCCATGCTAAAGGTAAAGCACACAAGCATGTGTATGTGTGTGTATGATCGTAGATGTGTCACACCAACTTGTGTAATACGTACATGGACTTGCTACCGGTAGAGATGGTATGGCCAATTTCAGTATAAGAGGGATTAATTTGATTGTATAGGCATGTGGTGCCAAAAGGTCTTTTAAGATAAATTTGTCTTTTGAAGCTCAGACTCCAACAAGGACCTTCTACAAGGTGTGAAATCTTACAGTGGAGATGCCGCTATGTCTACTTGATCCCCTATATGCCTGTATCCCCTCATAGATACTGGATTCTTTGATATGCTAAGTGACCGCTAGCAGTCCCCATTAACCATAACTGGCCCTAAATTAATGCGTGTGTGAGCATGTATATTAACTTGTGTATGTCCTTGATCATGAATATTTCCTCAATTACCACCTATAGATAAATAAAGGAACTAGTCTAAAATCAGTTATCTGAACGGTGATACATTATGGCCTGCCAGGCAAAAGGGTTTAGCAAGGGGGCGTGGCCTGACTGCCTAACTGCATGGACGTTTGGTGCTAGAGCTCCGTTGAAACCCCAGCGAAACACAGCTTAATTGCATGTTTGGTTTTCTTTTTTTTTCGTTTTTACTTACTTTTTAATCCCATTAAGTGAGTAGTGATGGCCTCTAAACATTCAAAACGATCTACACACAAACTCCAACAGTATTTTCCGAAGCGGACTAGGCCGCCTTTTCCTGCTCAAGATGGCGATGACCCCCCGCTCCCGGCTTCTCAATCGGAGATGGAGGATGAGGAGGACATGGCGGGTGCTCCGGTCACTACTCATCTTTTACAATCCATGCTTGATGGCATGAGGGTAGCTATGACCTCCGAAATTAAAGATATGCTGTCTGAGATTCGGTCGGATCTTCACCAATTGGGCTCTCGCACAGACCACATGGAAGGGAAGTTTGAGGAATTTGCTTCCACTTTCAATGAGCTGGTGGATCGCCACAATACTCTAGAGGATCAGGTTCACTCGCTGCAAGATAAGGTCACTGACCTAGAGGACCGTTCCCGCAGGAACAACCTTCGTGTACGGGGGATCCCAGAGGAGGTGACTATGGCGGCCTTACCTGAATATGTTTCTGCATTTTTTTGCTCTCTGCTCCCGGACGCCCCCTCCTCGGACTTTCTTCTAGATCGCATACACCGTATCCCTAAGCCGAAATCTCTCCCATCACATATCCCACGAGATGTCATTCTTCGTCTACACTATTTTCATGCCAAAGATGCCCTCCTGAGATGTGCCCGGGCTGTGCCTACCTTGCCGGAGCCGTATGCCAGTCTTCATCTTTTCGCCGATCTCTCCGCGGCTACCCTGGCTAAGCGGCGGTCCTTTGCTCCGGTCACGACCGCACTACGGGCTAATAATATCCCATACCGATGGGGCTTTCCGGTCAAGCTCCTTGTGACCAGGAATGGTGTACACTCCGTCGTTCTTTCTCCAGCTGATGGCCTCCGACTTCTTCACATTTGGGGCGTTGTGGTTGATAATTCGTCCACTGTTGCTGTTTCTCCAGAGCCTCTTCCAGCCCGTGGGATCTCGACTGAATGGGTACAGGTAGCAGCCGACAAACGGAAAGATCGCCGGCGCTTAGTTCGTGGCTCTTCTTCATCCCAATCTACCGCGCCTCCTCCAACCACCTGAACTTCTTCCTTTATTGCTTGTCAGGTTTTGATCATTTATACCCTTCTTTTTTTCAGTTTGAGTCAGTGCTCTGACTGATTTTACTACCTCTGGGCTTTGTTGTTCCTTTCTCCCATTGAGGTTGTTTATGTGTTTGTTTTTTCGTTACCTACAGGCCAGGACAATATTCCTCCACTTTGGCTGACTCGGCCACTCTCTACCACCCTGGGTTGGTTGCTGCCATACCCGCGCACACAATGTTACATTTACACAGCCTTGAGATATTTGCAAAAGTAAGCAAATGACAGAATCATCTTTGTCCTAAATTACAGCAAGTTAAATTATTTCATCAGTTATTTATCCTTAAATATTTTATGATTTGTTATGCTTGTGACAGCTAGAAATGAATACCGACTATAGCTAAATGCTCTCACCTGCTCTGCTGCTCCAACATCAGCTCTGCAGGACTACAGAGGGGTTTATTTAAAGGGTCAGGGAAGGTAATAGGATTTCAACCTATGACGCAGTGATCTCAGATCTCAAGAACAGAGCATTAAACAAATTAGCTACTCACTATCATGTCTTCAGTATTTATATATGTTTTTTACCACATTGGCGCAACCGCCAGCTGTTCACTCGCTGGGCTTATTTTCCAGACTTGTTCCTGCTGTCTATTATCTTCACACACACACTCACATATTACTTGCTCTGCTATCCATGGGCATGCTCTTGTTGCCTGCTCCCATTTCTACCCCTGAATTATTCCCCACTATCTGCAGGCCTGGCCGTTGATAAATGTTATGCCCCTACGGGATCACACTTTTCCCGATTTTCAGACACATGGCCCCAATTGCTGTATACCACCCTAGATTGCTTGCTGCCCTTCTCTGCACACATACTTTCACGTGTTAACCAATAAATTTTATTGGTTATTGTTTAAGGCGTATATTCTGTAAGTTATATTTATATGTTTATATTTTTTTTTTTTTTTTTTTTTTTTTTTTTTTTATATATACTTACTACTAGCTGGGTTTTTCCTTGCCCTCTATACCTATTTTCCCACGCACCACTGCGTGTCCGTGGGATTATATTGTGGCTTAAGTCTCGCTTGGCTCCGACTTTAGCCTCAAACTCGATTGTATAGTTTGTCTTTGTCTTTCTTCTTCTCTCTCCCTCTTGTTGCTGGTCTCGCGTGTTGTTCCTTTTGGGTGTGTCTTTGTATTTCTTCTCTTTTTGATTTTCTCTGTTTTTTGTTTTTTTCTGCTGTCGCTCATGTCTTCTATCACGCTGTTATCAATTAATGCCAAAGGCCTTAATACTATCCATAAGCGTCATATGCTCCTGCAAGAAGCAAGATCCTGCAATGCCTCTGTTGTTATGGTCCAGGAAACCCATCTTTTGAAAACGAAACAACCTCGTCTGACCTCTAAGTACTTCCCACTGGATTTCCACGCTTCCTCTACCAGTAAGAAACTTGGTGTGGCCATTCTCTTCCATAGGGACGTCCAGTTCCAGCTCCTCTCTAAAGTCTGTGATCCTAATGGTCGCTATATCATCCTCCATGGCACTCTCAATGGCTCGGTTTGTACGTTTCTCAATGTGTACTCTCCCAACTGTAATCAAATCTCCTTCCTGGACCGTGTCTTCGCTAAACTCCGTAAAGTCGCGGCGGGACGTATTTTTGTTGGCGGGGACTTTAATCTGCTTCCGATCCCATCTCTGGATTCTTCAGCCAAAATGTCCTCTAAATATTTGAAATCTCTGACCACCCTGAGTACTCGCTTTCAAGACTTATTACACCAACATATGTTGTTTGACACTTGGAGGATCGCCCACCCACTTGATAGAGATTACTCGTTTTACTCGACGGCGCACGCTAGTTACTCCAGGATTGACCTGATCCTGGTGGATAAACTTACCTTGCAATCGGTTAACAAAGCCGAGATCGGGACTATTACGTGGTCTGATCATGCTCCAGTCTGGACCTTGTTTTCTCTCTCTCCACAACGCACTTCCCCCTCCAGGTGGAGACTGAATGAGAGTTTATTACAACATTCGGATGTTTCCACTGAAGTGTCTGAGTCCCTTTCGGAATATTTTCAACTTAATGACACCCCGGAAGTCTCCCCATCAACCCTATGGCTCGCTCACAAGGCGGTAGTTCGGGGATGTTTTATCAAATTGGCCGCTCGTAGAAAACGCGCGTCGATGCGCTCCTTCTCAGACCTGACTCAGCGCCTTACGGACCTGGAATTGTCTAATAAAGCCTCTTGGTCTGCAGATACGTACCGTCAGCTAGCCACCGTCAAGTCCGAAATACTTCAAATTCAACTTCAACGCACAGAATACATGCTCCGCAGGCTTCATCAAACATATTATGCCAAAGGCAACAAGGCAGACTCTCTGCTTGCCAAAAAACTCGCCCAACATACAGTTCAGCATAAGGCCCACTACCTTCAAGATACTGATGGTCGACGGCTCTACAACCCCAAAGATATTGGCGACAAATTTGCGGACTATTATGACTCTCTCTACAATCTGCATTCCCAACCTCATACTCACCATCCGTCGCAAGCCTCCATTTCTTCTTTTTTGAGCTCGCTCCCTATTCCTTCACTACCTCAAGCACGGTGGGACTCTCTCGTCGCTCCGCCGACGATTGAGGAAATCGAGGCGGTGCTTCAGGGGCTCAAGCCTCACAAGTCACCTGGTCCGGATGGTCTGCCGAATTCATATTATCAGAAATTTAAATCGATTCTGGCTCCGCACATCTGCTCTCTATTTTCCTACCTTATGTCCGCACCATCCATGCCGGGGGAAATGGCAGAAGCGCAAATTGTTACGATCCCTAAACCTGGCAAATCTCCCACCGTTTGTGCTAACTATCGACCAATTTCACTGTTGAACACAGATACGAAGCTTTATTCACGTTTTCTAGCCCTTCGTCTGAATGGTCTTCTCCCATCACTGATTTCGAATGACCAGGTGGGCTTTGTCCTTGGGCGTCAACCGTCCGATAACACTCGCAAAATCATTAACGTGGTTCACTTGGCCAATATTACTAACTCACCGTGCCTTCTCCTGTCCTTGGATGCGGAGAAGGCGTTTGACCGTCTCCACTGGGGCTACCTGAAGGCTACCATGCAGGCGTTTAACCTTCCAGACGCATTTATTAACGCTGTCCTCCTTCTCTATAGTGGCCCCTTCGCCAGGGTGTGCTCCTCTGGATTCCTCTCTAAGCCATTCCTCATACAAAATGGTACACGCCAGGGGTGCCCGCTGTCTCCGCTTTTGTTTGCTTTGGCTATGGAACCCTTGGCGATTGCGATCCGTGAGGACCCGGAGATCAAAGGGTTCTCCACACATGCTACGGAGTTCAAAATCAGCTTATATGCGGACGATGTGCTCCTGACGATCACTGATCCTCTGACGTCTCTACCACGGCTGCATGCACTGTTGGACTCTTTTAGTGCTGTCTCCTACTACAAAATAAATTGGAGCAAATCCCAGGCCCTGAATATTGGCCATCCCTCCTCATTGGTGACTACGCTTTCGTCTTCCTTCCCTTACGACTGGAGATCTGACTTCCTTCCCTACCTAGGGATCCGTGTTACCAAGTCAGCTTCTACTCTGTTCAAGCATAACTTCCTTCCACTATGGAGCCGGATTCAGGAAGATCTCAATCGATGGTCGAAGTTGGAGGTCTCCTGGCTGGGGCGTATCACTGCATTTAAAATGAACTCTCTCCCTAAACTTTTATATTTTTTTCGTACGATTCCTGTTGTGCTCCCAGCTACCTTTTTTAGTTCTATTCGGTCCCGTTTGATTAAGTTTATTTGGTCCAATAAACGCCCTCGTTTGTCGACGAAGCTTCTGCAGCGGCCCAAACTCTCGGGAGGTCTGGGAGTCCCGAATGTCCATTTTTACTACTTAGCGGCGACTCTTGCTCAGGCTCTACTGCTTTTTTCTGGTGTCTCCCAGGTGGCGTGGGTCGATCAAGAGGCTTTGTTTACGCAACCATATCGGATTGGTGATCTACTATGGCTCCCTAAATCGCTTCGTCCATCTCTACCTGACGTTTTACCCACCACAAAACGGTCTCTTGTTGTCTGGGACAAGCACAGATCCGCTCTTCGTTTTCCAACTTTAGTACCTCGGCTCGCTCCTCTCTCTGCCATGAAGCCTCTTTTGCCTCACGTTTCCTTGGATAATTGGATCCGCAGTGGTGTTAGGTCCATATCGCAGCTTTTTACACATTCTCATATGCGCTCGTTCCAGGAATTGTGTGACGAATTTCTTCTTCCTCGACAGGATTTTTTCAAATACCTCCAGCTTCGCTCTGCTCTTCAGAGATTTGCATCTACCGATCCGCCTGCTCCGGTTGTCCAGATGTGCCTCCGGGCTCCGTTTGTTCCCAAGGCTATTTCCGTGTGCTATTTGGCTCTGCTGAATCCTGCCTCAGACGCTAAGCTCCCCTATATGATTGCTTGGGAACGTGAAGTCGGTCGTGTTTTCGAGGTTTCTGAATGGTTTCGGGCTCTCTCCACGATGCAAGGTGTTTCGAAGAACGTGACTCATTTTGAAACCAATAGGAAGATATTGTTTCGTTGGTATTATGTCCCGTCTAAGCTGGCGTCCATATATCCGACTGTTTCCCCTCTGTGCTGGCGTAACTGTGGTGCTCCGGGTACGATGACGCATATCTGGTGGGACTGCCCTGAGTTATGTTGCTATTGGAGCGATGTATGTGCTCTCAGTACACATCTTCTCTCTATACCGATACCGCGATCTATTGAAATTGCCTTATTCGATATGTTTCCTGACGACCTCTCTGGCCCTCAACGTAAGCTGCTGGCTCATGTTCTCATTGCAGCGAAGATTTGTATTGCCAGGAAGTGGAAGTCTTCGTCTTCCCCTACTATCCATGACGTCCTGTATTCCCTTACTACGACGTGTCAATATGAGAGAGCGGCTCATTTTGCAACTAACACGTCGCATATTTT
>VKOC01000006.1:22518863-22563730 GCA_009364415.1 Spea multiplicata
CAGGTTTCAGCATGTACTGGCTGGCTTGGCATGATAGGAGTGTGATTGCTAACAGCAATCAAAGTCCCATGATGCCTAGGTTCCAGCACTTACACATCCAACCAGTAAATCCTGGAACCTAGGCATGATGGGACTGTGATTGCCGTTAGCAATCACACTCCTATCATGCCAAGTCAGCCAGTACATGCTGGTACAGGGTGGCTGTGATGTGCAGACCCCATACTGCTGGCAGCATCAATACACAAGGGGGGGACGGGCAGCTAGCCAGGTTTCAGCATGTACTGGCTGGCTTGGCATGATAGGAGTGTGATTGCTAACAGCAATCAAAGTCCCATCATGCCTAGGTTCCAGCACTTACACATCCAACCAGTAAATCCTGGAACCTAGGCATGATGGGACTGTGATTGCTGTTAGCAATCACACTCCTATCATGCCAAGTCAGCCAGTACATGCTGGTACTGGCTTACACAGCACTTACACACACTCATTCATTCATATCCTCATTCAAACACCCTCCCCACCCCCTTACCTGCACTGCAGCTCCTCGATGACTTCAGCAAGACTTCAGCAGGGGGCGCGGCCTCCCTCTGCATTCTCGGCTAGCTTCCGCTTCCTGTAAGCAGCACAGAAGACCCTCCCACAGGTAAGTAGCAGGGCTCGAGGTGCGGCCCGCGTAAGATCGGTTGCCTTGGCTGCCGATCTTACGCGGGCTGCATCCTCTCTCTCCTCCACATAAAAAAATAATTAATAAAAAAAAAGAAAGACGGGATTTAAAGTCGCATTGCGACTTTATTCGAAATTCGGCAGGGGGCACCGGGGGGGGCAAGGATCTTAACCTATGGGGGGGCAATTCGCCCCCCTTGCCCCCCTGTAGCGACGCCACTGGTTGAGGATGAAAAAACCTGCCCGTCTAGTCTACCACAGAGGAGGCACCCCCATGTAGATCTGCTCTCTAGGCTGGCGCCTACTTTGCCTATAGTGGCTTGCCTAACTAATGCGTGGTATCAGGTAGTATGTTTGAGTTTTTTGTTAGATTAACAAAACCACCAGATGAGTTCACTTTTATCGCCTTGCAGTTACATTGTTGTGCATTGTTGCAGTGCTGGGGTGGCATTTACCTCACAAAGAGGGTATAGAAGTAATAGGCAGATTATTTGGCATGAGAAATTTGTATTGCTAATTAGCCCCAGTTTAGCAGGTATGACATGCTAAGCCAATAATGGATAGGATGCATGCCTACCACCAAGATCTCACTAATATATGCTCCATTGTTCTGTCAGTCCATAAATGCCATTGTACCAGCCCTGTAATCTGTTTATATCTGCACTCTAGCACAAATGTCTGTTCTGTCGGTTGATGCAGCATACGTAAAGTGTATGCATCTGTATCTGTATTCAATATTCAAATGAGGCAAAGTGGATAGGCTTTATAATGTTAAGGCCACTATATCCCTGCCAGAAAATGGAAAACATGGAAACCCTATTTCTGGATCTGAACGACTGCTCGTGATTTTCAAGGAAACCCTCTGTTAGTGGGTGGAAGCAACGTAGTACGTACTTGCCAAGTCGCTTCCGCCATGACTTCGTATCCCTACCCTTCACATCTTAAAGGCCTGCACCGGAGGGCAAGCCCTCGTCTGGCCGCCCTCGGCAAGAAGACATCTCTGAGGTCCACCCACTTTTGTGCTTCGTTCTACTTTTGCAAAAGCAGGTAGAAGAAAATATAACTCCTGTGAATGCAGCTGTAAATGTAGTTTCCCATTTGACCAACTTCTATTCACTTGTGAATATTGTGTGTATTGTGACATCTTTTATTCACCACAAGTAAGCAGAGTCGAATGATCAATAAAATAACGCCTACTTAAAAGATTGCTTCATTCAGTTGTTCTCCTAAAACTATTACCTGTGTTTTCATTTTATATATATTATCTCCTATTGATATGCATCATACCATATTACATATCTATGATCAATAATTAATCCTTGAAACAAACATAAATCATTTTCTTCTAAGGAGGAGGTGGAACATCAGTTATGTATACATTAAAATGTCATTTATCTATTAACTATAAGCTATTTATGGTCTTGTATAACGCACATTTGCCATTGTGCCATTTCGTGAGAGGCTGGTGTACTGTACTGTAGATTGTAAACTCTGGGTGGGGTAGGGGCCAAGAACTGATAAGCTGGATTGTTTGTGTTGCTGTGCGATAACCATGTGGTTAATGAGGAATGGAAGGATTTTCGTGTCTTGCTGTCCGGGAGGGGCATTGCTGCACTGATAACTAGGAAGCAAAATGTATAATTATAAACGCGTGTTGTCTGTACTCACTGTGCCTTTATCTACTTGGTTTTATAAATACAGATTAAGAGCAGAGGAGTTTGTTCTTTGTCTTTCTTATTTCTAAAACAGTGAATGGTTTGCAGAATACAATGTCAAAAATAAATAACCAAGAACCAATACATGTTTGAGTCTTTCAATGCTTTTTCTCTCTTTCCAAAGTAAGGTTACTTATTGTATCATTTTCCCCTGAGCTACTCATTGTACCCCCCACCATCTCCTGTTTTTCGGATCGCCCTGCTCAGTGAGTGTAAGTGCTTGTCTTACAGCTGCCTGGGCCGGTCAGAGGAGATCAGAAGATATCTCCAACTAGACCACGATCCTCATTGTCTGCAAAAAAACGGGACAGTGAGGATGCTCAGCTAGACGGTGCCTCAAAATGGGCACTGTCCCTGGAAAACAAGCTTGGGAGGTATGCCTGTGGTACACGAGACGTATATGATGCCCAATGAGATTTAAGCGGCATGGTAATGTATCTTAGACAAGAAACACCATGAGGCTATGTCATACTCATGAGTCTGATTTGTGCTAATGCTCCAAATACTCGTGATCTTTTCAGGGCAGAAATAGATTTTTCCTGTAGGGACGTTACTGCATTCCAATAGGTACTTGAGAATGTCTGTAAAGGCAAAACATCAGTGGAGATACTGAAAAGTAATATTTATAGAGCACCACGGACAAGGTATAATTATGTATTGTGACACACAGTAATAGGTCTTTGTTATTAAGTCATTAACAGGCTCAATTAAATTATCGTAAAGCTTAATACCCATACTTTGTTTAATAGACCTGTTACAAGCAGGCAACAAACAGCACTTTAGCTGCAATTAGTTATCCGAATAGATAGATGACTTTGAGAGCTTTAAAAGTTGTTACTAGCAACTTGTTAGTGTACTTGTATGTCTCGTAGAGGCTTACATACAAGTCATGTATCATTAAATAATGTGTGGGGAACATTTCCCAATAAATACTTGAATGAATGAATGAATGAATGTGATGGAAAAGATGTTAAAAATTATTTTAGCTGTAGAGACCTGGAAAGTGGAATTTTAATGACAGAAAGCACAAATGGTTTTATTTTGAATGCTGCTTACAAACTATCCAAGGTCTGACACTGAGATCATTTACTGCAATAATACATCCACCACATTCTCCTTTTCTGCACACACGGTGTCCGGTTCACGTTAGTTCAGGTAAGTTCATGCCAAGCTGCCAGCAAAACCAATAAAAAGGACACTTGTCAGGACTACCAACAGCAGGGAGGTAAGTCTGGCTCTCAGCACTGCCCTGACAAATGGCTTATTCTATATAACCGGCAAGTGAGTGAATATTGTTTTAAATAGAGATGCAGGGAAAGACAATGAACATTGAGCCCATGGCTCAATCCTATCTGGATAACCTTCTAATAGACATGATGCTCCAAGAATGCATTTTGCCCAATTCTTCCCCAACACACATGCATTTAGTAACCGTATAGAATTATCTAGTATGAGCGGAATTGCCTGTAAAGCTGGCTGTATGTCATTCTATACAACCTCTTGAAATATGTTTTTTGTCAATACCTTGGTTGTTGGGTTAATTTTGCTTCACTTGGTGGGGAAAGGTTACCATGTTCACTAGCTGAATATTATTGTCCCTTACAAAGCAGTGACCTGGTAAATATGGTCTTCATTACCTGTGAGATTCAGTGTAAAGCAGGGGCCCGTGGCAGTGAATGGGTTAATGGCGGTGGAAGCTAGATTGTGACTACTTGGCAGCCTTAGACTAGTATTTGCACTTTCTCTGTCACATGCTGCTGCTTTTGTTCACATTGTACATATGTCCCCATGTAAGATGATCTTGCATTACAGCGGTTTTGCTGCTATTATTACATTGCTCATCATCTGTGCCGTTTGTAGCCAGGTGCATCTGTTTCAGAGGCTGCTGTTAATTGAATGTCTGGCCAGCATCCAGAGATAGATCAATGTTATCAATTAAACATTAATCTTCTTTCCTCATATCTGTCCTCCAACATTTACAGTCTCCCTTGTCTTCATTTAACTCTTTAAATGTCAAGGGTAGAATGCAGACCCACACTTCACACCCTAAGTTCGCATTAAGTAGGGGTGCTTTGTGTCTGTGTGTGTGAACGGTCACCTTCACAAATATTGTCAGCCTTGGTAAATTTGAGCAATGAAGGCTGTAAAAATTGTCTACAGCTTAACCTTTTGTTCAAACAATACACAGAAATACTCTGCTCTGATGGATATCAAGCAATTGCAAACACACGCAGGTTTATGCCAAAAAATAATAAATATACATGTTCCACAATTATTGACACCCTCTTTGTGCTACCAACCTTTGCCCAAGATAACGGCTCTGAGTCTTCTATAATACTTGATGAGGTTGGAACATGGTAAGGGATCCGAGACCATTCCTCCCTACAGAATTTCTCCAGATCCTTCAAATTTCAAGGTTGACGCTATAGGACTCTCCTTTTCAGTTCACCCCACATGTTTTTATGGGGTTTAAATCAGAGGACTGGTCTTGCCATGGTAAAACCTTGATTTCATGTTCGGTAAACCATTTTTATATTGATTTTGATGTATGATTATTGTCCAACTGGAAGATCCAACCACAGCCCATTTTTAGCTTCCTGGTAGAGGCAGTCCATGATGCCATGTATCCTAACAAAATGTCTTGCAGAAAAACAGCCTCAAAACATTAAAGAGCCACCACCATATTTGACTGTGGGCATGAGATACATTTCCATATGGCTAACTCTCTGTGTGCCTCAAGCCCACCTCTGGTGTTTGCCAAAAAGCTCTATTTTGGTTTTAGCTGACCATAGAACCCGGTCCAATGAAAGTTGTTTTCAGATGAGGGTAGAGGCGTTTTTTCTTGAAACCCTTCAAACAACTTGTGGTGACATCGGGTTGTAGTTTTGGAGAGACTTTCTTACCCCAAGATGCATATAACTTCTGCAATTCTCCAGCTATGATCCACTCGAACCATCCACTTCACAGTGCATTGAGACAATATAGACACATGTCTTCTCCCAGGTTAATTCATAACATTTACAGTTGATTGGAACTTCTTAATTATTGCACTGATGGTGGAAATTTCCATTTTAATGTGTTTGCTGTTTTCTTATGGCCACTTCCTGTTGTAATAAATGTCCAAAGGAATTTTGCCTATGTGTTACCAAATATTTATACCCCTGTGAAACAGGAAGTCACAATTGAACAATTTCCTGTTTCTAGTCACCCAGGTGCACAAAATGAAATGTAAAATTTTTATATACTTCAAGTATAAATTATCTCATATGAATTCATAGGGGTGCCAATAATTGTGCCACACACATATTAAACAATTTTTATTTGTTGTATAAACCTGTGTTGTGTTTGCAATTGTTTGATATCCATGTGAGCTGAGTATTTTGTGTATTGTTTGAAGAAAAGGTTAAACCATTGTTTTACAGCCTTCCTTGCTCATATTATTATTATTATTATTTTATTATTATATATATATAATATATATATATATGCAAATGAGTACTGCTGTCCATTTATTGATGAAAGGGACCTGCCACCTTGAAAGAAGTTTGTCTGGGCAAAGTGTGAATACGGACATGACTTTTAAGACACTGCACAGTCTTTAAAGGGAAAATAACATTCTTGCTTTGTCAGGATGAGCAGCCGTGCCTGTATTTAGCTGACATTTAGCCGCATTAATAACTCATAAAATGTATCGCAAGCTTGAGGCATTCTTTGGTAACACATAATCAAATTACACAAATCCAGAAATCTGTTTATTAATGGCAGTGTAAATTGCATTCACGAATGCTGTGTTGTTCGCAGCTGCCAATTCTCATTGGTTTACCAGGCTGACATTAACCCCTGTATGTGGGGCAATACTTCATATAATACATAGGCAAAAACTAGAAGGTATTCCTCCCTGATTCTAAATTATATATTTGGATCTTTATTAACAAATCAAAGAACTGAAAAATATATTTAGTTCCCCAAGTTAAAGATACAAATGTGTATACTGCTGCTATAAAACATGGAAACCCTGGAATTATTGAACTGAAGTGGCCATACTCAATGAGCTGATGGATGATTCAGTAAGGCTCTCTATGGGGGAAAAAATCTACCAGATTTCGGGCATGACCCCATAGCTTATTTTATGACCATTATAACTTAATAAGAAGAAGCATGCAGCACCTTCTCTTTGAGGAAGAGGCCTCTGGGGCTTCCAAAGTTTGTCAATTGTTTGTTTTAGCCCAATAAAAGATATCAACTTTGACTACAGTATTCTTTCTCTTGAGCTAGTAAATTCCTTATTTTGGTATATTGGAATGCAAAACAGACTGTTTCTTAATTTCAGCATATCAGTTTAGGTACGCTAAATAGATTTTCCCCATACAGACAGACCAGGACTGACTGGTGCCCGGTGGCACCTCTCACGTACCTTTATTGCCAGCTTGATACATGAGGCTCCCACGCTGCTAATGCATAATATTGAAGCAGATGGTCGCACCTATGTAATTTATTGGCTTTTGGCCTTAATGTGCCTGGGCTGATTTTAATCCCCTGTCCACTCTTTTATATACATTAGTTGTTTCAGGATGCAAATTCCTGAACCGTATAAAGTAACAATAAGTAATAATGAAGGAAAGCCTTTTTAATAAACAATAGGCAAAGATAGGGTTTGACAGATTTAGGGGGACTAGAAGTCATTCATGATTTGATCTTTGTAGGGTGAAGTGGACCTGTGGAACAGGTAAAGGAGATCCACAATTTCAGGATGGTGCTTACTATATCTTAAAGCAGATGTGTCAGTTTTGCCTCATATTTAATTTTTACAATGTCACTTTAGTAGCCCACCGCTATTGCTAGGAACTTTGTATGAATGTGCCATACGACTAGGTTGCAAGCTTACAGACAGGCTCCCCAACACCGGTTATATCTGTATGTAGAAGTGCCTTTTTTCGTTATGTAATTGTTAACCACCTCATATATAAGTTGGGCTGTGGAACGTGTTCATGCTTAATGATTTTATATTTCTGTACACTAAATAAATCTAGGTAATGGTGTTTATTATTATTCGCCCCATTATGGTTACATCTTACACGTGGTTAGCCAAGTGAGCCCTGTGTGCTAACCATGTATCTCATATATGGTGGCTCTTTTAGGGTCCTTGTTTTGTAGTGTAGTGGAGTTACCAATGTGGCAGTCTGCACCACCATCTTCTCCTCGGCAAGACGAGATCTTGAATGTTTAACTGTACATGTGAGACCTGCATTTACAGTGAAATGTGAAGACCTCTTCCGAAGTGATAATTTCTTTCAGGTTCTCCAACAGAAAAAAAAAATCTCTTTAGGCAGGGACCGTTTATGGACCAGGCAGCCTCTTATGGCTGCTTGCTACCACGGCCTAAAAAGTAAAAGAGGCAGCATGCAGCCAGCTTCTTTAGTGTGAGATCAGCTGGCCAGGATGCTTACATGCAGGGATCAGTATTAGTGATGTCACAGGTGCCCCCTACTTTAAAACCCCCCTCCCATATAAAATGCAAAAAAACCCCAAAACAAATTGGGCTTTTGTATACTCTGTCTCCCATTGCCCTCATTCAAATGATTCAAATGTAGCCCTCAAAAGCATGTACACCAGAGGTGCAAAAATGTTTATTATTTATATAATTATGTAATTTTTGCTGGAAATATTTAATAGTTATACAACATAAATGCAGGCAGCTTATTGTTGTCATAGAAGCTAAAAAAAAACTTTTTAAAAGTGAACAGAAATACTAGTACTGCCACATTTCTCACAGATCTCAGCTTTTATAAGGTAACACCACATTTTTCCCAAACAATTAGGCTGAATGAAACACAAAAAGAAATCACTAGTAGTTTCATTAAACAGCAAAAAAAGCTGTAAAGATGACGTTCTATTTTATTTTTTGCACGTGGTATTAAAAATGCTTTAGTTAGATGAACTCGGTATGAGTTAAGTCTGCCAAAAGCTGCATTCGTGTTTAGGAATGTAGAGACTCTGCCCAGTCTTCCAGCAAGCCTGTCGGAGAATCTGGCTGTATCTGAAAGGGCAGCCATTTTTAGTTAGGGTGAAATAGTGGATGAGCAGGACCCCCTGTCAGTGACCCAGCTTTGTTCTGGCTATGTTTAGTCAGTAGATTCATAGGTCCATGTGACAGCCAAGCTCTGCACTGGCAGCAGTGTCTGCATGTGTCGCTTCTGGGTAGCTGCTATTACAGACAAATGGAAAATGTGACCGTCTAACAGCCAGGAGGTCAAGAAAATCTTTCCTCACACAAAATGAGTAAGTAGAAGACTTATAGCGGAACTGAAAGAACATTTAAAGAAAGGCACAAATTATATTTCTGACTTTACAGTGTAATAGGACTCTGTGAATTCTTTTGGTGCTAAATCTCATCCGTGTTTAATAAACTACTGGTATGCCTGTGTATTATAGAATATAAAGTCATCTGAACAGTAACTGCAAAGTAAGATAACGTCACTCACTTATTGTTTAAGTCTTTATAAGAGTAAGACATATATGTTGGTTCTAAAATTATGTTTTTCCTAATAGCTTTTGTTTAGCCAAATATAGTATTTTTTATATTATATATGCATAATTCAGGCTTTTTGTTAATCAGTGGTTTATGAATCTTACTCAAGGGTTGATGAATTAGTCTAGTTTTAAAGAAGCGTGAAGAATTTTGCTCAGATTTACATATTCACCGAAAATGTGTATTAATTAAACCCTTAAGGGCCAGGGATTTTCCTGGACCTATGACCATTTTTGCATTTGTGAAAATGTAATTTTCCCTCTCTGTCAGCCATACAAATGATTTTGTTTCTAAAAAGGACAGTTAGCGCTTTCTTTGGATAACACCTACATAAACTGTGTATATATAATCTGCAATTTGGTCTAAAAAATCTGAAAAGGAAAAATTTTATTAAATTCACTATTTTCCCCATCCATTTGAATGTTTCAAATACCCCAAAAGTTTTGTTCAGTGCCATGCCATGAGTAAAGTGATACTAAGATACCATCCTTAGGTTTTTTGGGTTGTTTGGGGGCTAAAAGGCCACATTTGGGAGCTATTTGCCTGATATTAATATCTGGTCATACTGCACCCATGTCCTATTTGGGACATCGTTGAAGCCGGTCGCTTAAATTTACCCAATCAAACGATACGTTTTGGGAAGTAGGGTATTTCAAATGGTAAAATTAACACTTTCTATGCACAATTCTACCACCCATCTTCTTCAAAGTTTGTGGAAGTATTTTTTTTGCCCCAATCATTACCCAGGATATTTTATTTGGTGTCCTTTCAGGCATCTCATGCTGCCATTTTGCCACAAATTTATGTCAAACCTGGAAGTAGTTTTTCAGCATTTTTTTATGATGTTTATGATGCTATATTATACACTTTCTGCTAGCTTAAGGAGTAGTTTTTTCCTGCACCTTACGTAACTGAACGCTGCTTTAGCTATTGGTTTACCAGTATTCAAACTGTGTGTGCTATTGGCTAAAACATTCCACACACAAGCCTGGTAGAGGAGGACATGAAGCGTGGTGGTAGATAGACTCCCTCCTAATGCCTCTTTTGTAGCACACTCTGCAATGTTTTGGAAGTGGTGCTTGTTTACAGGGAAAAATTCTTTGAGAGAAATCCCTCTCACTCAGAGAACTTTTAATGACTGCAAGTTTGCAGAAAAAGGGGACCAGTAGGATATGGGTTAATGTGTTTATCTGGTAATCTAGGAAGCTATGCGACGCACAAGGTATGGTATTATGCGCTGATCTACAAGATCCACTCCCATCATGTGCCTGTTGTATGCCAGGATGCAATGTGGTTTTTAATCTTTTCTTGAAAGGCTCTATACTGTCACCGCGCTTTCATCATGGATAGTTAAAAACATGCACATGTCCTTTTTGTCTGTGTTCCTAAGTGCCAGTATTTTATCCTGCGGTAAAGATAATGTTTCCCAACGCTTTTGCTTTGGGTAAACCATCTGCTGGGGAAATTGTTTCCTATTTTCTCTCACAGTCCCACAGGAAGGTTTGTCCAAGCTGTACGGAATTTTAAATAAATCGATGCTGGTGTAATAATTGTCAACATATAGGTGGTAACCCTTATTCAGTAATGGGAGGATGACATCCCACGCTATCTTGCTGTTTGTTCCAATTGAATCAGGGTATCCTGGAGGATCTAGCCAAGAGTCTTTTTCCTCGTAAATACGAAAGTCATTTGTGCTACTCTCGGGACTGTTCCATAAAAACCTGGACTGTTGTGAAGTATGATATTGCAATATATTGTTCTTAAAGTGCAAATGGTTCAATAAGATGCTGGCAAAGGCTAAGGAACATTAAAAAACAGCTTTATTGTTATAAGCAAAGCATACCAGCATATGTGAACAGGGCTGTCCTCAAGAGTTGCTTGGGAAAGTAGGCTTGCCCAACCCCTTTGTCCTGAGCAAGGGGCAAATAGATTCTTGCTCTCCATTATGCTTATGGTTTCTGTATCACTGAAACAAGAGAAGCACTGGGATAGGATATTCTATGACTAAACAATGCCGCTTCCTGGCCCTGATTACTGTTGCCGAATGTGTGACTATGAGTCTATGACATCATGTCCTGGAGTTTGCGTAGTAAGAGGGGGATGTACTGTAGAATACCAGATCTCTGATCTGACCCTCAGCCCAAGACCTGCTAATCCTAGGCCAAAACATACTGTCAGAAACACTGCAAGTAATTAGAGTGCTTATCATGTGGTACCGTGGCTTTTGAAATATAATGCTTTCTGTGACTTGTGATGCTATAACCAGAAAAAAGCTAATGAACTTGTTGGTAACTGGAGGACAAATGTATTTCATTAATGGTCTCCAGATACTTTCATATGATCATGCATCATAGACTATTGTTTCCCGGCCTCTTCAGATCTGCCAGCCCCTACCATTCCAGTAAGACAAAGAGTGTGCTGTGTGGAATCTAAGCCATCGGTGCTTTAAACTAGACACATTATTGATTTTCATCTTATCTTTTGGAAATATATAATCTCCTGGATAATTACACTGTTACAAATTAAGAATGGGAAAAAGGATTATCCTTTTTTTTATTTAAACTATTCTTATTAGAAAATTGTGATCTGCTTGATGCTGAGGTCCTGTTCAATCATCCTGCAAGGCAGCAGGTCTTTCCCTTCCACAATAACCTTTGCCTTGCATACTGTGCCCCAGGAAGTAATGTCACCTTTGGGTGCTCAGTACAGTGAGGCCAAGGGACTGGAAAAAATCCACAGAGGATGATGATGATGAGGAGGAGGAGGAGGAGGAGGGGTGCAGAGTATATCCTGCATCTGGGTAGGTAGAAAGAAATGGCTGCAACCTTGAGTGTGGGTTGGTGATGGGTCTTTTCCAAGCTGCAATGTTGAAAGCTATTCTAATAATATCCTTATTTTCCAGTCATCATGGCATGCTTGGGTACTGATAAGTGTGTTTTGTTTCTGTAGATGTGTGCAACAGTACTGACCTTCCGGAAGTTGAAATCATCAGCCTGCTGGAGGAACAGCTGCCCCATTACAAGCTAAGAGCGGACACCATCTACGGGTATGACCACGACGACTGGCTCCAAACGCCACTTATTTCTCCTGATGCCAACATTGACCTGACTACAGAGCAAATTGAAGAGACCCTCAAATATTTCTGTAAGTCTGTTAATGTTATTTTAGTGATCTTGGCTTCCAGCTTTCAAACCTCTTCAAAGTCATGTGAATGAACAGACTGTTTAGCTTTTTGGACCTGTATCTTTTCTTGCTCTAATCAGCAATGTCTTACTGATAGTTGGATAGCTAATGTGAAAAAAGCATACCTGGGAACTCTCCAGGGGAAGCACCGCTTCTCGTCCTCACCACCATACCTGGGAACTTATGGGCTCCGGCTACCCGGAGCCTATTCTTGCGGGACGTGGCCAAGACTGCCCACTGACGTCAGTCAACAACCACCCCATTTAAATGGGAAACAGACGGCGAGTGGGATGTGTCAAGCTCCTGCAACCTGGAAAATTCAGGTGTTGAACTGGAGAAGTGGTGCTTCTCTCGGAGATTTCAGGTCACACCCAGAGAGTTCCCAGGTAGGGTCACCATGGGGAAACTCCAGGTTTTGGGAGCAGTGTTGCAGCATGCCACGTGCACAAGCTGGAGCCTGGATGTTCCCTGGTATGTGTATGAGGGTGTAAGGTACTGAGCAACTCAAGGTGTCACAGCTGATGCTGCAGGTTTAAGCTTGCATGAAATCTCAACAAACAGAGGTCTAACCCCATACTGGAGCTCATGCAAAATGGACTCCAATGTGCATATAAAATGATCAAAGGACTTTTTAAGGATATAGAGTATTTGGACTAATTGAGTATGAATTAAATTATGTGGGTTGCACTGTTTGTTGCCATAGCTGAAAACCCTGTGGTTTTACACTTTTGACTGCACAATGCTGGGCCATCTGCCCTTGTGTCTTAATGTTTCAGTTAGAAGAGTGACATTTTTTTCCACCTGTCCATGTGGCTTCCTGCCACCACAGAAATCCATCATTATAGCCTGAGATTAGTGTACCTAACATGTGGGACCTCATGCACCCTGGCATACAGGTGTGTAGATAATTAAAATTAAATTAACACTGATACAGCTCTGGCAACTGTAGTACTTGCAGGTGTTTACGTGTTCAAGGTGGGGGATGTACTTTTGCGCCCAATTTGTCTTCTTGCTATTTCTGAAAGCCTGTGCGCAGCATTTAAAAGGGACTTCAGTGTCCCATGCAGCCCCATCAGCAAAAAATAGCAAGTTTAAGAAAACACTGTGGGAAAAACTGCAGCTTCAGAGCAGCAGCACACTGCCCTCTCTGTTTTCTGATTTAATCATTTCTTGGTCTCCTCTCGTGCTGGGAGGCTGTTCCACTTGTTCCACCTCTCAGTAAAGTAAACCTTTCCTATTTGAAGTAATATAGTAATGGACCTTTTATTTACCGTTGGAAGTGGAATGGTTAAAGTCGCTGCTATCAGCAATGATGGAGGGGTTTGACAGTTTAATTGTTTGGTACACAAAAGCAGTGCTTTTTTCCCCTCTGAATATCGTTATCTGAGGTGGTTATTATGGCTGAGGCTCCACTGTAAATCTGAAATAGATTTCCACAGAATTTTCCCCTCCCTATACTTAATGACTGTCTTCCCAATCTCTGTTATGTGTTTACCCCCCCATATCTGTGCATGAGATCTGTCTGTACTTTATTTACAATGATTTCCATGGAAACGTGAGTCACTCTAGAAAACACAGTACTCACCAATAATGATTCTATTGATGTCATAAGAAATTCACTAAGCCTATGTTTATCGTAAAGCCAACAGATCTAGGCCAGAAATAGTTACCTTAAAATATGTAGCCATTGTTTATCAGAAAGTGGGAGTTGGCCGGAGAGTTATGGCATTAACTCCCTAAATTCACTATGCATTATAAATTCACTATGCATTATAAAGGTATTTTTCCTGCAAGAATAGCTGGGCTGGCCCTGCATAATGTATAGTTAAATCAGTTAGGTGACATTGAAAAACTTTTAATGATTCGTACATGGACAGTCAAGTTATTCTTGTAGCAGAAGCTTGTCTATCTGTCTGTCTATCTGTCTGTCATCACTTAAAGTTGTGAATAGTCAGTCCCCAGGAGATTGTATTTGGAGAGACGAGCAGGAAGCGTATATGTATAAATACATGAAGGCTCTTGTTAACATTGCATTATGGATGTAAAGAAATACGTTGCATGCTACCCTATAACACTGCGTTTGGCCAAGTTCACAAATATTCAGTGCATTTTTTTCCATCATATGTCCTGATGGACTAGTGTTTTGTTAACTTACCATGAGGAACTCCAGGTTTTCTTGTGTGGTGCAGGCTCAAAACCATTATTTTAAGGGAGATTTACATTTTAAAGCGGAATTCCCATCATAGCCATCATGTTGAAGTATGGTGGTGTTTCTGTTCAATGGGTTTTCCCAAAGTTAAATGTTTGTAACAGCTTTTAGTGTTTTTTTTGTATACATTGTATACTTCTATCTTGGCCCAATTCCCTACACTAACACACTGACCACTTACCATGCTGCCTTGTGTTGGGAAAGAGAATGCTTCAATCTCCAAAGAAGACCCGCTGTCTGTTAAGTCTATAGAGGAAAGGACAAGAGAAGCAGGACTTAATTAAGAAAGAATATGCAAAAAATCTGCAAGATAGTGTGGTATGCTGGGGAGGGAGAATAAACAGAAAAGAATAGATAATAATAGAAATAAAGAGAAGAAAGAGGGAGAGAGCGATGAAAGGAGAAAAAATGTACATCATTTTAACGACTCGTATATGCTGGTATTGTTATAATGACTTTTCCTCTTTGTAGCGTTATATGCCTGAATTAATATTGTGGCATGTAGAAAAGGTGTGATTATCATTGGCTAATCGTGCTTTCTCATTGTTTATAAAATGGCGAATCAAAATGGAATCTAAAACTAGGAATCCTGCAAATTACAGTATGAATAAACATTCCCAACAGTAAGCACTGGCTTCCATACATGAACTTTTAATGAGCATCTTATTATCTGCTGCATGTAAATAGTTGCCCATCAACTCCTCTAAAGTCAGCCCCAGCCAGAGACGTTCTCTGCATCGGCATCACTTCCCGGCCAGCTTGTCTCCATGGAAACCACTCGGCTAAGTGATGTGCTGGGACCCGAACGGAAGGGAACGGCTAAGCGAGAGACTAGTGTTGGTGATGTGTGCCCCTGACGTCAGCATCTGAGCTTATTGATAGGGCAATCGTGTTCACTCCCCTCTAGAGAGCTCCTACAGTGATCTTTTCCTTTAATCTGAGCATGCTGCCGATGCAGTTCCCCATAACCCTCTGAATCCACCTTCTTCATTCCTTTCCCCCTCCTGCTTTATGTTATGTTGAGGATGTATTATTGCATGGTGTCTGGATCCCATGAGTTTTTCTTCATACCAGGGGATAGTAAGTGCAGGCAGGCCTGGCTTCGCTTCACTTGACCTCAGAGAAACCTGAAGTCCATTCTCTGTTCGCATAAGGGACACTGACTATGCAGAAATTTATAGAAGAGGATTACTACGCACTGGACTGGTGTTACGAGGACTGTGCAGATGGTAATAACATTTCTTGACTGGCGATTGCAGAATGTATATTGGGATTTTCTATAAGGAAAGGCGCTTAGAGAGAACAGAAGGGGGTGTGTGGGTTTTATATGCATTATGGCAGCTCCCTTATGGCTGCTGAACAGAAGTGCCTTCATGCTGCTATTAAGCATTATAGTGAGGGGATGAGATCATTGTGGATTGTTGTAATGTCATTCTGGCACTCATAGGGTGAATTAGAGCAAATCATGGTCACTTCTGAGATTCTAGTTTCCCTTTTTTGTCATCTCCTTGTCCATGTGTTGGGATTTTGCGTGTGCTCAACATTGATGGCGTTAACCCATTCATGATCAGTAGCATGTCAGCGATACCATTATCTTTTCATATTTCTTGAAACGCCCTTGCATGCTGTCACCCCACATGCTCTGATGTCATTTCTTTTGCAAAGCATTGCAGAGGAAGGAGTAACTGGCAGAATCCTTCCTTTAGCACAGTAATGGCGCATGAATGAAACAAAAGGCATTTGTTTTATGATCGGCGGTTCATACGAGCTTGCGTGATATTTGCATGCAAGTCATAGGGAAAGTGAAGTGTTTTCCAGACAACTATATTTGAATGAGTAGGCACAGACAATGCGAGCGAGTCGTGTGCCATCTTTCCTGCCGTTCAGACACAATGAGGCCAGTTGCAGTTTCTTGGACTGTAGGATGGCGTAATCACAGAGGAATTGATTTAACCCAGTGTATATTTTTTGTGATGGAGCTCTTAAGGTTACTGTAATGTGTACTTATTTTCCATCAGGCCTTTTTATATATATCGTAATATGTTATGATGATATGATCTTGGTGGAAGGTCTGTCGAGCTCGCTTGGCGAATTCAGTAGGATACAATAATGATGAATTTGTTGGATTGTTCTCTGTTTAGTGTAAACAAGTTCCACTACATTGGGGGCTATGTATAGAAATCATATTGATGAAAGTTTAAAAAGTGGTCTTATCACCATAGCAACTAATGGAATGCTCCTGCTACTTGCACTATGGCTTGCTTGGTGATAAGACCCCTTTTCAAACTTTGCACCTGAATAATTTTTTACGTAAGCCTTGCTGCGCCCCACTTCGTCATTGCTCAGGGCAACAGTTAATCAGTGACAATGTTTAGAGAAAGTTTGCTATCTGTAATAACTTACACTGTATACACCACAAACAGGTGCAAAACTGTGATTCCTGAGTTTATTGCTGTTATTTATCCAACTTATTTTTAACACTGCGCACAAGATGCAGTGTACTGTACCATAGGCATTTGAAGGAATTAACCCTAAGATCTTCAGTGCCGGATAATTCCTACCAGCTGGGTAGCTACGGCTCCTGCAATTTCACTGCAGGTAACCAAATTGTCTTGTTTTTTTATATATAATCTGTACCCCTAAACAATCAATATGAAAGCACACTATATGTACTGTCTACTGCATTGTCCAAAGTTGGAGAAAAAAAAGTGCTAGGGAAGAAACTGCAGCTTCCCACGCCCTCTATAGTCATAGGTTTTGTGCCATCGATTGACTGTTCTAATAGTGGTTTGTGTACATGTCTATGGGGGTCTTCTGAGACCCTCGTCTGTGGAGTTTGCCGAGCCTGTGCCGGAGCTGACTGGTAGTAGGAACATCACGTGCAATGGTGCACTCTTACAAAAGCAGAATATGTAGGCAGGAAAGAGTTAACAGTAAATATTAATACTTAATATAAAAAGTTTTGTAATACTGTATTCTTTTGTAATACGGAGCACATGTAACCCGCCATCTAATTTCTAGAATAAACTAAAAAGCCAGCCAAGTATTTTAAAAAATCAGTTGATTAAAACAAAGCTTTTGGTGTCTTATTCACTGTAATGTAGTAATGTCACTTTACAGAGTTTTCTTTCAAGCTACAGCATTATATTTATGTGACATACTTTGTTGTCTTATTAGCACAGCTCAATGCTGGAACTCTTTATTGTACTAGTTAAAGGCCAATTTAAGATGTACTGTTAAAAGAAATCTATGATCGGATACCCCTGGGCTTGTCGGAGAAGCCTCTATGTTTAATTTGTAATGTCACCTTAAAGTCAGTTGACAAGTGTTCTGCTATAAGTCCCGAGGTACCTATTAAATACTCTATTGAAGAGCAGAGCTTTGCAAAATCAAACATAGTAGTGATAGCGAAAGTTTCCAGGCCTAAGTGCCTGATTTCTGCATGAGATCAAGTTGCAGACCTCAAAGTGCCAACACCGCATGTTGGTGCCTACCCCTGGTGTAGAGCACTGTCGTTTTCATCTTCCTGAATAAAAACCCACAACACACACACAAGCCTATACTCACATATACATGTAAACACTTTGCATCCATCCTGTTTAATCTAAAAGTCTATAAATATACCGGTATGTATGGGTACAAGGTGTTGGTGGCTTCTCAGATGGGCTCCATGGGCGTGATATGACACCATATCCCTGCGTTCACCATCAATAGCCGGCATGCTTCATGGGAGAGCAGTGAAACAGAGGCCTATTACCTTGTGCTCCCTTTATTTTGGTCCGGTTTAAAAAACGCATGAGTCAGTTGTAAACCTGGCCGCTAGGCACAGCAGTGGCCTTGGTATGGATTCACCATTATGACAGCTCTGATCTAAGATTGATTGGGTCATGGGTGTCCAACCATGTAGAGTGTGAGATTGCTGCTTGCTCTGGGGCTACTGCTGAACTGGTAGGGATCCAGACTGACACAAAAATATAAAATAAAAAAATCCTGTATTGAATAAACAAAGTGGCAAAAAGTAATGCAAAATCGTAGTCCTATAGACAAGGTCAGGAACCAGAATGGGTAGTTTAAGCTTAGTTTAAGGATTGGATTGTTTGTAAGTTGAACAATTGGGTAATACATGTCTGTTTATAAAGACAAGGATCCTGCAAATACGAGGATTTAAATGGAACAAATGTTTATATTCGGATATAACACATGAACCGGTTTGGGGTCAGCCATCTTGCTCACAGTGGGAAATACTCATGTTGTATATTAAGTTTATTGTATACAGTTGGCATTATTTACATGCCTCTTATTGGGTGCTGTCTCTTGGCACTTTGTGGTGCAAACATTTCTGCTAGCTGGGCATCAGGAGCTTGGTTACCAATACAAGAAACATGGCATTTTTCTGGCCAGCTCTTATCTCTAAGCCATTTTTAAGTCCATTCCAATAATACTTTACATTTAACTACTGCATACCTATTGACCCATTCCACTGATTTCCATTTAACACTATTTATAAGTAATAGGAATGTAAAACTCTTTCTGTGTCTTAATAATGATATCTCATAAGAGAGTGCAGACGATATCTTTATAAAACCACACCGTCCAAACTAAAATCCAGAACCAAGGTTATCGTTTTAAATGGTCTGCCTACAGATGGCATTATGTTGAGGAATTACTATTACAAAGCGCAAGACAAATGTCCTAATAATAATTAGCCAAAGAAGGACACTTGTGCCCAGGATTCTAAATGCTTAGGTTTCCTGCTTGCATGTCGGAGTTGCAGGAACACTGATACATGCTGATGAGCACGCATGACTCTAGCTGTGTCATAGAGAAAGGCAGTGATGTCCTTGAAATTTAACCTTTGCCAGATGATTGTAATCATTGTGGTATCCTGAAGAAAAACAGCCTGTACATTAAGTGCCCAGAGAGAGACACATTTGTTGTAGAGTAAGTGGCTAGGGGGGCACAGCTTTACCCAGACTGTGACATTTAAAGGCTGTAGAACATTGAAATAGACCAAGTTCCATCAAATGTTCTTAAAGCTGGTCTCTCCCTCCGAGTGAGGCATGGAATATTTTCTGATTTGGGATAAATAATATTGTGCGGCTGTATCTAGAGTGTCTTGCATGTGTCTTGCTCCTCGTGGTATATGAACCATTTTCCTAAGTTGTTGTTATCTTTCATGCAAGCAGTCATTGATCTGTGTACCAATGTACAATGTACCAATCAACTTAACATTTTCCTTGTGCTTTCTAATGGCATCGCTAATTTTGGTGGCCACATAGGAGGCAAAACCAGAGAGACATCATACCCATTAAATCCCTTAACTTAATGTTATCAGCTATAATTTATAGGATTTGGGCGGTTTCCGTACACAGACATCAGTGTCCTTGATAAGTCTTTGGTGATTATTGGCCATTCATTTAATTGTCTGTGTGTAAATCATGCCCTGGGTGCCTTCATGCTTAAATGAGAAGCTTTAAAGCACTTTTCTCCCTCAATGGCCACTCCAGACCTATAGGGACAATCCTGAGCTGCTGTTTGCTGACTGTTACAAAATGATTAAAACCCTCAATAGCTCACCCAACATTAAAAACCAGAATTGTATCCATATTATTATTTGTAGAAATGTCACTATTAACGATCTGTGACATTTTTACCCTATGTTGTAGTCTTTTGAGCATGTATCAATTAAAATCTGCATAATACTTGCATTTTGAGGTTTATTTTTTTGTTATAGTTTGTGGGGCCTAGAAGCCATTATAATAGTTGCAACATGCACTTTCTGGTGTGACTGTTGTGGAGGTAACCCTGCAGCATCTTATGGCATGTGGCTGTTGTTTTGGAAGGTTCTCCAATGTCCTACTCAAACTATTAGGTGTGAATCAGAGCTTTAAATGTTTTTTTTGGGTTTTTTTTAAGGTGATTTAATGCCACCAATTATTGGAACTCTGATATTGCTGTAGAACGCAAGTCTATGCACGGTTAAGGTGAAAGTAGATGTGTGCGGCCAATCGTAACTGACATGGCTGAATAAACTCTGCAAGAATATTGGCTTCATCATTCATGGTCCTCCTCTTTAACAAACCTGTGTGCAAAGGAGAAATAATAGACCTTCAGGTCTAATCAACCCCATAGATGGAGGACTATGTGAACAATTTAATGATTCCAAGTGAAGACATGCAAGTAATCGCACACAAGAGGGAGATCAGTCCTGTTTATTAACTGCAATCCATTTCAGTATAGTACAACTCCATATGAATGTATATAAAAACACAATAAAGTGTAATATAGTTAAAAAATATATATTTCAATTAAATGTGGGCTATGGCAGCTCACTCTTTGTTGAGCAGTCTACTGCTCATATGTTTTGTGTGGAAATGAGACCCCTGGGGTAGCTGTGTTCTTCTCTTCCCGGATCCAGTTCCTTCAAGTAGATATGTGTTCCATGGAGGCAGAGAAGGATTATTAGATAATACAAAAATTATCCCTTCAATATGAGAGTGCTTTCATAAAGCTGCAGACCTGATATATATATATATATATATAACAATAAACAAATAAAAATGAATAGAAAAGTCTCTCTGCTTCCACTCTGCTTCTCCTTATGCAACGCGTTTCACCCTCCAACTGGACTTTTTCAAGTATCACTCGTCACTGTGGCATTATGGGCATTTATACTCTCCTTTCAGGTGGACTTAATTCTCTGTCCTCCATAATTCCTGCTGTAACCACTTCCACATTGCGATGATGTCATTGTCTCGCTACACAATCCATCTATATTCAGTATATTCTGTTTATAAGTACGGGGATCCCTTATCTGCAGTTTTTAACACCGATTGGAAGAGTTGCCCAGAGAGAGAAAATAAGATTTCATAAGCCATTTGTGTTCGTTCAGGACAAAGTCAGTGTTTCAGTTAGACACAAATATTTACAGCATTAAGCACAAAAGACTTTTATTAGCTCATTCAGACACACAAAATGGAGAATACCATGTGGTTTGTTAACAGGGACCACTAACTACCCAATGAGAAATTGGAGTATGGGGCCCTAAATCCATTGAATAAAATGTAATTATAAAAAAAGTGTTTGCTGTGAATTATTGAATTGTTTAACTATAGCCCACAGGTATATTAACATAAATGTTAATTTGCAGAAGAATTGAACTTTTAATTCCCTCACTATGCATTACGAATGGTTAAACTTCGTGAGCCAGCCCTGTGTAATGCATTGTTATCATGGGGAAGGTTTTTGAACGTTATCACAGATTCACCTACAGGGCCAGCTTAGCCCTTCTTGTTGTAGAAGCTCACTTAGTGTTGGCCCTTCATAATATATACCGGTATGTATATATATATATATGTATATATATATATATATATATAGACATTCTTGCTTATTTTTAGACAGGAATTCCTGGCCTGTTTGAGGCCCTCAAGCACCCCTGATCTACTGAGCTGACTGCGTTACTTTTGAACACACAGTCTGTTGATAACAATAAATATAAAATGTGTTTATTTATGGCTGAGGTTAAGCCACTTATTAACACACCTTCTGTTCAGATGGTGTGATTTTTACTGTGCACGGTCTAAAACCTATCCCAGCAGTACACTGAATAAATGAAATTAAAGAATTGGCTATGCAGTTAATTATATATATTCAATGGAAATGTTTTGTTTGGAAACTGCACATTTTAATATTCATCATTGTCTTAGACTCTCTTATTGTATCACAGTTTTTATATTACTGGATGGTCTCTTTTGAGACCTTGTAACTATAGATAACATGATAAACAAACACTGTAAAAAAAAAAAAAAAAAAAAAAAGCCATCTCAAGTCAATTTTGCTATTGTCCATGTCTTGCCAGCAATCTACAAGAGCCATATGTGTAATAATAAAAAAGGGAGCGCCAATGTAGACCTGTGTAGAATAGAGCTGCCTAGCTGGTTTTCAGGATTATACTCGTTTGTGATACGTTTAGTGAGCTTGTTAATTAGAGAAATCATGTAATTATTCCAGGATTACATTCCTTGAGGACAAATAGACAACTCATATATGGAAGAGCCAAATAACAAAACTATGCTACATATAACAAAATGAGTCAGTTTTGTTAAATACAATTTGACCTCAATCTAAGTTTAACTAAAGACAAATGTTTCCGATTTCCCACTTCTGAGGATCGTTTACATCACACAAGACGAAATCCTGGTTCAAGTGATCAGACCACTCCTATAGGGTTTCTATATTGAAGGACATTGAAGCAGATACTTGGGCCCCCCTCATATAATTAATGTGTTTAGTGATATAGTGATTCCTCAACGTTTGCATTATAGACAGGGCTCTTTTGAATCCTGTTTTTTTTATTATTATTAAGTGTGAGCACCTACTTGCTCATCTCCTAGCTTTGAGGTGGATGTGATTAAGTGCTCCACGGTGCTGCATGACATTCTTCTGCCCTCTGTCAGGTTCATTAATAACCAGCAAGGGAAGAGCCATGGCTGCATCCATACCAAAATTGATTGGTGTTTCCCTTTAAGAAGACCATCTGGCCATGGAACCACAGTAATATGACTACCTCGCCTTATGGGCCTTGAGCTCATGTGTGTTTCTCTCCAGAGGAACTTCTCCTCTGAGCACAGGTGACTCATTAGCGCTGAAGACCATAGCAAAATAGCTTGGAATGTGATGAACTAAGGAGATCCTGCAAACGAAGACCTGGTTGTGTCTGAGATTTTCTGACTCCATGGATCCTTTCTTGTTTTCCGGTAGGGAAAATAAAGGGGCACAAGCAAGCAATGTATTTATTATTTTTATTATTTTTATTATTTTATTATTAGAAACATGTTGTTAGTATACATGAAATCATGAGAAATGAAATTGATCTTTACAATGCACACTGAATGAAAATTGGAACAAATTTGTGTTGCGTAGCTAGGGTTGGCCTGATTATATGAACAGATGAACATGAATTATAATGCTAAAGATACAGAACTATATAGTAGCCATGCTTCAGCCTTTAAATTTGAGCATTGGAATGTGTGGAGCTCTAAGGGTTAATGAATCACTGGGCAGGTAACCTGCAGTTCCACCCTGTTAGGTATAGTATCAGCCAGCCCTTCCTGACTTCTGTTGCTACGAAACTTGCTGGGAGATACCATTTACACAGCAATTAAGGGGGTGCAGTTCTTGTTACAATTTAACCGTTGGCTTTTGAAATGCTTGTTAGAATGTATGAGTATTTTTTTGTATTTGTTTTTTTTTGTGGCAAATATTTTGTGTTTCAAGTGTTCTCCGTGTGTTACGTTTTTGAAATGGAGAGTATTGCAGGTGCTCCTTCTGACGTGGGTGTAACCCAGGTTCCACAAATGTGTCAGCAAGGACAGTGCTCAGACGAACACACACACAGCCTTTGCTGCCAAGTATGTGAGCAGACGGGGTGCTGCCCCATCAATGGGGCTCCCAGTCTTCTCCTGCTGTGCCACACATGCATTTGCAAGGGACCTCCAAATTCTGTCACTGGAGCCCAACGTACAGGGAATGGGTTAATGCTTTTAATCTCTGCCAACCCTGGAATATTTGATAATTATGTCCTATATCGAGCCGTTACTTGAAGAAGAAAGCTATGAATGTGACTGTGAAAACGAGCCGGAGACCGCTTATGAAGACACCTCCGAGCAGTTGGATTTTGTGGAGGAAGGTAAAAAAAAAAAAAAAGGCTTTCTGTCTGGCAGTCACTTACAGGGTTAACACTTTTGCTGCCAGAAGTAAACCATTCATACTCAATGTCTGGGTCTTTAGGAATCCCAAAGCTTTGTGGGCTTATTTGGAGAGCGCCAAATGCATCCCACTTCATTGTAACGTGCTGTGGAACAGGTTGTCATACATGGTTATTCTAAAACAATGAGGATTTTCATTGTATGCTTTAAGTTTGCTCTTAATTGTACTTATGGTTCCCACGCCTGTATTCAAGCACTGGCTGGGCGTTACAGACTTTGTTTTGCTTGAGAACAGGTGAGTTTGTTTTGGCTTGTTAATTGACTTACCTAAAGAATAGTTTTTAATCGGTTATTCATGGTTAAGGGCTGGTTTTAGGTTTTAATGTGTGTAAAGTAAATTAGTTATTATATGTGATCAAAGCAAATTTGAGAACAAGCAATCCCTGATCGTTCGGAACCCCATTTAGGATGCCTCCTGCAGGTGCCTCTGCTATGTCGATCGTTGTTTCAAACTGTCTGGCAGATAGATTCTTAACCACAACAGTTTGTGTTTTCCTTTTGTGTGGTAGCCGCACCATATTTTCCTTACCCCTCCACTACATTAAAGTACTCCAGATTTGGCATGTCCAGTTTCACCAAAGAGCTGAAGCAGTGGGACTGCATTGCATTCAACCCACTGAGACTCTCAATCTAAAGCCTTGTCTGTAATATGGCTATTATACTACAAACCAGTACCATCGCTCATAGTAATATCTTCAAAACCAGCGATAGCTTTTGTTTGGCCTCTCCATTATATATTAGCCGCTAGCCAGTGTGTGTGTATGTATGTTATATATATATATATATATTACATGTGTCTTAATTGGACAACAGTGTGCTTTAAATGAACAAATAAAACTAATTGGCTTTGTAGGTCCACTTTCTGCTTGTTCTAATGACATAGCTGCCGGAGGTGTACAGTTTCTTGCTATTTTTGCAGCCCCGAAGGACCAAGCTACTTAGTTATTGATAGATGCTGGACCTCTGTTACGAGAAAAGTTTATAGATCAGCTGAATATCTGTTTTTTTTTTTTTTTTCTTTCTTTTCAGGTGAAATGGCTTTATTTTTAAACGATCTATAATATAGGTATATATATATATTGCCTTAAGTAATATTTAAAGAAAGGGAAATACAAATATTTCTGCAATTTCACCTGCAATCCTCTGTTTAATAGACATTGCCCCCCCCGCCTCCAGTACATGGCAATGGACAAAATATTATTATTCTCTTAAGATCTGCGCCCTTGTGCGTGAAAAGCCGGTTTGAAAGACCTGACTAGTTATCAACACAATGGGGTTTATTTGCTAAAGGGAGAGTTGTTGTTTTAACTCTCTCATTTCACTATTCATTCTAAAGGAATGGCAGGTTTCTCCAGTGTGAACGTCTAAGCTGGCCCTGTGCAATGTATAATTCCATGTGTAGAGAGACAGGTAAAATCTCCCTGATTTAACTATACATTATATAGGACCAGCCAAGATCTTCCCGCACCAGATGCTCCCCAGAGTTGGACCTTCGTAATGCTCTCCTGCAAACTCCCCCTTTAATAAATGGACCCCATATAGCAGTTTCAAAAAATACAAAACTAAACTGGGGGTTGCAGTCAAATATGAGCAGCTACTTACAAATATTTACCGTGATAGAATACTTAAAACTGTCTCCAGCAATGGTTATGTAGCTGGTGTTGACTGCTAAGGGAGAAATGAGAAGAAGGTTCCTAAAATGAGTTTACTTATTTGAGAGTTAAAGGCTTGAGCCGCGTTGCTGGGCCGTTCTGGTTCCTTCGGCGTTAACGCCTGCCACTTCGTGAAAGCGTTGTAAATCAGTGGAATTCTCTTCTAACGCTCGTGTTTTGAATGGTGACCATGGGAATTGGGTACAAATGAGCTCGTCAAACCACCCTTAGTAACATCCTGATAGAAGATCCAAATCCGTTTTTTCTTTTCATCCTAGAACACCTAGCATTATGTATCTTAGTGCTGGTATCAGAATGAATAAATAAAAGATCAAAAAATGCTGTAAACCTTGCAGCATTCTTGATGTTTGGCGCAACCTAAAAATCCCGTAGTGCCTGTGTTTCCTTTTTAGTGGTAACGGGTAGGCTGTTTTATTGGTTACATGGGCGTTATCGTTCAGCAACAGGCAAAGAGATTGTCTCCTTACCAAAGAGATGTGCATATAAGTACCACAATAGAATTAACAGAGTGGATGCAAATGTATTACACAGAAAATTGTCGACTGTTTTACTGCTACCATTTTAACTAAAATAAAGAGGAATATAGAACATTTTATAATGCAGTTTTGGATTAGGAGATTCACCTGGTCATTACAGAAGCTCAACATCCTCCAGGGAGGATACAAAAATAAACCCTCATTATCCTCTCGCTTTGTTTTCCCGAGCTTAAGCCTACGTTCATTGTGAATGCACAGATTGTTCATCCTGTTGATGAGTAAATAGTTTGTCATCTCCATAAACATGGTATATTGGGTGTTGGTTTTTTCTTCCTACTGGGAGGGTTGTAAGGATTTTCCTGTTCGTTATGTTTAGCTGTAGGGTTCCACAATTCCCAGTTGTACCTCTTGGCGTTCCCTGATGTCCCTCTTTCCAGGAGCTTAGGCAGTAAGAGTGTTTCCCAGTGTTCTACAGCCCAGAACCTAACATCAATGTATTTATTAAATGATCTGCAATTCTAAATCCCCTACTCATTTACATAAATGGCTATAATTAGGCCACCAGCTACAAAGTAAGTCTTGTTTAAAGCTCTTCTCCCAGCCCCATCTCTAACTACACCCCCCAAAAACAATTCTCTTTGGGCAGTTGAAATGTTGGGGGAGACACAGGGTTGACAGGAGTTAATGGAGCATAAGTAAAATATATTGTCCTTTTCCTGTGGGTAGAAATGAAGAACGCAAGATGCTTTGGTATGCCGATGCTTCCTCACATTTCTCACCAGGCTTAATTTGACCAGGGATGGATATCTGAAGTTTTCATCACAGTGTTCTATAACTCATGGCACGCTGATGGGCCAGTAATTGAGGATAATACAATCCTTTTTAGGTTTTTACAGCAGGAAACATTGGCAGACTCGATGGGCCAAATGGTCCTTATCTGCCGTTACATTCTGTTTAGATGTTTTAAATTGAGAGAGAATGTAAGCTGCTCACATATTTCGTAATGATAAATGTTATTGTGGAAAGAATGTTTAAGACTTAAAACGATGGTTTGCGTAACTTATTGGTGGCAAAGTAGGACGCTTTTTTTGTTTGTTTTTTACGTGGCTTGGATTTATCAAGGCAACGTATTGATCGCTACTGTAATCAGGTAACTGAGGCATCTTGAAAAATACTGCGGTTTAGTTTAAAGGAACATTTTATGCTTTTTATTTGCACATTTAATTCTGAGCTTCTAGAAAAAGGACTGATAGATTTGTGGGACTGTGCCTACTAAATTTGGACACTTGGTAGTGGTGGGTTTGGAACAGTCACTCAAACATCTGTGCTTTTGACTGGTAGATGTATGGGAGATAGGAATGCCTGTATCTGATTACACTGTGTTTATGGTATTATTAGACCTATTAGACCTATTTTAATGATGTAGGTGCCATGGGAATGTGATATTTGTCATTTAATTTCCTTTACGTTATATTTCGCTACTATGCTTGAATATATGATACAATGAATATTATCATATAATATATTATCATGGTTTTTTTTTTTGTTTTTGGTTTTTTTTTTTACTCAAAACACTTGTGAAGATGTGCTGATTTGGTTTTTATGGACTTGTACACCTGATTTTACCTTAAGCTTACTATTGTGAAACTGTTTGGTATTCAGAAAGAGGAGTTCAGAGATTGTGCTCTATCTTTCTACGCAGTCTTGTTATTTGTTACCTTTCCCAGTCCACATATAAAGGCTGGAGAAACTGCAGCTTCCCATCCTCTCCTTGGTCTCAGGATGCACGCATCTGATTGGTTGCTTGAAGCACGCTCACTGGATTCTCGATAGACACCCGCCTGTGGCTTTTGCCAAGCCAGTGCGGGAGCTGACTAGTGATAAGTATATAATGTGCCGGGAGATGTTTGGCCAAACGCATCTCCTGCGCGGCATATAACTGCAGGAGGGATGGGCAAGCTGCAGTTACAAGATGAGCAGCACATCGGTGCATATGATGGCTGGAGTGTCCCTTTCAATCAGTTATGTTTGTAGACCAAGGTCTTGGGTGTCGGGGTGTTTCTATTTGTCATCATGAGCAGTTGTGCCCTGTAACCTCTTTGCTGTTACTTTCCCACACCATACATTTTATTTAACTCATTGACATTGTCTTTGGAGAGTCAAATAATAACAAAATAACTGTAAATTCTATGAATGCAGCCATATTGACCTAGAATGTGCATTGTTGGTGTTTCCTGTTAAAGGGAGAACCACCATTTTTTTGTTTTTTGCTGGGTGATAAATATGGAGCAAAATGTTTTTGTAAAAAAAAAATGTTGGATGTATAAACTAACAGAAGGAAATCAGTTAGTTAATCAAGTTTATTCTTTCTCCATAATGCAGGGAGGTATTTTATAGATGGTGGTAAACAACATCAAAATAATTGTCCTGGAAAAATGGCCGGTATGACAACCCTTACTATATAGTAGTCTAACTTCTTAATCTCAATTACAAAATAAAATTCTTGTGGATATTAAAGGGTTTTTTTTTTTAACCTTTGGGACTAAATATCTTTTATTAGTCACAACCTGCACGTCTTGCATGTAAAACATTTATCAGCTGTTCTGTCTAACATGGCTGTGCCACAAGGTATTTATTATCTGCAAAGATAAAGGAACTTTGTAACTGTTCTATATTGATAATCGCATTAAAAATATATTTCTCAAGCAAAATATTTGCAATACTAATTTAGATTTTTATTTGCCATTATTCTAAATATTAAATTATTAATTCATAGTCTACTGCTTTTCTTTAAAGATATATGTAAAGAACAGATAAAAAGAGAATGGTGCCTCCCTTTAGTTAATACATCTTCCCAAGTGTCCTGAGTTTCGCAGGGCAGTCTCTATTTCCACACCTGAAATGTTTTGAGGGTATGTTATTACAGAGAACAGTTACCAATACGTTATGTTGAAAAGTATGATGAGGCCTGTGTCAGAGGAAATAAACGTTATGCTTTATTATGCCTGTGGGGGGGTCAGTTTGCGGAGACCCCCTGATCTGTAGTCACTGGAACATGGCCACCTGACTGTGGTCTCCAGTTATCTGAGATGCCGAACAGGTAAATTGTTCTGCACGAGGTAATGTTCAAAAACTTGTCACACCTCTTTACGTGACCTCTGTGAAAGTAATGCCATACTGGCCAAACAACAAGATGTACTTAATGTGCTACTGATTAATCCAAGGACACAATAACGGAGTGTCCTCTGACAATGCACACGGTGAATGAGAACAATATATATAAATAAACAAAATGGTGGAGTCTTCTCCTAAAACTTGGCCAACTGCTTTAAGAACTTGAGCTAGAATATATATGTTTTATGCATGTATGTTTTGGCCAAGCCTTGTATTTATATTTCTCAGTGTTAGGATGATAAAGGGCGCCCTATACTTTATTTACGTACTATATCTCTGTAGCTAGGTGATACTGCTGATAGACACTATCAAGTTCATTAAGATAGATTTGATAAATTGATGACGGGTTTTTTTACCAAGTGGTTAAGTTGCCACAGTATCATAATGTAAATATATATAACGCTTTGTTGAAATAATGGTTAATCTATTTAGGGTTTTCCTGGGTTGTGTCTGCTCTGTGTAGTTAGCACAAGAAATGTACACAAGAAGCTGTCTGGACTTTGTTGATGATTAATAAAGGAGATCACCAGGTGGAAGCTTTGTTGGAGTCTGCTTTGCGTGAGCCACACCTTCCATGGATGTCCTTGTGTTTTAATTGCCTGATCCTACATGGTTCTTTTATGATAAGGTTCACCTAGTAGGCCACCCCAGCCTTAGCATTTCCTCGGTGACTATTTAGGGCACCCAAGGGACAACTTCTTGGACCAAGGGGTGACAGATTTGGTTTTGATCTAGAAGCCAGTTTATATCTCCCCTCTCATTTCAGTCTAAGGTGGTGATCCACCATCATAAGTCCCTTTAATATAATACATATGTATCATAATTAAGAAAAATGTCCCGCTATAAAAAATAAAGGTATCTAACAAAATGTGTAATGAACTATTTGGCAAACATATATTAATGATGATTCACTTCATAAAAAAAGATAAATTAGAGAAAAAAATTAATCCAGTTAGTAAGCTGGTAAACTATTTAATGCAATTATTGGTAAATCATCTTAATTGTTAATACTGTCACAGAATCCTCTGTGCCCTGAGGGCCACACTTCTCCCTATAGACTTTGGGACCTGGGCCTTGGAAGGCGTTCTGTTTTTTTTGGTAGGTGCTTCTTCCCATTGGTACAGAGTGCCTAGTTTTCCCAATTACCAGAGACTCCAAAGACTGTGTGTATTATGTTACTCTCCATCAGGTCAAGGCGTAAAGGACAGAAACCTCTATGGCCAGTATTTGTACCAAGATCTGATGCTTGGCCATTTTCATCTTCCCCACAGACTACAATAGTGACCCCCCCCTTACTGGGCCGAGTGCAAATACTGAGCCATATGCAAAGGAGAGCCTGAATGAGAACTGTTTTGCTGAAACTATTGTGTGTAAATTACCCCCTTGTACTGTTCTAAGTTTCCTATTAAAATGAGTTAATGATTTTACCCTCAAGTATCTAGTCTTGGCTGATGTGTCTTCAGGGGAAGGCGGCAAAGTAGCTGACAATAAGCAGGAGGTTCAGTGGTTGAAGTAGCGGAGGACCGAGATCCATTACAATTACATGGCTAAAAATAATTACATTTTTCATTACATAAAGTTGGTTACTGTACTAAAACATTTTTAAACATAAATGAAGCAACGCATTTGTACATTTGTGGCTGCACGATCATGTGAAGCGCAAATTCCTCAAGCAGTCTCCAACTTGTCCTCTCCATCTCCCAGGGGCCCTTAACCCTTGGCACATCCATAAAACACACTCACTATAACACCATATGCAGACAGCCACACACATGCTAACATCTTATGCTCACTAACACCTTGCAGTAAAATACATCATACGCACATGCTAACACCATACGTTAACACACTCTAACAAAATATGCTGACATACAGTATGGCATTAGCGTGTGTGTAGCATACACAACGCTCTTATACATATTACCCACATACATACTGACTCCGACACTACAGCATACACATACACTGTTCCCCCCCCTCATCTTGTGGAAACCTGCCATGCCACTGTCTATTTCCGGGTCATAGTGCACGTGCACCCACAAGGGCCACCTGAATAATTGTGTCAAATATTGAAGTGCAAAATCCTAAATCTCACTGTAATCCCTTTTTTTTTCTCTCTCTCTACCCTCCCTCATTTTAATATTTGACTTTTTGACCGTCATTATACTTTAGTGCTGGTTCCTATATGTTGTTCACACCGCAGTTTATTTGTAAATGGATTCAAATGCTTTCCAAACCCCAAACATGACTGCAACTCCTAGGTGTTGACTTCTACATTGCATGCCTTTCCAGCCTAGCCTGAAATGCTTTAGCACACTGCAAATTAAACCCGTAATCTTCAACCAATGCCTCTTTCATGGCTACAATGTAAAATCCACATTGTCTTAACGATTGCTGCATATATCTAAAGTCCCTATGCAGTCCCATCAATGAAGAACATATATTAAAGTAGTTTGTGAGTACGTTTACTTTGCATTCTTCTGCTGTCAGAATAGTCACCTTTTAGGAGAAGCTGCAGCTCACCAACCCCTCACCCACGGCCCAGCTTTCACACCAGTTTTGGGGGCTTGAAGTAGCCAATCGGTCTGTGGGACAGCTGTGGGAAGTCAGTCAAATTATTTTACCCTCTAGTATGAAGTAGGGGGGTGAAATGTTTGAGGTGGACTAGCCACACAACTCTATCCTACAGCTGTACTAAAGCATTGTTTAAAGAAATATGACAAGACGTATATACAGACTCACTGAAGCGTCTCATTAACCTACACATTTACTTTCATGAAATGCTCATTTTAATCTGCTGTTGTACAAAAAATGATTATTTTAGCTTGTTCATTATGTTTTTTTTTTGTTTGTTTTTTTTTGATATATGTCTTTTTTGTTTTTCTTTTACCAGTGTTATGTGCTGAAAGAGTGGGCCAGATGACTAAAACATACAATGATATAGATGCTGTTACACGTCTGCTTGAAGAGGTGAGTGCGCATGTTTAACGTACGCCATACCTTTTGTACAAGTCCGAAATATAGCTTACTTCTTGATTAACCATTGCATTGCCAGGGATATATGGTTTGTATTTCAATGTGACCTTCATTGGGAGAATGTTAATTGGCTTCTTTCAAGAACACGCTAAAGAGCCTGTCTGGTTGCTTAATGTGTGCGCTGCGCCTGTTCCTTCACCACGGTGCTAATTCCTTTAGTGAAAACATCTCATGCTATCATTTGTTGCTATTGGAGACTATAATATATTGTTTTAATTAAAGCCTTTTATTTTCTATTCTGCACATCCATCTACTTTTTCCTGTGAAGATGAAAAAAATGCCAGAGCATTTCCATGGCGACCACAGAATTAATGCAAAAACGGCTAAATTAGAGCAGTTGTCTTTTTTTTTTTTTCACTGTTTCAAGCTGGCGTTTGCAATTTGAGGAATAAAGCATGTTTATATACCCAGATATAACATGAATTGCTTGTGTTTTTTTTTCTATATTTTCCCACCTTTTTAATTTATTATGTTCGCCTCACAAATAATCCTTATATAATTTGAAGCAATTAGTTACATTTTATTACTTCATTTATTTCCTTTGCAATCTGCTGTATGGACATATGTGTCCCTGATGGGTACAAATGAAATAGTGGGGGTTGCTCTAGAGCAAAATTCAGAGTTCTAGTTGCTGTAGGAGCCAACTGATTGGGTGTGCTGGTTTTAGCATTTAATTGGTTGATATGGTGTGAAGACCACTTTGGAAACTTTGTGATAGAACTGATCTTTTGAGACATACCTGGCTTTGATCTGGAGTCTCCAAGTGAAGCCCTGGTTCCCCGGGCCTCCATGTCAGCCCCTTTTTTCTCCAGGCCGGGGAAGCAGTGTGTGGCCACTACCAGCCCATGTTCTGTCTATTCCCTGCCAATTCTGTGTTTCCCACTAAAGGCTCTATAGGCCTATGTTTGGAGATCCCTTCCACTACTTGAAGCCATCCCTGAAGAGTTTATGGTAAGACTACCTTGTGAAGTATGCTTATAAATAACTCCTTTGTGAACCAGCTGGACATAGACCATTGTATAGTTTGCTACAAAGAGACTATTTGCCACATTTTGCACCAGATTTTTTAAAAGTCCCCTTTTGTTCTTAAAGTACCATCCACAGTGATTTGTTGTGTAGCTGCTTTTAGTGGTGTTTTAGAATGGAGCAGAATAAGGATGGGGTGGGGGTAAGCTTTAGCTTTAACTACGTGCTTCAGTGATACAACATTCCCATAAAGAAGACATTGACAGACATATTTAGTGTACTGCACTTCTCTCTTTCCCCATACATTTCCCTTATTTTGTCTACATTATTATGATTTCTTAGCATTAGAATAACGAACCGTTCGAATGACTTAGAACTATGGTGCTGTCCATTTGCATGGTATTTACATGGCTTTGAACACTGCAGCATCTGAAAGTCAAACTAAGCTTCACCAAATATTTAACCAACAAGCTACCTTCCTCTATTAAAAAGCCAAACATGTCTCCTGCAAGCCATGGAGGCGAGCTAGGGTAAGCCCTATGGTAAGCGGTGACTGGGTGCAGTATTTCTCCATTGCTCACCCAGCCACCTGCCCCCAGTAACTAACACACAAACTTACACCAACACTTTCTAACACCAACATATACAAATGCTACCACTGTGTACACACACGCACATGTGCTAATACCACAGGCTCACACACAATAATGGTGTACATATTAATAATAGACATACACTCTTACTGAGGATATACAGCACATTAGTGAGAACTTCAGATACACCCTCCATGCATTGGGGTATATACCCGAGAAGTCCCTTTAAATTATCATGCTGTTGCCCCTTGCAAATAAATGTGGGGGATTGGCCATATGCATTTGCCCCTCTTTCCCAATATATATATATATATATATATATATATATATATATTTTACAATGCAGGGGACAGATGACTTTTAGATCTTGCAGGTCATCCGCATAGCTTTGTCAGGTATGAGCCTGTATGCTCAGGCGAGGCAACATAACACAAACAACATTTTAACATGAACCATTAAACTGAACCATTACTAGCTGTCCAAGAGGTTGGCCGCTCGCCGCAAGACTGCTTTTGCTATTATTTTAAACAGTATGCCTTTCAACTCCATTCTTTACATATAACAAGGGAGAAAGTAAAAATAGATTGGAGTAGTTTATATTTAGTGAACAGTGGAAGTGTTTTTAGGCAGTGCGCAGGGTGAGCGGTGGAGACTACATGCCGCAAGTTCATACCTATCAATTATTCAGAGGACATTGATATGGATGTGCCAGCTGATTTGCATTAGAGAGATTACATCACAAAGAAATGACTATTTGTCTAAATAAAGCATTCGATAAGGTACTTCTTGTTTAGGTTATTTTCCTACAGAAGGTTTTGACTCCTTCACAGGTTTCTTGTTTTTTTTTTTTTTGGTTTACATTTTTATAACATTGGAAATAACCTTACCATAGTCTCCTATGTGCTGCTAGGACCTATTTTTGTCTTTTCTTTTTTTTTTTTATTGCTCATATATTTTGATTATAGCCTTTATATTATATGTTTTTCTTCTATTACTCTCTCAACACTCGCAGAAAGAGCGGGATCTTGAATTAGCGGCACGGATTGGCCAGTCTTTGTTGAAGAAGAATAAAACCCTTACAGAAAGGAATGAGTACCTTGAAGAACAAGTAGAACATATCAGGGAGGAGGTAAGGGTTTGATATCGCCTAGCAACTTTGTATGACATTCAGAAGGTCAAGCTACTTGATAACTGTGCTCTGCATTAAAGGGCCGATTTTACCAGGTCAAGGTATGTATTTGAAAAGTATCCCAACCCCTATTTGAAGTATTTACTTTTTTTTTTTTTTTTGTAACATGTAGTATATAAAATGTTTTCCCAAGCTGGACATAAACATTTAATTATCCCACAAAAAAAATATAAAAAATTATCTAGTGCTTCTAATTTGTACCTTTTGATATCTCTGACCATCATCTGGGGATCCATAGATGGTGTAAGATGTACTTAACTTTCTTGTTTATGGTGGATCATCTGCAGATCATCAGCTGTATCCTAACCTTAGTTTCCTCTGCCTCTTATGATGCCTGGTTGGTGGAAATTATTCCTATAGAAACATTAAGATAGTTTAATTTAGAAGCAGCCCATGCAGACAAGACCTGTGATCTCCATGTGGCAGTAGGTAGATGCACAGAAGAGGTTGTAAAAGCTAAGTAACAAAAGCTTTATACAGTTATATACAAAACTATTATTTTAATATAATTAAGTTGTTTGAGAGCTCTGCACTTTCATATGACAAAAAGGCATATTTGTAAAAGAATAAAGAAAAGTAACACAATCTTAGTTTCGGTATATAGCGGCAGTCTATCTGAAGAATACGTCTGCTGTGCGCATTCAGTATGTGGCATTGATTGCACGCCTGCAATCAAATGAGTGTGACAATTAAAATCCGTTATAAAGAAAGAATGCATGAGTAATTCCAAAGTTTAGAGTACAGGCGGAGTGATAATTATGAGCTTTGCTCTTATTACTGCAACGCGGCATGACCTTGACACTTGTCAAGAGAGTTCAATTGTTCTATTCACCTCCAATGTAGAACTGTGTAACAATGTGCTGTTCCTTAGCTACAGCAGAAAGAGATTGCAATTAAGAACTCGATCTACACAGAAGTAATTAGGTTTGGCATATAACGGTTTGGTATTAGTATTCTCTGCTCTGTGTGTCCTTTATCTGGCAAGCATTTTTGATACATCTTGGGCACTCCATATACTTGTTGGGTTACCTGTGTCCAGCCAAAGAACTTTTCAAGGGAAGTAGCAACTTCAATGCATACTGGAATAGAAAATAGTATTTGTATAAATCATTTTGTACTAACAATACCATATACGCCAACATTTGCTTCCTGGATCCCAAAAATGTCTTGGATATACAGTTAAAATGCAATGCTGCCTGTGCATAGGCAGTATTTTTATGCTGGGACCGACCCAAGCTTGACAGGACCCCCAAAAAACTCGGGAAAATCGGGACTGTTGGCATGTATGCAATGCACATCTGTGCGCCTGTGTACCTTTAACTGTTCTTTTCATTTTTACAATCCACTACTTCAATGATCTATGAAATCAAATGCCAAATCCTTAGAGCAATAGATATCAACATACACTTATTTCAAAAAATATATTGTTTGTGCGTGGTATAAAGTATACAAATATTTGAATGCCCTGGGAGGAACTAGGAAATAATCATTTGAGAAATGGCTAATACCAGCCAAAATGATTTATAAGCCCAAGCATATATATATTCTACATAGTAGAATATAAAGTGGTTTCTCAGTAAAGTTTAGAAATGTGGCTCAGTCGCATAGTTTTGCCTTTAGTGTTTAAGTTCACATGCTGTCTGTTTTTCTGCAGGTTTCACAGTTGCGTCATGAACTGTCCATGAAAGATGAGCTGCTTCAGTTTTATACCAGCACTGCTGAAGAAAGCGAGCCCGAGTCCATATGCTCCACACCGTAAGTCACAACAGTAGAGATAAAGATGGGCAAATGTGCAGCTCTCTCACCAAACCAGTCACTTTAATGTGCGGCTGTGTAAGGAGAAGTCTTTATTTGGGGGGTTGGCCCAGCCTGGCTCTGGCTCTGGATTGCTATGTATTTTAACGTAATGAAAAGATCATCATTATATATATAGCGCTCTATTATATTGATTTGAACGAAATCTGTCTATTCAGACCTCCGTACCATTCCCTGTAGACACCTTTCTGACGTCATCTGAGCAAAGTGCTTGGGAGGTTCTGGAGTAAGCAACTTTCAAACCAAGCATGCCTCTCATTTAATTGTTAGTTTTGAAAGGTGAGCTCATGCTGACCAAAGATAAGAGTATGAGTCATCATTGCTGTTTATCATCATTACACTATTTCAACAACATTCTTTGTTCTGCGTAGCGATGTTTACTTGTTTGATTCTGCAGCTGAATATTCTATAACTATGGTTTACTATATAATGCCACTTGCTATTTAGTGTGTGTTAAAGTGCTCCTTTACGGGAAAAGTCCTTCTCTACCAGTTCTCTGGGTAATAAGTTCAGGCAGAGTTCTATGTTGTGCATATTTTCCTGCATGACCATTGCGTTGTAGAATAAATTCTTACGATGGGTAACTATAGCGCTCATGGATGTGAAGGGGTCTGGTTTGCTCTATTAACTGAGAAGTGACAACCAGACAAAAAGTTTGCTTGCTCAAAGATAAGAATTTTATGCCTTCGTAATGTCTTTTCTTTTAGAAACTTGCTGTCAGAGGCCTCGTGTGTCACCCCGTGTTTTGATGAAAGGTGCTTTTGGACTCAGAATCTATTATTATTATTATTATTATTAAATATATGTATAGCACCATCATATTCCACAGCTCTATACAGTAGTTAACAATCATTTTGTAGCCGGTATGATTTGTACAGAATGAACACTTTCCCCCCTTTTGGGGGTTAAACATATCACTCCCTGTAAACATTGACCCAATGTCGGTAGGACTCATTGCTTCACCAAATTTGGGTTTTAGGGTAGAGTGAATTGAAACTTTGTCGTAATACTGACAAGACAAAACAAGCTGAAAATGCACGACACTGATTTTAAGAAGTTAACATTTGTCCCTTTTTATTTTCTCTTTTAGTCTGAAGAGAAATGAATCTTCTTCATCCGTCCAAAACTATTTCCACTTTGATTCACTCCAGAAGAAACTGAAAGACCTTGAAGATGAGAATATAGTTCTCCGGTCGGAGGTTAGATTTTTTTTTTTTCCCTTTTATTGTCCATTTTACTTTTGCAACTTCAGTGCATAACAGCAAAAACAATATATTGCTCAGATTGCTAAAAGGGTTAAAGTGTATCTGATATTTTGAAACCTATGATCTGTTCCTGTTTAGTGCACAAGATAAACATATGTATGTTAACTATTAGAATGAACGATGTATATGTATTCAGAACCCGCCCTTTGTATACACCATGGATGCAACCACCTTAAATACTTGTCCCCACCCTAGTGTTCCTCTTCAAAGGTAAACCTTTGTAAAGAAGGTGTAAGGAGATCAGAAAGCTAATGAATAAGCTGTGAAAGATGTTTACTGCCTTTTGGCACATCTCTATTTAATTTCATAAAATAGTTCAACCAAATATCTCCAATACAATTGCACTGGCCAAAACCACCAACTAGAAGTAGCTTTCCTGAATTAACCTATGCTAAAAACCATAGAGTCATAAACAACTGCAAATCTTAACACAATAGATTTAGATCCACCGATTTGCCTACTCGAACATTCCAAATTATGCTGTGTAGGTGACTTCATTAAGGCCAACTCCCAGTAAGTATCTCCTGTAAGAGTTGCTGAACTTCCCCTGAATATTTAGATCTGTAAAGTGACTCTATCAGTCTTACTTATTTATTAACTATGCAATATGCCAGCCAAAGCAAGCTCCCGTTGCACAAAAAGCTTACCTTCGTGGCATTCAGGGGTATTCTGCATTCCAGTGCAATATTAGGCATATGGTGGCCAATGGAGACACCTTGTGGCAGAGACAGTTGGGTTGGTCATCATTTCATTTATACAGACTTATTTCCAAATCTGGCCAACACTACTACTGATCTGTTTGTGAAAAGGCTGAAAGCGCAAAATAAAATCTAAAGAGAGGGTTCCAACTTTCCCCCAGACCGTTAACTGCAACTATGATGTACATAAGGAAAATACCGTAATTCCCCACGTATTTTTACTATACATTAAGGCCACATTAAGGGTGGAGATTATATAAGAATAACTTCTAACAAGCATTTAAATGACCAAACATGCTGAATCAAAATGTATAGAAAGAACAGCTGGTATTATGCCAATCTGTGTCTTCAATATAATTAAAGCCTTTTGGCTGCTTCACCATAGAGGGGATTTAAAAAAAAAACAAAAAAGATGAAATATATATCAAATAGTTAAGTGTAATTGCCATTATATCTGTGAAGTGTCATTGTTACATTGCTCTTTTTTTGATCAGGCATGCCACTTGGAAACTGAGACAATCACTTATGAAGAGAAGGAGCAGCAGCTTGTGAATGACTGCGTGAAAGAGCTAAGTAGGTCATCGCGGTTATTTTCTATAATTTGGTATTGGCGCTTATCCTGTTTAAGGATGTCTTATGTGTTTTACAGCACTTTCTCTTACTTCTGTTGATGCTAAAAACGTTTGGTGCAGTAAATGCTGCACAGAATGCTTTATTCGGCTGGAGATCTCTCCCTTCCATCCTCAATCCGTTAAAGCGGACATGAGTGTAAAATATAATGCTCTATACATAGGTTATTGTAGGGCTGTGCACATTAATGTTTTGGAGCAATCAAGCTCCTTTATCAGTGTGTGTGTGTGTGAAGTCCACTGTCCATGTATGCATTAGTCGTTTTTCTAATGCATTACCTTACATGTCCTTTTTTTTACCATAAAATTAATGTAGAGCCCTCATTGCGTAATGAGTTCGACATCTGAAATTTACATACTCGCTTTTTTGTTGCTGTTTTTATCTCCACCCTCTGTGTTTTTGTGTTTTAAGGGGACGCAAATATCCAAATTGGCAACATATCTGAGGAATTGGCTAAGAAAACTGAAGATGCTGCTCGACAACAAGAAGAGATAACGCACCTTTTGTCGCAGATAGTTGACATTCAGAAGAAGGCAAAATCAGTATGTAGGCTTCTTAACCATATATCCAGCCATAGACCTACATAACTTCTGTCTGCCTTCTAGGAGTAAAGTCATTTGACTTTATATTTAAGCCTGTGAGGGTTTATTGTACTTTAGTTCCTTCTATATTCAAGGCAGTTACATAGATGTCCATAAATATGTACATATTATAGATGGTACGTGTTCCTTAGGGCAATATGATATAATTACATTGAACAGCTCTCTATACATGATGGCATGGACAGACCAACCTAAATTTCACCCTACCGATAGATTCCCTGCTAGGTTCAATGTGTCTTGGTCTGGGGAAAAGATCCACAGTCTCTGGGTACAGACGGGCTGTATCTAACGGCTTCTAAGTATGAGTATATTCTACCCTTGGCCACGCTAAAACTGTACGTATACATAGACACACACACACACGCACATAATATAGACAAACAAAAAGTAAGACATCTTCATAACTGTACATCTAGTGTTTTGAAGTAGTTATCTTAAATGTTATTCTCACTTCTTGCGGTGACCTAGAGGATAAAAATATTTTACCTAGAAGAGCAAACGGTCGCTAATGTACATTATCTTTCAGTATACGGTTGAAAATGAAGAACTTGTGCAACATTTGGCTGCAGCTAAAGATGCCCAGCGACAGCTCACGGCAGAGGTAAGTACTTTCTAATAGCCTGGCGTAGTTTAAGATTTAATATTAGCCTATTGTAAGTAAACCTTGTAGGTCTTAACAAATATTCCTTACATTGTAAGGGGTCTCCAATTGTATTTCATAGATTTCATAATGAGCTTGGGGGTGGGGGGATATAAGCCTGGGGTATATAGCCATGCCTATACCTCTATATACAGTATATGGAGGGAGTGCTTAGGTGTAACGAGAAGAAAAGTGATGACTTTTGTGGTTGGAAAACGCTTCTGGGGGGTGGCAAACGTTGGAAGTCATTCAGGCCATTTTTGGTAAACAGTAAAGTAACAGATCTCTTCTTTTCATGGGAATAAATGTAACAGACTGCGAAAGAAGTATATTATTAGCCTTAGATTGATTAACTGCAATTTTGACATAACTAACCTTTTGTATTGAAGCTACGGGAGTTGGAGGACAAATACGCAGAGTGCATGGAGATGCTTCACGAGGCGCAGGAAGAGCTGAAGAACCTGAGAAACAAAACCATGCCCAATGTCATTTCCCGGCGGTACCACACACTGGGTGTATTCCCTATGGTAAGGAGCAAAATGAACCCCCTGTGCTGAAAAAGGATTAATCATTTTCGTATTTGCATAGGATGACTGGTCAATTATGTCTCGTTGGCTTTTAAAATATCTTGCACTTTGTGTTGAAGTTATTATGTACCAGCATTGAATATGTAGGGACTAGAAAAATGGTACAGGGTCATACTAACAAAACATATCAGGAAAGAATTTTGAACCCTAATATGTACACGATGAGTGAAGGACATAATAGATGAAGAAATTAAATGTCTAAGAGGAAAACTTTTTTTTTTAAGAGAAGTTGTGCTAGATTGATGATTTAAGCTAAAGGGTGGAAGGCTGAAGGATAATGTGAGAAAATTCTGATAGGATAGGGTAGTAGATACCTGGCATAGACTTCCAATGGCAGTAGTACAGTCAACCACTTAAAAATAAAAAGCTCAGACTAGATGGATCAGATGGTTCTTTTGTGCTGACAGTATGTATCTATGAAATTATTTAATCTTGAGAGTTCATTATGGAAAATCACATAAATACAGTAGGTAGAACTACCTGACCTTTATCATTTCTCGCCGTATTGCTGTCACATTTCATAACAATACTCATCCAGCCATATGTGGTCTTTAAAGTGCTACAATCTTTCTAGTCCTTTTAGTTGGAAACCAGCTTTTTCGAGCTGCTTGAAGATGCCTAGCGCTGATATGGTCTGAGAATAGCTGTATTAGACCCCTTCTTTATTTTTGAACACTGTATAGTGAAGTCTTCTCTGCAAAAATCCATACTCTGAGTGAGATCATACTCTACGTTCATTTTTACAGGATTCATTAGCTGCTGAAATAGAGGGATCCATGAGGAAAGAGCTGCAAATGGATGATCCTGACTCCCCTGAAATGAAGTACGAGCATTTCATATTTTTTTAATCATCCTTCTTGTCACTCATTTTGGGAAAAAATATTTTTCCCTCATAAAGTACAATTTAAGTTTAATCATCTTGATGCATTAACATTACATTGTGTTTACATAAGAGATTTTGAATGCAAATATTTCAGGACCATGTATCATTACAAACAACACAGTTTATATACATTAAAATAAATGAAATGCTCTATGTCCATGCACAGATGTAATATTTCTACTGCAAGCTTAAGCCTTTCTAAGAAGCTCTTCCTTGATGTTTGATCTTTTGTGGCTCTCCAAAATTGTTAAAATGCAATTTTAATTCTCAAAATGCATCAGACAATACCATTTCACACTTGGACTTTTTGTTGCTCTTCTGAAGGCTTTCCTTTCTCTTGCGTGTCTTCTAGTGGCAATCTGAACAAGCGGGTGTTTGAGACCGTGCGGAGTGTGAACCAGGTGGTCAAGCAGAGATCATTGGCTCCTTCGCCAATGAACATCCCTGGATCTAATCAGTCGTCTGCAATGAACTCTCTGATGTCAAGTTGTGTCAGCACTCCACGTTCCAGTCTGTATGGTGGAGACATCTCCAACATTGTTATTGATAACAAAACCAACAGCATTATCTTGGAAACAGAATCTGACTGCATGTTAGTACCTTATCTTGGCTCTGATAGTCTTGTTTGGTCACTGTATTTTTACATGTTTGCTAAATATATTGTCACGGAGCACCCAATGTGGCCAGTTTTCCCGGTTGCTAAATCCAGTTTAATTATGCCATTTTAGCAATCACATTGGTGTGCAACTATTGACAATAATGTGTTTTTCCCCTTTTTGGAGTAGCCCAGATGATTTCATGACCACATAAACATTTTTACACATCTTGTCGCAATGACCATTAGATTTTTCCAAATTACTTCCACTTTAAATTGATATGGTATGTGAAATCTACTTTGAGGGACAATCCATAGTGCAACTGTACTAATCTAATATTTGGAAAAGGAATGTGTGGTAAGATATAAATTCTCAAAAGTCCTTGACTTCTGGATTCCATACTCTATTTGCAGGTTCATATTTTCAGTGTAGCTGACTATTACTTCATATGTTTCAGAGATGGAGATAAAAACAAGAAGCCTGGCACACCAGGTACCCCTGGTTCCAACGACCTAGAGACGGCTCTGCGACGCCTCTCTCTACGCCGCGAGAACTTCATCCTGGAGCGAAAGTTCTTTGAAGATGATCAGGAGAGGAAGCTACGTAGCTTGGCTGAGAAGGGAGAGATCCACAGTGGTTCTGTAACCCCGACAGATAGCATCATGTCCTTGGGAACCCACTCTCGGATATCAGAGCTCACGGGAATCTCGGGAATGTCCTATGGAAGCCGCTCCTACTTGCCAGAGAAACTGCAGATTGTGAAGCCCCTAGAAGGTGACAAGGGGCCTCGGCCCTTCTCTGTTTTAATTAGCGACTCGATATGGTCTTTCATCCATCACCAGAAAGCAGGCACTTTACACAACTCACATTCTTTCTATTTTAGGGATAGTCATCCACGGTGTTTGTTTGAAATATTTTGAAACAATTGGAATTTCAGTTCAAGTGTTATATATGTTAGTCTTTGCCTACTAAGTACAGACTTAGCTCTCCAGTGAATGTATTTATATAATGATCCAAAGCCAGTTATACAGTTATCTATTTGTGCACAGCTGGAGCTATATATTGGCTACTCATGTTTTTGGTTCCATGCTTTGTTACGTCAGATTTGAAAACCGGCAATATTCTTAAATTACTGCTAAGCTGTGGATGACCATCACCTGACACCATTACATTTTCAGTAGCACTACTACAGTAATTCATTTTATTCTCTATATGGCTGTTTTTGGTAACTTCATTAAAGTTGTACCATTCAGATAAAGTATTTAGTGCTAGATGTCTTGTTCTGTAGTGACCACAATCTAAATGATAGTCAAAAGGGATGCCCCAGCCTCTAAACATGTTATGATCTTTGGAAGCCATGGTTAGGACACACCTGTTTCATTTAGTCAGTATTCCATAGCAAGCCTGACTAACTCTTTGGCACTCTAGCCATGGTCAGATATAGTGTTTTCATGCTTAGAAGACAGAATCAAGTTTCCTTTGTACTTTTTCATAAAGCACAGCATTTAATATGTCTGTATTTAAACCAAGCAAAACTCTTTAGGTTCTGGTAGAGTGTCCTCATTGGAGGTTTCTCGGCGATTTTGCTGTTCCTGACTTTTGAGATGATCTTGTAATACTTATCCACTTGTATCTCTCCTCAATAAAACCTTTTCCGCTATATTGTCCTCCACTTGTTTCCATCTTTTTTCTTTTCTTTCACTATTTTTCTCTTGCACATTTTTGTGTTGGTTTACGTTTCCACCTGTTAATTTGGGTTGTATGTGTGTATGTGTCTGTGTGCGCGTGCATGAATTCCACACAGTTTAGCACTTCTTGGTTTCAATTAAACCTGCCAGAAGTTTCCTCCAGCTTTACACCACCCTGATTGGCTGTGGACTGTTCACAAGTTCATTCATTGCTGCTTCTATGCAGTTGATATGTTAATCACCAGAGACCTGATGGTCTTTCTTGAGATGCCACTGACTATGGAATT
>VKOC01000006.1:22563830-22575531 GCA_009364415.1 Spea multiplicata
CAATGTGGATTTTACATTGTAGCCATTGATTGTCAGAAACCAGAAAGAGGCATTGGTTGAAGATTACGGGTTTAATTTGCAGTGTGCTAAAGCATTTCAGGCTAGGCTGGAAAGGCATGCAATGTAGAAGTCAACACCTAGGAGTTGCAGTCATGTTTGGGGTTTGGAAAGCATTTGAATCCATTTACAAATAAACTGCGGTGTGAACAACATATAGGAACCAGAGGAACCAGAGAGAGAGAAAAAAAAAGGGATTACAGTGAGATTTAGGATTTTGCACTTCAATATTTGACACAATTATTCAGGTGGCCATTGTGGGTGCACGTGCACTATGACCCGGAAATAGACAGTGGCATGGCAGGTTTCCACAAGATGAGAGGGGGAACAGTGTGTGTGTATGCTGTAGTGTCGGAGTCAGTATGTATGTGGGTAATATGTATAAGAGCGTTGTGTATGCTACACACACGCTAATGCCATACTGTATGTCAGCATATTTTGTTAGAGTGTGTTAACGTATGGTGTTAGCATGTGCGTATGATGTATTTTACTGCAAGGTGTTAATGAGCATAAGATGTTAGCATGTGTGTGGCTGTCTGCGTATGGTGTTATAGTGAGTGTGTTTTATGGATGTGCCAAGGGTTAAGGGCCCCTGGGAGATGGAGAGGACAAGTTGGAGACTGCTTGAGGAATTTGCGCTTCACATGATCGTGCAGCCACAGTTAGCTCCATTCCATGTACAATCGCGTTGCTTCATTTATGTTTAAAAATGTTTTAGTACAGTAACCAACTTTATGTAATGAAAAATTTAATTATTTTTAGCCATGTAATTGTAATGGATCTCGGTCCTCCGCTACTTCAACCACTGAACCTCCTGCTTATTGTCAGCTACTTTGCCGCCTTCCCCTGAAGACACATCAGCCAAGACTAGATACTTGAGGGTAAAATCATTAACTCATTTTAATAGGAAACTTAGAACAGTACAAGGGGGTAATTTACACACAATAGTTTCAGCAAAACAGTTCTCATTCAGGCTCTCCTTTGCATATGGCTCAGTATTTGCACTCGGCCCAGTAAGGGGGGGGTCACTATTGTAGTCTGTGGGGAAGATGAAAATGGCCAAGCATCAGATCTTGGTACAAATACTGGCCATAGAGGTTTCTGTCCTTTACGCCTTGACCTGATGGAGAGTAACATAATACACACAGTCTTTGGAGTCTCTGGTAATTGGGAAAACTAGGCACTCTGTACCAATGGGAAGAAGCACCTACCAAAAAAAACAGAACGCCTTCCAAGGCCCAGGTCCCAAAGTCTATAGGGAGAAGTGTGGCCCTCAGGGCACAGAGGATTCTGTGACAGTATTAACAATTAAGATGATTTACCAATAATTGCATTAAATAGTTTACCAGCTTACTAACTGGATTAATTTTTTTCTCTAATTTATCTTTTTTTATGAAGTGAATCATCATTAATATATGTTTGCCAAATAGTTCATTACACATTTTGTTAGATACCTTTATTTTTTATAGTGGGACATTTTACTTAATTATGATACATATGTATTATATTAAAGGGACTTATGATGGTGGATCACCACCTTAGACTGAAATGAGAGGGGAGATATAAACTGGCTTCTAGATCAAAACCAAATCTGTCACCCCTTGGTCCAAGAAGTTGTCCCTTGGGTGCCCTAAATAGTCACCGAGGAAATGCTAAGGCTGGGGTGGCCTACTAGGTGAACCTTATCATAAAAGAACCATGTAGGATCAGGCAATTAAAACACAAGGACATCCATGGAAGGTGTGGCTCACGCAAAGCAGACTCCAACAAAGCTTCCACCTGGTGATCTCCTTTATTAATCATCAACAAAGTCCAGACAGCTTCTTGTGTACATTTCTTGTGCTAACTACACAGAGCAGACACAACCCAGGAAAACCCTAAATAGATTAACCATTATTTCAACAAAGCGTTATATATATTTACATTATGATGCTGTGGCAACTTAACCACTTGGTAAAAAAAAACGTCATCAATTTATCAAATCTATCTTAATGAACTTGATAGTGTCTATCAGCAGTATCACCTAGCTACAGAGATATAGTACGTAAATAAAGTATAGGGCGCCCTTTATCATCCTAACACTGAGAAATATAAATACAAGGCTTGGCCAAAACATACATGCATAAAACATATATATTCTAGCTCAAGTTCTTAAAGCAGTTGGCCAAGTTTTAGGAGAAGACTCCACCATTTTGTTTATTTATATATATTGTTCTCATTCACCGTGTGCATTGTCAGAGGACACTCCGTTATTGTGTCCTTGGATTAATCAGTAGCACATTAAGTACATCTTGTTGTTTGGCCAGTATGGCATTACTTTCACAGAGGTCACGTAAAGAGGTGTGACAAGTTTTTGAACATTACCTCGTGCAGAACAATTTACCTGTTCGGCATCTCAGATAACTGGAGACCACAGTCAGGTGGCCATGTTCCAGTGACTACAGATCAGGGGGTCTCCGCAAACTGACCCCCCCACAGGCATAATAAAGCATAACGTTTATTTCCTCTGACACAGGCCTCATCATACTTTTCAACATAACGTATTGGTAACTGTTCTCTGTAATAACATACCCTCAAAACATTTCAGGTGTGGAAATAGAGACTGCCCTGCGAAACTCAGGACACTTGGGAAGATGTATTAACTAAAGGGAGGCACCATTCTCTTTTTATCTGTTCTTTACATATATCTTTAAAGAAAAGCAGTAGACTATGAATTAATAATTTAATATTTAGAATAATGGCAAATAAAAATCTAAATTAGTATTGCAAATATTTTGCTTGAGAAATATATTTTTAATGCGATTATCAATATAGAACAGTTACAAAGTTCCTTTATCTTTGCAGATAATAAATACCTTGTGGCACAGCCATGTTAGACAGAACAGCTGATAAATGTTTTACATGCAAGACGTGCAGGTTGTGACTAATAAAAGATATTTAGTCCCAAAGGTTAAAAAAAAAAACCCTTTAATATCCACAAGAATTTTATTTTGTAATTGAGATTAAGAAGTTAGACTACTATATAGTAAGGGTTGTCATACCGGCCATTTTTCCAGGACAATTATTTTGATGTTGTTTACCACCATCTATAAAATACCTCCCTGCATTATGGAGAAAGAATAAACTTGATTAACTAACTGATTTCCTTCTGTTAGTTTATACATCCAACATTTTTTTTTTACAAAAACATTTTGCTCCATATTTATCACCCAGCAAAAAACAAAAAAATGGTGGTTCTCCCTTTAACAGGAAACACCAACAATGCACATTCTAGGTCAATATGGCTGCATTCATAGAATTTACAGTTATTTTGTTATTATTTGACTCTCCAAAGACAATGTCAATGAGTTAAATAAAATGTATGGTGTGGGAAAGTAACAGCAAAGAGGTTACAGGGCACAACTGCTCATGATGACAAATAGAAACACCCCGACACCCAAGACCTTGGTCTACAAACATAACTGATTGAAAGGGACACTCCAGCCATCATATGCACCGATGTGCTGCTCATCTTGTAACTGCAGCTTGCCCATCCCTCCTGCAGTTATATGCCGCGCAGGAGATGCGTTTGGCCAAACATCTCCCGGCACATTATATACTTATCACTAGTCAGCTCCCGCACTGGCTTGGCAAAAGCCACAGGCGGGTGTCTATCGAGAATCCAGTGAGCGTGCTTCAAGCAACCAATCAGATGCGTGCATCCTGAGACCAAGGAGAGGATGGGAAGCTGCAGTTTCTCCAGCCTTTATATGTGGACTGGGAAAGGTAACAAATAACAAGACTGCGTAGAAAGATAGAGCACAATCTCTGAACTCCTCTTTCTGAATACCAAACAGTTTCACAATAGTAAGCTTAAGGTAAAATCAGGTGTACAAGTCCATAAAAACCAAATCAGCACATCTTCACAAGTGTTTTGAGTAAAAAAAAAAACCAAAAACAAAAAAAAAAACCATGATAATATATTATATGATAATATTCATTGTATCATATATTCAAGCATAGTAGCGAAATATAACGTAAAGGAAATTAAATGACAAATATCACATTCCCATGGCACCTACATCATTAAAATAGGTCTAATAGGTCTAATAATACCATAAACACAGTGTAATCAGATACAGGCATTCCTATCTCCCATACATCTACCAGTCAAAAGCACAGATGTTTGAGTGACTGTTCCAAACCCACCACTACCAAGTGTCCAAATTTAGTAGGCACAGTCCCACAAATCTATCAGTCCTTTTTCTAGAAGCTCAGAATTAAATGTGCAAATAAAAAGCATAAAATGTTCCTTTAAACTAAACCGCAGTATTTTTCAAGATGCCTCAGTTACCTGATTACAGTAGCGATCAATACGTTGCCTTGATAAATCCAAGCCACGTAAAAAACAAACAAAAAAAGCGTCCTACTTTGCCACCAATAAGTTACGCAAACCATCGTTTTAAGTCTTAAACATTCTTTCCACAATAACATTTATCATTACGAAATATGTGAGCAGCTTACATTCTCTCTCAATTTAAAACATCTAAACAGAATGTAACGGCAGATAAGGACCATTTGGCCCATCGAGTCTGCCAATGTTTCCTGCTGTAAAAACCTAAAAAGGATTGTATTATCCTCAATTACTGGCCCATCAGCGTGCCATGAGTTATAGAACACTGTGATGAAAACTTCAGATATCCATCCCTGGTCAAATTAAGCCTGGTGAGAAATGTGAGGAAGCATCGGCATACCAAAGCATCTTGCGTTCTTCATTTCTACCCACAGGAAAAGGACAATATATTTTACTTATGCTCCATTAACTCCTGTCAACCCTGTGTCTCCCCCAACATTTCAACTGCCCAAAGAGAATTGTTTTTGGGGGGTGTAGTTAGAGATGGGGCTGGGAGAAGAGCTTTAAACAAGACTTACTTTGTAGCTGGTGGCCTAATTATAGCCATTTATGTAAATGAGTAGGGGATTTAGAATTGCAGATCATTTAATAAATACATTGATGTTAGGTTCTGGGCTGTAGAACACTGGGAAACACTCTTACTGCCTAAGCTCCTGGAAAGAGGGACATCAGGGAACGCCAAGAGGTACAACTGGGAATTGTGGAACCCTACAGCTAAACATAACGAACAGGAAAATCCTTACAACCCTCCCAGTAGGAAGAAAAAACCAACACCCAATATACCATGTTTATGGAGATGACAAACTATTTACTCATCAACAGGATGAACAATCTGTGCATTCACAATGAACGTAGGCTTAAGCTCGGGAAAACAAAGCGAGAGGATAATGAGGGTTTATTTTTGTATCCTCCCTGGAGGATGTTGAGCTTCTGTAATGACCAGGTGAATCTCCTAATCCAAAACTGCATTATAAAATGTTCTATATTCCTCTTTATTTTAGTTAAAATGGTAGCAGTAAAACAGTCGACAATTTTCTGTGTAATACATTTGCATCCACTCTGTTAATTCTATTGTGGTACTTATATGCACATCTCTTTGGTAAGGAGACAATCTCTTTGGCTGTTGCTGAACGATAACTCCCATGTAACCAATAAAACTCCCATGTAGCTCAGCCTACCCGTTACCACTAAAAAGGAAACACAGGCACTACAGGATTTTAGGTTGCGCCAAACATCAAGAATGCTGCAGGGTTTACAGCATTTTTTGATCTTTTATTTATTTATTCTGATACCAGCACCAAGATACATAATGCTAGGTGTTCTAGGATGAAAAGAAACCGGATTTGCATCTTCTATCAGGATGTTACTAAGGGTGGTTTGACGAGCTCATTTGTACCCAATTCCCATGGTCACCATTCAAAACACGAGCGTTAGATGAGAATTCCACTTATTTACAACACTTTCACGCCGAAGGAACCAGAACGGCCCAGCAACGCGGCGCATGCCTTTAACTCTCAAATAAGTAAACTCATTTTAGGAACCTTCTTCTCATTTCTCCCTTAGGAGTCAACACTAGCTACATAACCATTGCTGGAGATAGAATATTTAAAACTATCACGTTAAATATTTGTAAGTATCTGCTCATATTTGACTGAAACCCCCAGTTTAGTTTTGTATTTTTTTGAAACTGCTATATGGGGTCCATTAACTTACGAAGGTCCCACTCTGGGAGCATCTGGTGCGGGAAGATCTTGGCTGGTCCTATATAATATATAGTTAAATTAAATTACCAGTCTCTCTACACATGGAATTATACATTGCTCAGGGCCAGCTTAGACGTTCACATTGGAGAAACCTGCCATTCCTTTAGAATGAATAGTGAAATGAGAGAGTTAAAACAACAACTCTCCCTTTAGTAAATAAACCCCATTGTGTTGATAACTAGTCATATCCTTCAAACCGGCTTTTCATGCACAAGGGCGCAGATCTTAAGAGAAAAATAATATTTTGTCCAGTGCCATGTACTAGAGGGGGGGCAGATGTTATTAAACAGAGACTTGCTTGTGAAATTACAGAAATATTTATATTTCCCTTCTTTAAAATATTACTTAAACCAAATAATAGACATATATATTATATATATACTATATATATATATATAATATATTATATTATATATCTCGTTGAATAAAAAGCATTTCACCCATGAAAAAAAAAAAAAAGATATTCAGCTGATATAAAACTTTCATCCGTAAAGCGGTCCACACTCAATAACTAAGTAGCTTGGTCCTTCGGGGCTGCAAAAATAGCAAGAAACTGTACACCTCCGACTGCCGAAGGGCAACGAGTCCCAATAAGCATTTGCCTTCTTGAACACGGAGCATGGAACTTGCAGTCCAACAAAAACTATGTCATTAGAACAAGCAGAAAGTGGACCTACAAAGCCAATTAGTTTTATTTGTTCATTTAAAGCATACTGTTGTCCAATTAAGACACACACACACACACATATATATATACACACACACACTGGCTAGCGGCTAACATATAATGGAGAGGCCAAACAAAAGCTATCGCTGGTTTTGAAGATATTACTATGAGCGATGGTACTGGTTTGTAGTATAATAGCCATATTACAGACAAGGCTTTAAATTGATTAAGATTTGAGAGTCTCAGTGGGTTGAATGCAATGCAGTCCCAGTGATTCAGCTCTTTGGTGAAAATGGACATGCCAAACCTGGAGTACTTTAATGTAGTGGAGGAGGTAAGGAAAATATGGTGCGGCTACCACACAAAAGGAAAACACAAACTGTTGTGGTTAAGAATCTATCCGCCAGTTTGAAACATAGCAGAGGCACCTGCAGGAGGCATCCTAAATGGGGTTCCAAATGATCAGGGATTGCTTGTTCTTAAATTTGCTTTGATTACATATAATAACTAATTTACTTTACACACATTATGCATTAAAACCTAAAACCAGCCCTTAACCATGAATAACCGATTAAAAACTATTCTTTAGGTAAGTCAATTAACAAGCCAAAACAAACTCACCTGTTCTCAAGCAAAACAAAATCTGTAACGCCCAGCCAGTGCTTGAATACAGGCGTGAGAACCTTAAGTACAATTAAGAGCAAACTTAACGCATACAATGAAAATCCTCATTGTTTTAGAATAACCATGTATGACAACCCGTTCCACAGCACGTTACAATGAAGTGGGATGCATTTGGCGCTCTCCAAATAAGCCCACAAAGCTTTGGGATTCCTAAAGACCCAGACATTGAGTATGAATGGTTTACTTCTGGCAGCAAAAGTGTTAACCCTGTAAGTGACTGCCAGACAGAAAGCCTTTTTTTTTTTTTTTACCTTCCTCCACAAAATCCAACTGCTCGGAGGTGTCATCATAAGCGGTCTCCGGCTCGTTTTCACAGTCACATTCATAGCTTTCTTCTTCAAGTAACGGCTCGATATAGGACATAATTATCAAATATTCCAGGGTTGGCAGAGATTAAAAGCATTAACCCATTCCCTGTACGTTGGGCTCCAGTGACAGAATTTGGAGGTCCCTTGCAAATGCATGTGTGGCACAGCAGGAGAAGACTGGGAGCCCCATTGATGGGGCAGCACCCCGTCTGCTCACATACTTGGCAGCAAAGGCTGTGTGTGTGTTCGTCTGAGCACTGTCCTTGCTGACACATTTGTGGAACCTGGGTTACACCCACGTCAGAAGGAGCACCTGCAATACTCTCCATTTCAAACTTAACACACGGAGAACGCTTGAAACACAAAATATTTGCCACAAAAAAACAAATACAAAAAAATACTCATACATTCTAACAAGCATTTCAAAAGCCAACGGTTAAATTGTAACAAGAACTGCACCCCCTTAATTGCTGTGTAAATGGTATCTCCCAGCAAGTTTCGTAGCAACAGAAGTCAGGAAGGGCTGGCTGATACTATACCTAACAGGGTGGAACTGCAGGTTACCTGCCCAGTGATTCATTAACCCTTAGAGCTCCACACATTCCAATGCTCAAATTTAAAGGCTGAAGCATGGCTACTATATAGTTCTGTATCTTTAGCATTATAATTCATGTTCATCTGTTCATATAATCAGGCCAACCCTAGCTACGCAACACAAATTTGTTCCAATTTTCATTCAGTGTGCATTGTAAAGATCAATTTCATTTCTCATGATTTCATGTATACTAACAACATGTTTCTAATAATAAAATAATAAAAATAATAAAAATAATAAATACATTGCTTGCTTGTGCCCCTTTATTTTCCCTACCGGAAAACAAGAAAGGATCCATGGAGTCAGAAAATCTCAGACACAACCAGGTCTTCGTTTGCAGGATCTCCTTAGTTCATCACATTCCAAGCTATTTTGCTATGGTCTTCAGCGCTAATGAGTCACCTGTGCTCAGAGGAGAAGTTCCTCTGGAGAGAAACACACATGAGCTCAAGGCCCATAAGGCGAGGTAGTCATATTACTGTGGTTCCATGGCCAGATGGTCTTCTTAAAGGGAAACACCAATCAATTTTGGTATGGATGCAGCCATGGCTCTTCCCTTGCTGGTTATTAATGAACCTGACAGAGGGCAGAAGAATGTCATGCAGCACCGTGGAGCACTTAATCACATCCACCTCAAAGCTAGGAGATGAGCAAGTAGGTGCTCACACTTAATAATAATAAAAAAAAACAGGATTCAAAAGAGCCCTGTCTATAATGCAAACGTTGAGGAATCACTATATCACTAAACACATTAATTATATGAGGGGGGCCCAAGTATCTGCTTCAATGTCCTTCAATATAGAAACCCTATAGGAGTGGTCTGATCACTTGAACCAGGATTTCGTCTTGTGTGATGTAAACGATCCTCAGAAGTGGGAAATCGGAAACATTTGTCTTTAGTTAAACTTAGATTGAGGTCAAATTGTATTTAACAAAACTGACTCATTTTGTTATATGTAGCATAGTTTTGTTATTTGGCTCTTCCATATATGAGTTGTCTATTTGTCCTCAAGGAATGTAATCCTGGAATAATTACATGATTTCTCTAATTAACAAGCTCACTAAACGTATCACAAACGAGTATAATCCTGAAAACCAGCTAGGCAGCTCTATTCTACACAGGTCTACATTGGCGCTCCCTTTTTTATTATTACACATATGGCTCTTGTAGATTGCTGGCAAGACATGGACAATAGCAAAATTGACTTGAGATGGCTTTTTTTTTTTTTTTTTTTACAGTGTTTGTTTATCATGTTATCTATAGTTACAAGGTCTCAAAAGAGACCATCCAGTAATATAAAAACTGTGATACAATAAGAGAGTCTAAGACAATGATGAATATTAAAATGTGCAGTTTCCAAACAAAACATTTCCATTGAATATATATAATTAACTGCATAGCCAATTCTTTAATTTCATTTATTCAGTGTACTGCTGGGATAGGTTTTAGACCGTGCACAGTAAAAATCACACCATCTGAACAGAAGGTGTGTTAATAAGTGGCTTAACCTCAGCCATAAATAAACACATTTTATATTTATTGTTATCAACAGACTGTGTGTTCAAAAGTAACGCAGTCAGCTCAGTAGATCAGGGGTGCTTGAGGGCCTCAAACAGGCCAGGAATTCCTGTCTAAAAATAAGCAAGAATGTCTATATATATATATATATATATACATATATATATATATACACATACATACATACATACATACCGGTATATATTATGAAGGGCCAACACTAAGTGAGCTTCTACAACAAGAAGGGCTAAGCTGGCCCTGTAGGTGAATCTGTGATACAATGCATTACACAGGGCTGGCTCACGAAGTTTAACCATTCGTAATGCATAGTGAGGGAATTAAAAGTTCAATTCTTCTGCAAATTAACATTTATGTTAATATACCTGTGGGCTATAGTTAAACAATTCAATAATTCACAGCAAACACTTTTTTATAATTACATTTTATTCAATGGATTTAGGGCCCCATACTCCAATTTCTCATTGGGTAGTTAGTGGTCCCTGTTAACAAACCACATGGTATTCTCCATTTTGTGTGTCTGAATGAGCTAATAAAAGTCTTTTGTGCTTAATGCTGTAAATATTTGTGTCTAACTGAAACACTGACTTTGTCCTGAACGAACACAAATGGCTTATGAAATCTTATTTTCTCTCTCTGGGCAACTCTTCCAATCAGTGTTAAAAACTGCAGATAAGGGATCCCCGTACTTATAAACAGAATATACTGAATATAGATGGATTGTGTAGCGAGACAATGACATCATCGCAATGTGGAAGTGGTTACAGCAGGAATTATGGAGGACAGAGAATTAAGTCCACCTGAAAGGAGAGTATAAATGCCCATAATGCCACAGTGACGAGTGATACTTGAAAAAGTCCAGTTGGAGGGTGAAACGCGTTGCATAAGGAGAAGCAGAGTGGAAGCAGAGAGACTTTTCTATTCATTTTTATTTGATTGTTTATTGTTATATATATATATATATTATGCAGGTCTGCAGCTTTATGAAAGCACTCTCATATTGAAGGGATAATTTTTGTATTATCTAATAATCCTTCTCTGCCTCCATGGAACACATATCTACTTGAAGGAACTGGATCCGGGAAGAGAAGAACACAGCTACCCCAGGGGTCTCATTTCCACACAAAACATATGAGCAGTAGACTGCTCAACAAAGAGTGAGCTGCCATAGCTTTTAACTATATTACACTTTATTGTGTTTTTATATACATTCATATGGAGTTGTACTATACTGAAATGGATTGCAGTTAATAAACAGGACTGATCTCCCTCTTGTGTGCGATTACTTGCATGTCTTCACTTGGAATCATTAAATTGTTCACATAGTCCTCCATCTATGGGGTTGATTAGACCTGAAGGTCTATTATTTCTCCTTTGCACACAGGTTTGTTAAAGAGGAGGACCATGAATGATGAAGCCAATATTCTTGCAGAGTTTATTCAGCCATGTCAGTTACGATTGGCCGCACACATCTACTTTCACCTTAACCGTGCATAGACTTGCGTTCTACAGCAATATCAGAGTTCCAATAATTGGTGGCATTAAATCACCTTAAAAAAAACCCCCAAAAAACATTTAAAGCTCTGATTCACACCTAATAGTTTGAGTAGGACATTGGAGAACCTTCCAAAACAACAGCCACATGCCATAAGATGCTGCAGGGTTACCTCCACAACAGTCACACCAGAAAGTGCATG
>VKOC01000006.1:22575631-22588600 GCA_009364415.1 Spea multiplicata
GTCCTTTCAGGCATCTCATGCTGCCATTTTGCCACAAATTTATGTCAAACATGGGAGTAGTTTTTCAGCATTTTTTTATGATGTTTATGATGCAAATTATACACTTTCTGCTAGCTTAAGGAGTAGTTTTTTTCCTGCACCTTACGTAACTGAATGCTGCTTTAGCTATTGGTTTACCAGTTTTCAAATTGTGTGTGCTAATGGCTAAAACATTCCACATACAAGCCTGGTAGAGGAGGACATGAAGCGTGGTGGTAGATAGACTCCCTCCTAATGCCTCTTTTGTAGCACACTCTGCAATGTTTTGGAAGTGCTTGTTTACAGGGAAAAATTCTTTGAGAGAAATGCCTCTCGCTCAGAGAACTTTTTCTGACTGCAAGTTTGCAGAAATAGGGGACCAGTAGGATATGGGTAAATGTGTTTATCTGGTAATCTAGGAAGCTATGCGACGCACAAGGTATGGTATTATGCGCTGGTCTACAAGATCCACTCCCATCATGTGCCTGTTGTATGCCAGGATGCAATGTGGTTTTTAATCTTTTCTTGAAAGGCTCTATACTGTCACTGTGCTTTCATCATGGATAGTTGAAAGCATGCACATGCCCTTTTTGTCTGTGTTCCTTAGTGCCAGTATTTTATCCTGCGGTAAAGATGATGTTTTCCAACGCTTTTGCTTTGGGTAAACCATCTGCTGGGGAAATTGTTTCCTATTTTCTCTCACAGTGCCACAGGAAGGTTTGTCCAAGCTGTACAGAATTTTAAATAAATCGATGCTGGTGTAATAATTGTCAACATATAGGTGGTAACCCTTATTCAGTAACGGGAGGATGACATCCCACGCTATCTTGCTGTTTGTTCCAATTGAATCAGGGTATCCTGGAGGATCTAGCCAAGATTCTTTTTCCTTGTAAATACGAAAGTCATTGGTGCTAATCTCAGGACTGTTCAATGAAAACCAGGACTGTTGTGAAGTATGATATTGCAATATATTGTTCTTAAAGTGCAAGTGGTTAAACAAGATGCTGGCAAAGGCTAAGGAACATTTAAAAAAAAAAAAAAAAAAACAGCTTTATTGCTATAAGCAAAGCATACCAGCATATGTGAACAGGGCTGCCCTCAAGAGTTGCTTGGGCAAGTAGGCTTGCCAAACCCCTTTGTCCTGAGCAAGGGGCAAATAGATTCTTGCTCTCCATTATGCTTATGGTTTCTGTATCACTGAAACAAGAGAAGCACTGGGATACGATATTCTATGACTAAACAATGCCGCTTCCTGGCCCTGATTAGCGTTGCCAAATGTGTGACTATGAGTCTATGACATCATGTCCTGGAGTTTGCAAAGTACGAGGGGGATGTACTGTAGAATACCAGATCTCTGATCTGACCCTCAGCCCAAGACCTGCTAATCCTAGGCCAAAACACACTGTCAGAAACACTGCAAGTAATTAGAGTGCTTATCATGTGGTACTTTTGAAATATAATGCTTTCTTTGCCTTGTGATGCTATAAGCAGAAAAAAGCTAATGAACTTGTTGGTAACTGGAGGACAAATGTATTTCATTAATAGTCTCCAGATACTTTCATATGATCATGCATCATAGACTATTGTTTCCCAGCCTCTTCAGATCTGCCAGCCCTACCATTCCAGTAAGACAAAGAGTGTGCTGTGTGGAATCTAAACCATCGGTGCTTTAAACTAGACACATTATTGATTTTCATTTTATCTTTCGGAAATATATACGGTAATCTCCTGGATAATTACACTGTTACAAATTAAGAATGGAAAAAAGAAAAGTCTTTTTTTTTTAATTTAAACTATTCTTATTAGAAAATTGTGATCTGCTTGATGCTGAGGCCCTGTTCAATCATCCTGCAAGGCAGCAGGTCTTTCCCTTCCACAATAACCTTTGCCTTGCATACTGTGCCCCAGGAAGTAATGTCACCTTTGGGTGCTCAGTGCAGTGAGGCCAAGGGACTGGAAAAAATCCACAGAGGATGAGGAGGAGGAGGAGAAGGGGTGCAGAGTATATCCTGCATCTGGGGAGGTTGAAAGAAATGGCTGCAACCTTGAGTGTGGGTTGGTGATGGGTCTTTTCCAAGCTGCAATGTTTAAAGCTATTCTAATAATATCCTTATTTTCCAGTCATCATGGCATGCTTGGGTACTGATAAGTCTGTTTTGTTTCTGTAGATGTGTGCAACAGTACTGACCTTCCGGAAGTTGAAATCATCAGCCTGCTGGAGGAACAGCTGCCCCATTACAAGCTAAGAGCGGATACCATCTACGGGTATGACCACGACGACTGGCTCCAAACGCCACTTATTTCTCCTGATGCCAACATTGACTTGACTACAGAGCAAATTGAAGAGACCCTCAAATATTTCTGTAAGTCTGTTAATGTTATTTTAGTGATCTTGGCTTCCAGTTTTCAAACCACTCTTCAAAGTCATGTGAATGAGCAGACTGTTAAGCTTTTTGGTATCTATTCTTGCTCTAATCAGCCATGTCTTACTGATAGTTGGATGGCTAATGTGAAAAAAGCATACCCGGGAACTCTCCAGGGGAAGCACCGCTTCTCGTCCTCACCACCATACATGGGAACTTATGGGCTCTAGCCACCCGGAGCCTTCTCTTGCAGGACGTGGCTTAGACTGCCCACTGACATCCGCCAACAACCACCTCATTTAAAGGGGAAACGGACGGGTAGTGGGATGTGTCAAGCTCCCACAACCTGGAACATTTGGGTGTTGACCTGGAGAAGTGGTGCTTCTCCCAGTGTTTTCGGGCCAAACCCGGAGAGTTCCCAGGTATGGTTACCTTGGGCAAAACTCCAGGTTTTGGGAGCAGTGTTGCGGCATGCCCCATGCACAAGTTTTTTCCACCTGTCCATGTGGCTTCCTGCCACCACAGAAATCAATCATTATAGCCTGAGATTAGTGTACCTGACATGTGGGACCTCATGCACCCTGGCATACAGGTGTGTAGATAATTAAAATTAAATTAACACTGATACAGCTCTGGCAGCTGTAGTACTTGCAGGTGTTTATGTGTTCAAGGAGGGGGATGTACTTTTGCGCCCAATTTGTCTTCTTGCTATTTCTGAAAGCCTGTGCGCAGCATTTAAAAGGGACTTCAGTGTCCCATGCAGCCCCATCAGCAAAAAATAGCAAGTTTAAGAAAACACTGTGGGAAAAACTGCAGCTTCAGAGCAGCAGCACACTGCCCTCTCTGTTTTCTGATTTAATCATTTCTTGGTCTCCTCTCGTGCTGGGAGGCTGTTCCACTTGTTCCACCTCTCAGTAAAGTAAACCTTTCCTATTTGAAGTAATATAGTAATGGACCTTTTATTTACCGTTGGAAGTGGAATGGTTAAAGTCGCTGCTATCAGCAATGATGGAGGGGTTTGACAGTTTAATTGTTTGGTACACAAAAGCAGTGCTTTTTTCCCCTCTGAATATCGTTATCTGAGGTGGTTATTATGGCTGAGGCTCCACTGTAAATCTGAAATAGATTTCCACAGAATTTTCCCCTCCCTATACTTAATGACTGTCTTCCCAATCTCTGTTATGTGTTTACCCCCCCATATCTGTGCATGAGATCTGTCTGTACTTTATTTACAATGATTTCCATGGAAACGTGAGTCACTCTAGAAAACACAGTACTCACCAATAATGATTCTATTGATGTCATAAGAAATTCACTAAGCCTATGTTTATCGTAAAGCCAACAGATCTAGGCCAGAAATAGTTACCTTAAAATATGTAGCCATTGTTTATCAGAAAGTGGGAGTTGGCCGGAGAGTTATGGCATTAACTCCCTAAATTCACTATGCATTATAAATTCACTATGCATTATAAAGGTATTTTTCCTGCAAGAATAGCTGGGCTGGCCCTGCATAATGTATAGTTAAATCAGTTAGGTGACATTGAAAAACTTTTAATGATTCGTACATGGACAGTCAAGTTATTCTTGTAGCAGAAGCTTGTCTATCTGTCTGTCTATCTGTCTGTCATCACTTAAAGTTGTGAATAGTCAGTCCCCAGGAGATTGTATTTGGAGAGACGAGCAGGAAGCGTATATGTATAAATACATGAAGGCTCTTGTTAACATTGCATTATGGATGTAAAGAAATACGTTGCATGCTACCCTATAACACTGCGTTTGGCCAAGTTCACAAATATTCAGTGCATTTTTTTCCATCATATGTCCTGATGGACTAGTGTTTTGTTAACTTACCATGAGGAACTCCAGGTTTTCTTGTGTGGTGCAGGCTCAAAACCATTATTTTAAGGGAGATTTACATTTTAAAGCGGAATTCCCATCATAGCCATCATGTTGAAGTATGGTGGTGTTTCTGTTCAATGGGTTTTCCCAAAGTTAAATGTTTGTAACAGCTTTTAGTGTTTTTTTTGTATACATTGTATACTTCTATCTTGGCCCAATTCCCTACACTAACACACTGACCACTTACCATGCTGCCTTGTGTTGGGAAAGAGAATGCTTCAATCTCCAAAGAAGACCCGCTGTCTGTTAAGTCTATAGAGGAAAGGACAAGAGAAGCAGGACTTAATTAAGAAAGAATATGCAAAAAATCTGCAAGATAGTGTGGTATGCTGGGGAGGGAGAATAAACAGAAAAGAATAGATAATAATAGAAATAAAGAGAAGAAAGAGGGAGAGAGCGATGAAAGGAGAAAAAATGTACATCATTTTAACGACTCGTATATGCTGGTATTGTTATAATGACTTTTCCTCTTTGTAGCGTTATATGCCTGAATTAATATTGTGGCATGTAGAAAAGGTGTGATTATCATTGGCTAATCGTGCTTTCTCATTGTTTATAAAATGGCGAATCAAAATGGAATCTAAAACTAGGAATCCTGCAAATTACAGTATGAATAAACATTCCCAACAGTAAGCACTGGCTTCCATACATGAACTTTTAATGAGCATCTTATTATCTGCTGCATGTAAATAGTTGCCCATCAACTCCTCTAAAGTCAGCCCCAGCCAGAGACGTTCTCTGCATCGGCATCACTTCCCGGCCAGCTTGTCTCCATGGAAACCACTCGGCTAAGTGATGTGCTGGGACCCGAACGGAAGGGAACGGCTAAGCGAGAGACTAGTGTTGGTGATGTGTGCCCCTGACGTCAGCATCTGAGCTTATTGATAGGGCAATCGTGTTCACTCCCCTCTAGAGAGCTCCTACAGTGATCTTTTCCTTTAATCTGAGCATGCTGCCGATGCAGTTCCCCATAACCCTCTGAATCCACCTTCTTCATTCCTTTCCCCCTCCTGCTTTATGTTATGTTGAGGATGTATTATTGCATGGTGTCTGGATCCCATGAGTTTTTCTTCATACCAGGGGATAGTAAGTGCAGGCAGGCCTGGCTTCGCTTCACTTGACCTCAGAGAAACCTGAAGTCCATTCTCTGTTCGCATAAGGGACACTGACTATGCAGAAATTTATAGAAGAGGATTACTACGCACTGGACTGGTGTTACGAGGACTGTGCAGATGGTAATAACATTTCTTGACTGGCGATTGCAGAATGTAAATTGGGATTTTCTATAAGGAAAGGCGCTTAGAGAGAACAGAAGGGGGTGTGTGGGTTTTATATGCATTATTGCAGCTCCCTTATGGCTGCTGAACAGAAGTGCCTTCATGCTGCTATTAAGCATTATAGTGAGGGGATGAGATCATTGTGGATTGTTGTAATGTCATTCTGGCACTCATAGGGTGAATTAGAGCAAATCATGGTCACTTCTGAGATTCTAGTTTCCCTTTTTTGTCATCTCCTTGTCCATGTGTTGGGATTTTGCGTGTGCTCAACATTGATGGCGTTAACCCATTCATGATCAGTAGCATGTCAGCGATACCATTATCTTTTCATATTTCTTGAAACGCCCTTGCATGCTGTCACCCCACATGCTCTGATGTCATTTCTTTTGCAAAGCATTGCAGAGGAAGGAGTAACTGGCAGAATCCTTCCTTTAGCACAGTAATGGCGCATGAATGAAACAAAAGGCATTTGTTTTATGATCGGCGGTTCATACGAGCTTGCGTGATATTTGCATGCAAGTCATAGGGAAAGTGAAGTGTTTTCCAGACAACTATATTTGAATGAGTAGGCACAGACAATGCGAGCGAGTCGTGTGCCATCTTTCCTGCCGTTCAGACACAATGAGGCCAGTTGCAGTTTCTTGGACTGTAGGATGGCGTAATCACAGAGGAATTGATTTAACCCAGTGTATATTTTTTGTGATGGAGCTCTTAAGGTTACTGTAATGTGTACTTATTTTCCATCAGGCCTTTTTATATATATCGTAATATGTTATGATGATATGATCTTGGTGGAAGGTCTGTCGAGCTCGCTTGGCGAATTCAGTAGGATACAATAATGATGAATTTGTTGGATTGTTCTCTGTTTAGTGTAAACAAGTTCCACTACATTGGGGGCTATGTATAGAAATCATATTGATGAAAGTTTAAAAAGTGGTCTTATCACCATAGCAACTAATGGAATGCTCCTGCTACTTGCACTATGGCTTGCTTGGTGATAAGACCCCTTTTCAAACTTTGCACCTGAATAATTTTTTACGTAAGCCTTGCTGCGCCCCACTTCGTCATTGCTCAGGGCAACAGTTAATCAGTGACAATGTTTAGAGAAAGTTTGCTATCTGTAATAACTTACACTGTATACACCACAAACAGGTGCAAAACTGTGATTCCTGAGTTTATTGCTGTTATTTATCCAACTTATTTTTAACACTGCGCACAAGATGCAGTGTACTGTACCATAGGCATTTGAAGGAATTAACCCTAAGATCTTCAGTGCCGGATAATTCCTACCAGCTGGGTAGCTACGGCTCCTGCAATTTCACTGCAGGTAACCAAATTGTCTTGTTTTTTTATATATAATCTGTACCCCTAAACAATCAATATGAAAGCACACTATATGTACTGTCTACTGCATTGTCCAAAGTTGGAGAAAAAAAAGTGCTAGGGAAGAAACTGCAGCTTCCCACGCCCTCTATAGTCATAGGTTTTGTGCCATCGATTGACTGTTCTAATAGTGGTTTGTGTACATGTCTATGGGGGTCTTCTGAGACCCTCGTCTGTGGAGTTTGCCGAGCCTGTGCCGGAGCTGACTGGTAGTAGGAACATCACGTGCAATGGTGCACTCTTACAAAAGCAGAATATGTAGGCAGGAAAGAGTTAACAGTAAATATTAATACTTAATATAAAAAGTTTTGTAATACTGTATTCTTTTGTAATACGGAGCACATGTAACCCGCCATCTAATTTCTAGAATAAACTAAAAAGCCAGCCAAGTATTTTAAAAAATCAGTTGATTAAAACAAAGCTTTTGGTGTCTTATTCACTGTAATGTAGTAATGTCACTTTACAGAGTTTTCTTTCAAGCTACAGCATTATATTTATGTGACATACTTTGTTGTCTTATTAGCACAGCTCAATGCTGGAACTCTTTATTGTACTAGTTAAAGGCCAATTTAAGATGTACTGTTAAAAGAAATCTATGATCGGATACCCCTGGGCTTGTCGGAGAAGCCTCTATGTTTAATTTGTAATGTCACCTTAAAGTCAGTTGACAAGTGTTCTGCTATAAGTCCCGAGGTACCTATTAAATACTCTATTGAAGAGCAGAGCTTTGCAAAATCAAACATAGTAGTGATAGCGAAAGTTTCCAGGCCTAAGTGCCTGATTTCTGCATGAGATCAAGTTGCAGACCTCAAAGTGCCAACACCGCATGTTGGTGCCTACCCCTGGTGTAGAGCACTGTCGTTTTCATCTTCCTGAATAAAAACCCACAACACACACACAAGCCTATACTCACATATACATGTAAACACTTTGCATCCATCCTGTTTAATCTAAAAGTCTATAAATATACCGGTATGTATGGGTACAAGGTGTTGGTGGCTTCTCAGATGGGCTCCATGGGCGTGATATGACACCATATCCCTGCGTTCACCATCAATAGCCGGCATGCTTCATGGGAGAGCAGTGAAACAGAGGCCTATTACCTTGTGCTCCCTTTATTTTGGTCCGGTTTAAAAAACGCATGAGTCAGTTGTAAACCTGGCCGCTAGGCACAGCAGTGGCCTTGGTATGGATTCACCATTATGACAGCTCTGATCTAAGATTGATTGGGTCATGGGTGTCCAACCATGTAGAGTGTGAGATTGCTGCTTGCTCTGGGGCTACTGCTGAACTGGTAGGGATCCAGACTGACACAAAAATATAAAATAAAAAAATCCTGTATTGAATAAACAAAGTGGCAAAAAGTAATGCAAAATCGTAGTCCTATAGACAAGGTCAGGAACCAGAATGGGTAGTTTAAGCTTAGTTTAAGGATTGGATTGTTTGTAAGTTGAACAATTGGGTAATACATGTCTGTTTATAAAGACAAGGATCCTGCAAATACGAGGATTTAAATGGAACAAATGTTTATATTCGGATATAACACATGAACCGGTTTGGGGTCAGCCATCTTGCTCACAGTGGGAAATACTCATGTTGTATATTAAGTTTATTGTATACAGTTGGCATTATTTACATGCCTCTTATTGGGTGCTGTCTCTTGGCACTTTGTGGTGCAAACATTTCTGCTAGCTGGGCATCAGGAGCTTGGTTACCAATACAAGAAACATGGCATTTTTCTGGCCAGCTCTTATCTCTAAGCCATTTTTAAGTCCATTCCAATAATACTTTACATTTAACTACTGCATACCTATTGACCCATTCCACTGATTTCCATTTAACACTATTTATAAGTAATAGGAATGTAAAACTCTTTCTGTGTCTTAATAATGATATCTCATAAGAGAGTGCAGACGATATCTTTATAAAACCACACCGTCCAAACTAAAATCCAGAACCAAGGTTATCGTTTTAAATGGTCTGCCTACAGATGGCATTATGTTGAGGAATTACTATTACAAAGCGCAAGACAAATGTCCTAATAATAATTAGCCAAAGAAGGACACTTGTGCCCAGGATTCTAAATGCTTAGGTTTCCTGCTTGCATGTCGGAGTTGCAGGAACACTGATACATGCTGATGAGCACGCATGACTCTAGCTGTGTCATAGAGAAAGGCAGTGATGTCCTTGAAATTTAACCTTTGCCAGATGATTGTAATCATTGTGGTATCCTGAAGAAAAACAGCCTGTACATTAAGTGCCCAGAGAGAGACACATTTGTTGTAGAGTAAGTGGCTAGGGGGGCACAGCTTTACCCAGACTGTGACATTTAAAGGCTGTAGAACATTGAAATAGACCAAGTTCCATCAAATGTTCTTAAAGCTGGTCTCTCCCTCCGAGTGAGGCATGGAATATTTTCTGATTTGGGATAAATAATATTGTGCGGCTGTATCTAGAGTGTCTTGCATGTGTCTTGCTCCTCGTGGTATATGAACCATTTTCCTAAGTTGTTGTTATCTTTCATGCAAGCAGTCATTGATCTGTGTACCAATGTACAATGTACCAATCAACTTAACATTTTCCTTGTGCTTTCTAATGGCATCGCTAATTTTGGTGGCCACATAGGAGGCAAAACCAGAGAGACATCATACCCATTAAATCCCTTAACTTAATGTTATCAGCTATAATTTATAGGATTTGGGCGGTTTCCGTACACAGACATCAGTGTCCTTGATAAGTCTTTGGTGATTATTGGCCATTCATTTAATTGTCTGTGTGTAAATCATGCCCTGGGTGCCTTCATGCTTAAATGAGAAGCTTTAAAGCACTTTTCTCCCTCAATGGCCACTCCAGACCTATAGGGACAATCCTGAGCTGCTGTTTGCTGACTGTTACAAAATGATTAAAACCCTCAATAGCTCACCCAACATTAAAAACCAGAATTGTATCCATATTATTATTTGTAGAAATGTCACTATTAACGATCTGTGACATTTTTACCCTATGTTGTAGTCTTTTGAGCATGTATCAATTAAAATCTGCATAATACTTGCATTTTGAGGTTTATTTTTTTGTTATAGTTTGTGGGGCCTAGAAGCCATTATAATAGTTGCAACATGCACTTTCTGGTGTGACTGTTGTGGAGGTAACCCTGCAGCATCTTATGGCATGTGGCTGTTGTTTTGGAAGGTTCTCCAATGTCCTACTCAAACTATTAGGTGTGAATCAGAGCTTTAAATGTTTTTTTTGGGTTTTTTTTAAGGTGATTTAATGCCACCAATTATTGGAACTCTGATATTGCTGTAGAACGCAAGTCTATGCACGGTTAAGGTGAAAGTAGATGTGTGCGGCCAATCGTAACTGACATGGCTGAATAAACTCTGCAAGAATATTGGCTTCATCATTCATGGTCCTCCTCTTTAACAAACCTGTGTGCAAAGGAGAAATAATAGACCTTCAGGTCTAATCAACCCCATAGATGGAGGACTATGTGAACAATTTAATGATTCCAAGTGAAGACATGCAAGTAATCGCACACAAGAGGGAGATCAGTCCTGTTTATTAACTGCAATCCATTTCAGTATAGTACAACTCCATATGAATGTATATAAAAACACAATAAAGTGTAATATAGTTAAAAAATATATATTTCAATTAAATGTGGGCTATGGCAGCTCACTCTTTGTTGAGCAGTCTACTGCTCATATGTTTTGTGTGGAAATGAGACCCCTGGGGTAGCTGTGTTCTTCTCTTCCCGGATCCAGTTCCTTCAAGTAGATATGTGTTCCATGGAGGCAGAGAAGGATTATTAGATAATACAAAAATTATCCCTTCAATATGAGAGTGCTTTCATAAAGCTGCAGACCTGCAATATATATATATATATATAACAATAAACAAATAAAAATGAATAGAAAAGTCTCTCTGCTTCCACTCTGCTTCTCCTTATGCAACGCGTTTCACCCTCCAACTGGACTTTTTCAAGTATCACTCGTCACTGTGGCATTATGGGCATTTATACTCTCCTTTCAGGTGGACTTAATTCTCTGTCCTCCATAATTCCTGCTGTAACCACTTCCACATTGCGATGATGTCATTGTCTCGCTACACAATCCATCTATATTCAGTATATTCTGTTTATAAGTACGGGGATCCCTTATCTGCAGTTTTTAACACCGATTGGAAGAGTTGCCCAGAGAGAGAAAATAAGATTTCATAAGCCATTTGTGTTCGTTCAGGACAAAGTCAGTGTTTCAGTTAGACACAAATATTTACAGCATTAAGCACAAAAGACTTTTATTAGCTCATTCAGACACACAAAATGGAGAATACCATGTGGTTTGTTAACAGGGACCACTAACTACCCAATGAGAAATTGGAGTATGGGGCCCTAAATCCATTGAATAAAATGTAATTATAAAAAAAGTGTTTGCTGTGAATTATTGAATTGTTTAACTATAGCCCACAGGTATATTAACATAAATGTTAATTTGCAGAAGAATTGAACTTTTAATTCCCTCACTATGCATTACGAATGGTTAAACTTCGTGAGCCAGCCCTGTGTAATGCATTGTTATCATGGGGAAGGTTTTTGAACGTTATCACAGATTCACCTACAGGGCCAGCTTAGCCCTTCTTGTTGTAGAAGCTCACTTAGTGTTGGCCCTTCATAATATATACCGGTATATATGTATATATATATATATATATATAGACATTCTTGCTTATTTTTAGACAGGAATTCCTGGCCTGTTTGAGGCCCTCAAGCACCCCTGATCTACTGAGCTGACTGCGTTACTTTTGAACACACAGTCTGTTGATAACAATAAATATAAAATGTGTTTATTTATGGCTGAGGTTAAGCCACTTATTAACACACCTTCTGTTCAGATGGTGTGATTTTTACTGTGCACGGTCTAAAACCTATCCCAGCAGTACACTGAATAAATGAAATTAAAGAATTGGCTATGCAGTTAATTATATATATTCAATGGAAATGTTTTGTTTGGAAACTGCACATTTTAATATTCATCATTGTCTTAGACTCTCTTATTGTATCACAGTTTTTATATTACTGGATGGTCTCTTTTGAGACCTTGTAACTATAGATAACATGATAAACAAACACTGTAAAAAAAAAAAAAAAAGCCATCTCAAGTCAATTTTGCTATTGTCCATGTCTTGCCAGCAATCTACAAGAGCCATATGTGTAATAATAAAAAAGGGAGCGCCAATGTAGACCTGTGTAGAATAGAGCTGCCTAGCTGGTTTTCAGGATTATACTCGTTTGTGATACGTTTAGTGAGCTTGTTAATTAGAGAAATCATGTAATTATTCCAGGATTACATTCCTTGAGGACAAATAGACAACTCATATATGGAAGAGCCAAATAACAAAACTATGCTACATATAACAAAATGAGTCAGTTTTGTTAAATACAATTTGACCTCAATCTAAGTTTAACTAAAGACAAATGTTTCCGATTTCCCACTTCTGAGGATCGTTTACATCACACAAGACGAAATCCTGGTTCAAGTGATCAGACCACTCCTATAGGGTTTCTATATTGAAGGACATTGAAGCAGATACTTGGGCCCCCCTCATATAATTAATGTGTTTAGTGATATAGTGATTCCTCAACGTTTGCATTATAGACAGGGCTCTTTTGAATCCTGTTTTTTTTATTATTATTAAGTGTGAGCACCTACTTGCTCATCTCCTAGCTTTGAGGTGGATGTGATTAAGTGCTCCACGGTGCTGCATGACATTCTTCTGCCCTCTGTCAGGTTCATTAATAACCAGCAAGGGAAGAGCCATGGCTGCATCCATACCAAAATTGATTGGTGTTTCCCTTTAAGAAGACCATCTGGCCATGGAACCACAGTAATATGACTACCTCGCCTTATGGGCCTTGAGCTCATGTGTGTTTCTCTCCAGAGGAACTTCTCCTCTGAGCACAGGTGACTCATTAGCGCTGAAGACCATAGCAAAATAGCTTGGAATGTGATGAACTAAGGAGATCCTGCAAA
>VKOC01000006.1:22606380-22616923 GCA_009364415.1 Spea multiplicata
CTCCTTCAAATACAGGCTGATAACAGCCTTCACATATATACACAGTATCTCACAACAGTGAGTACACCCCTCACATTTTTGTAAACATTTTATTATTATTTCTTTTCATGTGATAACATTGAAGAAGTTACGCTCTGTAAGGTAGTGAGTGTACAGCCTGTATACTGTCCCCTCAAAATAACTCAACACACAGCCATTAATGTCTAAACCGTGGCAACAAAAGTGAGTACACCCCTAAGTGGAAATGTCCAAATAAGGCCCAAAGTGTCATTATTTTGTGTGGCCACCATTATTTCCCAGCACTGCCTTAACCCTCTTGGGCACGGAGTTCACCAGAGCTTCACAGGTTGTCACTGGAGTCCTCTTCCACTCCTCCATGACAACAACACGAAGCTGGTGAATGTTACAGACCTTGTGCTCCCCCACCTTCCGTTTGAGGATGCCCATACATACATACAGTGTACATATCTGTTCTTCGTTGTCCCATTTCTTACATTTCCATTTAGAATTCCTTTGGAAAAATGGCAATTTTACATTATATAATACAAGTAATTTGCACTTTTGCAGCTGTTGCAGTATTTTAGATGAATAAGGTGCTATAATCAATGTAGTATTTGCTTGTGTGAAGCAGGTTGCTATCTGGCTCAGAAACACCATCGATCCATGAGAGACAAAAACAAAGTTAATTTTCTTATTTCCTGTTAAATTTTATGTATTCCATATAAAGATGGAGCAAATTATCACCCTCCACCTTAAAGCTTATCTCCCATTCACTGACCTTGACATGCCCCAGCTTAAGAAATGTGAATGAATTATTTAAAACATAAACCTCTACGGTCTGTGACACTAGTTTGTCTGTGATTCGACACAAAGTTGCTATCACAGTTAGAATACAGAGGTGGGGTGACATTTCATCCATGTATACATGAGTGGATCCAAGGGGACAATGGACCAGTTGCCCCCACAGAGAAAGACAGCAGCATGCTCCATGAGTAAAGATACAGAGGTAATTCCCGAGTCCTAGGCTTATCTTTTTGTCCCTAATTTCAAGAAGGAGGGGGTCACGTAACATCGTGCAGTATGTGCAAAGATAAACTGAAGACTGGGTAAAAGAGTTGTGTGTGTCTGACAGCATGAAGTGAGTTACATGTGTCTGGGTATATTAGCGAGTGTGTGTCTAGGTATGTTAGCCCCTGGAAGCACATACATAATCTTTAACATTTCCATTAAAAATTACTTTTTTTGTAGTGTTTGTTTTACTGTCCTGCTCAGCAGAGCTGTCCTTTGACAGTACCGGCACTGGCAGGATGTATGTAGGTTGAAATTTTACATTACAGTACATTTTACAGCACTAAGAATAATGTTATAAAAGGTAAATATCACTTTTAACATATTTTTTCTTTATCCATTTCCAGATTAGAAAGTTTACTTTAATAGAAGTACACAGATTATATAGCACACATTTTCATAAATCCACGAGGGCAGCAGCTGATTCTCCATGGTACTTGTACTCATTATTGGGATAGATTAGCTGTATCTGCTTAACTGGGTCATTTTGTCTTAAATGTACTCCGTATTCCGACCTCAGCTAATTAGTGCCTCTAGGGACTGACGCACACATTTCTATGACATACTTTAGTCAAATGTATTAAATCCTATGCTAAAAAATTAAAACTGAACAAACTGTTTGGTTGCTTGTACTGATACTGCCTCAGCAGAATGGTATTTTTAGAGTGAATAATCCAAGTCTGAGAACGATGTCATGCGGTGCATTGCTCTTTCTTCCAAAACTCCAGAACAAATTTCATAACTAACTTGTAGGTTCAAAGATTATTAACCCCTTCACTGTTTATTTCCATTACAAGTGCTGCATTAATTGACTGCATTTGTTGATACAATGGACTGTCTCTTTAACCTAAAGTGGCTGGAAATGTTGTTCACAAAACACGTTCTCATTTCTGACTTTGCCTTCCTAATGAAAAGCTGGATATATGATATGCAGACACCTGGACGTATTGTAGAAAATGTGATTGGTGTCGTGTGAATTGGCAAAGTTGAACAAAGAATTATAACAAATGGTTGAACTGAACAAACGTTAAATGCTATTACATGTGATGATACAAGTATTAAATGTACCCCCCCCCAAAAAAAAACCAAAAAAAACAGAAGTGTACTCTGCCTAAGCTGACTAGTATTAGGTCTAGGGCATCAGGCTGCACCACTACTCCAATGTGCTGGTTGTAAAGGAGATGTCTAGCTACCCTAAGTGGCTAAGTTCCCAGGAGCTGCATGTCTTTATTAAGTGCAGTGCCAGTATATGTTGGCAGAAGATAAATATCTTCCTGTGCAAAAAATACAATAGGACTACACATTCATTAATTCCTGAAGCATGATAAAAAGGCAGTTGTGTTATGTAACAGAGGTTACATGCCCTCACTTGCTAACCCCCTCAAAACAACTTGCAGATTCACTAATCTGTGAATTGTTTGCATAGACATATGATCTCAAACTTTGTGAGTTATAGGCGAGGGAGTGCAAGGTAAATGTGAACTTGGAATATTATGCCTCTCTAAAAATCCAGAATAGTGTATGTGTGTATATATATATATATATATATATATATGTATATACCATTACATCAGTTATGGTGGGTAATAGGTGATGGATATAGATACAGAGGCAAAGGTGATTCAAATAACCTTATTTGAATGTGCCTACCCAGAATCCCTTGTGGTTGTGGCAGCACCATGAAATTTCTGAGGGAAAAACAAGCCTTCTGGCATGTCTGGTGTCTGTAGATGAGTGTTTAATAATACTTCTAATACCTATATATATATATATATATATATATATATACTATATATATAATGTATATGTATAATTTTTTTTTTAATTAGTTTTTTTTAAGGTGCCTAGAACGGCAGGATTAACGAAGCTGGAGTGGGGGAGGTGTGTCAGTCTGCGATGGCCACTACTATTCCCCCCCACCTATTTGCAATGTGTCATTGAGGGGGTGGGGATAAACCTGGTAGGGGTATTGGCATATAGAGGTATCTCCACCCCCCTGTTTGCTTAAAAATATATACAGTATATATATATAATATATATATATATATTATATATATATATATAAGTATATTTTTATTTTTTTTTTTTTAAAAAAAAGCCCATACTTCACCCTGTTGGGGGGGATAAAGTCCATCAAACACACTCTTGAAAAAGGGGAGAAAACCTTTCCCTTTTAAAGGCCATAAAGTGATAATCCATTCAGTCCTCCGTTTTCAGACCAAAGGAAAGGGCCATCCAGAAAATAAAAAGGAAAGAGTAAAGAACAATGCCGGCTGACAAAAGTTGATAGAAAAAAAAAAACTGTGCAAAAAATAAAAATCTTCACCCATCCACAACAGATTGTATTGTAAATTTCAAATTCACACTTGCATGTTAATGAATTTACTTCAATTTACTTGTTCAGTTTGTGGTTGCGAGTTGGCAAGTCTGTTCTTTTTTTTTTTTAAAAGACTATGAGATGCTTCTTTTCCCTAGCCCTTATATTGTTAAAGACAAGTTAACAGTTTTTGTTGTTGCTGGCAGAAATGTATTTAACTTCTGCCATCCTCCACATCTGCAGTCCGTGTCTTCCTTTCATTAAAAGGCGTGCCGTACCTTTAAGACATATGGAGCGCTGGGATATATAATGTTATATACCGGAGCACAGAATCTAAAAGGTGCACAGCCCTTCTAATGCAGCCCAGGGAGCCTGTGCTATTTGATACATATATTTTGGATAATTTTAAATAATTTCAATGCCGTTTTTTATTTTGGAAAAAGAAATGTATGTTTTTAACACTCTACCCAGATATGTGGATATTATACGCATCAATTTAAAAATAATAATGCAACAGCCTCGACACTAGTCTTATATAAAAAGTCTTCACCTTTAACGCAAAGGAAGGATTTTTTTTTTCATTTAACTATATGGGCTGCGAAGATGTAAAATTAATTACCAAGGGAGCATGTGGTGGCAGATGCAGAAATAATCTTCAAAAGGGTTACACAAATGAGGTCATCCATGGTTATGCCAATTAAATTTAAAGATGGTGCATCCAAAGGGCAATCGTATTTTCAGGTCGGGTCAGGATATATTCTGCTCGTCCCCATTTCAAATCAGTCTGACAGCCGCGTCTTTAGGGCTGATTAGTTTAGCTTGCGTTGCCTCTGGAAACTGAAATGTAGTCTGGGTTAGCGTTTTTATTTTGTTTTTTTTACATTTTTTTTTTTTGCCTGATTATTTAATTGTTTTGTTAAAAATGCATCGAAACTTGTTTGGTGGTTTGAATTATGCTACCAGCTGCTGTAAAAAATTAACATAGATGATTTAAAACCACATTTATAGTCGGAACCTTTTCATAAAAGCAGGAGATGTTGACGCTTGAGTTCGGCTCTGTAGAAATGTTTCCGATTAGATCAGAAAATCTTGAATGTTTTCTTAACTTAGATTCTAATATACAAGTTATAAACACAAGGGCATTTTGAAGTAGAGTGTATTGTTGCTACATCATTATGAAACACCGAATATTTTAGAACTGTAAAACATTGATGACCCAGTGAGCTACCGTAGACCGTAAGACCGCTACATCATGTATTAGTTTGAATTTGTCATATCGTTTGAAGCTTATGAAATGCTGCATACTATTTTTGGTGCTATACAAATATACGATGACAACAGTCTCATGTTAATTATTCTTATTGGAATATTTTGGTTTTTCTCCCTCACAGACGAGCCAAAGTGGTGAAAGCAATTGGTTTGCTGGCTGCACATACAACTTATCTGAAAGAAAGTGTGCCTGTGATCGAGGTAAACAAATCATCTGCTGTTTATTTTGAGCTAGGGAGTCAATTTTAAGTTTGTTCTGGGTAATAACAATTTTGAGTAGGTTTAACACTTGTAGCTTCTTATAAACGACGAGGCAGAGTGTATTTAAAGCTTTGCAATAAAAGGTTCCACCTTATTTGTCTTTGCTTAATTTGTGCGTAACATTAGCTTGATCAATGTTGAACTTACAATAATACCTAAACTAAATTGGTCGTTAATGCAATACAATGTAAACATGTTCTGTACATGATACATGTGACTAAAGAAAAACCGAGTAGAACAGCAATGCAACGGAACACTCACCCTTTACTCGGGTATGTAAAATAGTCAATAGACCTTGTATATGAAGCGGCCAGCTCAACAAGTAAACAAAGGGAAAACCCATCAACATGCCTATGCCAAAGATACTATGAGATCATTTGTTCAGCTGTAAATAAGCTTTATTGCATAAAAATATCTGCCAGGAAGGAGATACTGACAGATGGACAGCCGCCTAACGTGATCTGTGCCCCAAAAGGCACTTAATCATATTTAAGTTTTTATGGAAGTATGTTCCCTCAGTAAAGTTCTTCTTAAGGTTGATGTAATATGACGAATTCCCTACTACACCGGAATAGCAAGTATGGATGATATTAAGTACACCTTACATTTTCCTTCATGGACTATACATTATGAGGAACCAACCCTGACAAGATGCTCCAGGAAAAAAGGCTGGTGCTTCCTGAGAAACTGATGGGTGAAATGTCTGACTGCAGCTCATCGTAAAATGAATAACCTTTGTTCTGCTTATTTTCTTCATGTTTATGCTATTAGTGGAATTGGTGGAAAGCTTTACCTGCTCAGGTCTACAGATAATTTACGTTATTTTGAAAAGAGAAAATTAGCTTTTCAACCGTCTGGTTTGCAGACTGTTTCACCGCTAGACTAGTAGAGCTCCTGGAGTACTAGAACCTGCCGCCCTTAACATTAAATCCGTTACTCTAGTAAATCTAATGTTTGCTGGCTCTGGAAGTGAAGACGTTACCAGTGTAGATGGATACCCTTTTGTCGAAGCTTTATTGTGGTCCTTAGAAAGCACGGGTAGCTTTTGAGAAAGCACTAATTGTGCGAAACGTGTTGTGCCTCTGAGATTTTCTGCACAATATGTTATCGATTCTTATTTTCGATGGGCTACGGACTCCAATAAAGCTACAATATTTGTATTTATTGACATTTGGATTGTGCCTTTAATTCTACATGAATGTCGTTTTTGCAATGATTGACTTTGCATCAGCTTTGGGGTGAGCTTTCAATGTCTGAGCACCTTGTGAGGTTAATCGATATAATGATGTGATTATATTTAATTTGTATATAAACGCCTTTCAAAATGTAACCTCGCTGTATTGTGATGGTACTATACGTTCATTAATTCTATACGTCTGCGTAGAAAATATAGAGGACAGTTGTAACAGTGTGGTTCGCGTTGCGTACCTGTTTTGGACAAGCATTAATGTTTTCATTGACCTAGTGATTGCAAGGTCCATTTAGTTAGAAGTAAGAAGTCATTTCAGATTTCCTTGCTTCTACCAGTTTTGAAACTGCAGCTCTCTGTTTTAATAGATTTCTTGGTCTTTAATTAACATTCTTTCGCTCAGTTAAAGGAAATCCATAGTTTGTTTGAAGAACGATGTGCCTTGGAGGACCATGGGGTGTATTTACCTCGCTTTGCAAGGAAATATGAAGGAAGAAAACTTCAGGACAGGACACGATATTGATTTGTGGCCATGTCATAGTCTGCCACTGCTCATACTTTCCACCGAGTTAACTCTTAAACTACATATCTCCAAAGCGATTACACTGATTGACAAAGAAGTGTAAGATATAGGAAGTTTTCATTAATACATTTATTCATAAAGTTGTGATAGTGACAACTGCTGAGTGTTGCAAAAAGGGCTTGGTGTATAATTAAACGGTGAAGTTCCTTGAGCTAGCATAGTGATTGAACTATGCATTATGCAGGGCCAGCTTAGCTCTTCTTGCAGGAGAAACTAGCCAGGTTGGCGCTTCATTATGCACAATAATAAATTATAACCACTTTCTAGCTGTATGGAGTCAAAAACTTTACTTGGCACAAACCTATATATCAGTAGTCAGTGTGTCCTCCCCCAGCCTGCTTCACAGCCCTTGGTCTTCTGGGCTAGGACCTTAGCAAAGTATTGATCAAGTTAGGGGCAGATTCCATGTCTTTCAAGTAAAAGTGTCTAAATGATGATTATGGTGCATACATGTGACTTCTCTTTCTTGAAGCATGAGGGTCTCGACTGCATCTTTCAGAAACGATCCAAAATGTTCAGTGAAGCTCCAGGCCTTTCAGATTATGGAAAAAAAGCCAGTTTTGCTTTTGATGCACCAAGTCTGATGTTTGATTTGCTCTGAAACAATGTACCATGTCGTAAACAAAACTCTTTCCATTTGGATAGAGTGTAATACGGTCTCCCAGGAATGGGGAAAAAGTTAGATTCCAAGATGATCCCTCTAATGCTATGGACCCCAGCATTACTTTTGTAAATATGAAAGTTGACATTCAACTATAAAAATAACTTGGTTTCTTTCAAAAAGGACGGTTTCTTTTTACATTACCAGCACCAAATGCCCACAGAAAACGATTGTCATTCAGTGAAACATTTTGCACTACATCTATATTTCTTTCTCCTGATCTGGGAAAAAATGATATTTTTAGGAGCATTGAGAGAATTTCTATTCTGCTTCCTGTCTCCGTTCAGGTGTACAGAGATGACAAACTAGTAGGCGACCTATTGGTGGGTACGCCATGTTTTTCTCAAAATTCTGCTGGCAAGGAAAAAACAATTTCAGATGTGAAAAAGCTATTTTCGTGTCTCATTTTAAAGGTATCTTTTAACACTGAATTAGCAAAACAGGAATAATCCTGGTTACCAACTAGACTAAAATCTAATAATTTGTAAAGCTTTATAGTGAACTGTAGCCGCACAGAGTGACAGGGATTGTACTACATGTTTTATGCCTTTATGGATTCAGCTATGCATTATGCAGGGCCAGCTCAGATCTTATTGATGTTGGCTCTTTGTAAGGCATGCTGAAGTCCAGATGATTTACAATGAGTAACTGTGAATATTCAAGATGAATTATTATTACAAGACCTCTGTCTGTTAGTCAGATTGTTATGTCTTGCGCTACTTGTTATGTCCTGTTAGTCCATTGTACAGCATTGTGGAATATGATGGCGCTATATAAAACAATAAATAGTAATAAATGCGTTGCAGGAACTTGTTGCACTTCCACCAACATGCCAGCAGAGGGCACTCTGACACTTCCTAACAATCTGTCTGGCCAAAATATAATTTTCAAGAAATCCTAATTATGGAACATGTCTTCAAGCTGTCTCCATTTTGTGTTTTTCATGCATTTATGTTCCTGCATTTCCACGTAAGACTAGGGACGTTAATACGCTTGATATCTCGGTGAAAATCACAGCTGCGGTTAATTTGTTAGTTCTTACAGTCCGGACTGATTTAATTTACTGGAGGGGCATTACAATTAATTATTTGGCGGCGTGCACAAAATGGGAAAAGTACGAACGTGGTAGCCGTCCTGAGATTGGCATGGAAGCTGTACGCTAGTAATGTGTTTTAGGAACGGTTATCCATCAGTATAGTATTTTTATTTGACATTCAGCAGCAGAACGACGGTCACATTAGATATTAATCACGGTGTCTAGCAGAACATTGTGCATTCTGTGGTGCACGCAGCCATTTCAAGTATAGTGCAAGAATAAGTCAAATGTTGACCAAATGATGATATCTTGTTTGATGCATAGTTACCGGGATGGTTCTCTTTGATCTATTAGAAATATGTATGTAGAATAGGTGCCGGCTGCCGCTTATTTAACTAGCAATCACCTACTGACACAGGCCAGTTTCTAGAATGATGAGGTACGGATTACTCATGGGGTAGTGATGGGGTTTTTTCCATTCATCATAGCTGTGTACACTGCATTAAAATCATTGATGTCTTGCAAAACTCATTTTCAGGAACATTTCTGGTTAGGGAAGCCATCTAGTTACAGACATAGAATTTGGCAGCAGATAAGAACCATTTGGCCTATCCAGTCTGCCCATGGTTTTCCCAATATAAAGACTCATACATTAATCAGTCCTTGGTCTTAGATGCAGGATAGCTTTATGTCGATCACATTTATCCACCACTCTCAGTAAGGAAGAACTTCCTTGCATTACATCTAAGCCTCTGACCCTCTGGTTTTAGGCTGACCTCTTGTACAAACATTTCTCCTCCATTCAAATAAACTTTCCTCATGTACTTTGTTAAAGCTCAAGTATTTAAGACAGTACAGGATGAATGCTTTACCCTAAACAGACATACGTTCAATAGTTGTTTTAATGGAAGGAATCAACTGAAATATCCTGCTCTTTTCTTTGCAGTATTAAGAATATCTACACTTATTTATTTCTTACAGCCTAAGTGTTATAGATCTTTATTTAGTTTAAAAGGGACTGTAAGTTATATTCTTTCTCCACACCCAACCTTTACAACGACTTATTGAGTGAACAGCCGTACGCAGGTTATGTGCAGAAGGGCAATAATCGATTTATTACACACACACCTGGAAACGTTCTGGCTCTGGCTACCCAGAGACCCCTTTGTGGGATGCGGGTGGGCGGTGTCACTGACGCCGCTGACGTCGATGAGCAGTACCATTGATGTCGCAGGCCATGCACTATTTTTACTGGGGGAAGTGGGCGGGGAATGGGGCATGCCACTCCCGCGACCCGAAATGACCCCTAGGTAACCTAAAAAAGCGGTTCTTCACCTGGAGTCACCAGGCAAAACTCGGATAGTTCCCAGGTATGATTATACTGTGTAAAGCAATTGTAATGACAATACTAATATCCTTCCACATGTTTGTTTAGTGTGGGGAACAATGTACCATTTTATTTGCATGTATAACTGGTCCAACAATGCATCCAACAATGTTGTGTATTTTCTTTTTAGAACAGCGCCACCACATCTAGCTAGCCAACATTGCCGTAGCGCCCCCTACTGTTTATTGGGATATTCACACTTTTACAATTACATTTTCCACCAAGAGCATCGGATGTCTGTTGCTGCTATATAAGAACATGAATAATTTCAGGAAGAAGCGCTATATATAGCGATGCAAACATTTTTACTCTCCATTTACTTTTTTAATTTCAGCTTTGGTAATCGCTAACAGCTGTTTTTCTTATAAAAGGATTTTACTGAATGCAGTGTCTGCTTTTCTGTATAATTAAAGTGGAATCATAAATATGTGCATAATAATTAACGAGAACAAATGCATAATGCTATAAACCATTTTAGTATTTAAAAATGTGAAGCTGTCCTTTTGTTTGATACTTTGCATTTTTTTTTTAAGAAAAAAACATTTTTATTCAATAATCCGTGAGCTGTAGAGGGTGACTAAGTACTTGGAGTCACCAACTGCTCTGTGTATTATAAAGGTCTAGCCCCAATAAGCTTCTCCTTCTAGAAGGTCTGAGTTAACGTACACAATTAATGGAAGGAGATTTCTTGAAACCCTCTTCTGCGTGATGAGGTTAGAGAGATGGACCTGTTTTATCTTACTTTAATTACTTTATAATCCATCTGATTTAA
>VKOC01000006.1:22617023-22645615 GCA_009364415.1 Spea multiplicata
GGGTAGAGGGGTAGTCTTATACGACGAGTATAGTCCAAACTCTATATTTGAACTGTAAAAGTTGGGGGTCGTCTTATACGCCCAGTCGTCTTATATGCCGGAATATACGGTAATTATTGGTGATCACCCAAGCCCATAGCCTGCAAGCCATTACTTATATTACAGTTGACATGGCTACTGATTGGTCTGGTTAATGAAATTGATGTGAAATCATTTAAAGGGAGGCACATGTATTCTATAATCTATCACAGCAATAAGTAAAAGACTACAAAATCTGATCAGTATGATGATGGAGACCATCCAATTGGACTATTTTTTGTGTGCTTGGATTTGATTATCTGTAAAGCTATCTCAATGTACCGGTGGCACCATGAATTGATTCAAAAAGAATTCTGTATCAATAACTTTTTGTTCTACCCGCTAATGAAAAATATGCTTTGTGAACATTAGGCAAGAACATTCTGTAATTTATTGCATTCCTTACTGGTTGACAATTCTGATTTCTGGCAGTGTTTAAACTTGCGTCGCATTTAATGAAATACTGCTTTACAAAATGCAACTTAAACAAGCACACCTAATTGTTTCCACAAATCCATGCGAATATTTATTGTTATGGGATACGGGTAAAGCCAGAACAGTCATTCAATATTTAGGGCCTCTGCATCTGAGTAAATATCACTAAATATTTAAAAAGTCTCCAAAGAAATGTTTCATAGAAAGGATACTCAATATGCTGCAGAACAATGGTTTAAATATTCAGCCGCTAGAGGTATTTTTGATGGATTATATTGAAACCGCAACACAGAATACCTCGGTGGATCCAATACGCTTAAGAAATTCCCACAATGCCCCTGGTAGATTTTATAACAGTTGATGAACACAATGAAGAAGAAGAAATACACAAGATTACGGCACAGTTACAAATTCTAGGCTTAAACTCTTATCATGTGCAGGAGGTTTAGAACACAAAGAGTCTATAGAGAGAATGCCTGCAAATTGTCCTTCTGTCCCCTGGTGCACATGGACCTGTGGAATCTCTTGTAATAGTGATACCAGCTGTAAAGCAAAGAAGTTCTTCTTTGTTAGGCATTTCTAACGTGCAAATATTGACTTTAACCCTTCTATTACAGGGATACCATGCACTGTCTTTTTGAAAATCATGCTAAAACTATTCAGACCAGGTTATCTGTGCGACAAGAGAGAGGTCCCATGGAAGTCCCAGCATGTCTATGTAGATTACTATGAAGGTTCCTGGATGTTGTGATGCCACAAAGGGTAACAAGTGCATGTATACTCCAGTGTCTGCCCAAGAGCAGTCAACCAGGAGTTCTGATGGACACGCTGTTAGGCGGCACCTGCCATGTAGTTAAAAATGTTTTACGTAAATATTTTTAGGATTGCATATAGACAAGGATGGTGATGCAAACGTATAAGTAAAATCACCACAAGCTCATATTAACACTCCAATAATCATGTGCATATTTGTATATCTAACACAATCAGTTCCAGGACATACTTAGCATTTTAGATGTCAAATTAAAATGAAGAGCGGGTAGATACACCAAGAGCAGTAGAGGCATTGTAATATGGTATGATTTTTTTGTATGGTAGGCACTACCCTTAAGAGTAGGGTGGCCAGGTGGCCTTATTTTCTGTGGACAATATCCTAAATACAATAATCCTCTAGTTAGGCAGCACTCTTAGTGGCTAAGAAGGACTGCATCCGATCCAAAACAACTAAAAGACAACTTGAAAATGATCCTGTAGTTGGGTCAAAACTTTGCCACATGGTGGAATATCTTTTTATTTTAATGTCCTAATTATGGGTTCTGATCCCATTTAAAAATTTTTCCAGGAAATCTCCCCAAAAAGATTAAAAGGTGGAGTGGATTTCATTTCATTGTATGTTTCACTCCTTTTGAGTGCCAGGGTCCTACTCCATTATGAACAACTTACACTTAACTAGAGTAACCAATATAGTTTTGTTTTTCAGGACAATTTAAGCTATTCATAGATACCTTGTTGAACGCAAAGCATGCTTTCAGTTACACAATATATTGGTAAAATTATATATATAAAAAACATTCTACTATAGTCAATGACATTACAAAAATCTGTTCTGTTTTATTATTTTAATTAACTAACTATTGCCCATAACATATTAGTGATTTAGGCATATCTGTCCATGGCTACTATTAAGTTAAACTTAAACATCCAGGTTTCCACATCCAATGTTAATTACCAAACCTATGAGCCCTAGGGTGACTGTTTCCCTGTGTCTCCGGGACAGTTCCTTCTTTCTTCAGCACCCCAAAGGCTGAAGAAAGAAGGCTAGTCCCATCCCTCCATGAAGCCGGAGACATGTTGATAACATACAATAAAAAAACATCCCCGGATCTTGCTTTAAAAAAACTGGATAAAACATATGACAAACAGTCCATCCGCAGTGATTTAGCAGCCCTTCGGGCCCCAAGCAATGCTGTGTTGGGGCAGTCCTGAGCTTACAAACTACTGACCTTTATTATGCGATATGAATTTATATACAAGCTGTTGAACTCAGTTCTGTAATGGTAGAACAATTATTCATGCAAGGTTCATAAATGTTTAACTGCACCAAATTATATTACATTAAATATTTGAAATACTGCAGGAAATTCAACGCTAGGAGACAATTAAAAAAAGTGGGAGTAATGCTAATAATACTAGCATTTCTTAAATCCCATTTTTTTTTAATTCAAGAAGCATTTCATTATCAATTACTGAGCAGAAAAATATCCCATGCATAAAAGTAAACTCTCCATAAAGGATGCCCTTCTCGAATCAATATTTCTTCCCCTTCTATATATTGAGCAGATAATCTACTGAAAGGTCAAAACATTGGCTGAAAATTAAGTTGTCTTTAGGTCATGCAGGGAGAATTTAAAGGTTAAGTAGACACCGTTTCAAAAGAGTGGTATTTGAAAATAAAACATTACGTACACAACGACTGCATGGGCAGACCATTTCTACATTTTGGGAAACAAATATAGATTTCTTTTACAGAATTGCTGAAAATAAAAGGGAAATATCCCCTTAAATATACAGTAACTGAATATATCAGAGAAAATCCAATAGACAAGAATTACAATTTAAGTTTGCTATATTTGTATTTAGATATAGATAGTATTGATGGCAGAATTTTATTGAAGCGGGAAAATGCTTTTTATTTAATTAGAATTTGCATTTTTTATTAACCAAAATGGGGATCGATGTTACTTAAACAATAGGAAATAAAATCCATAAAAATATTGACTTTATCCTGTGCCTCGGTAGAATGATATAATGATCTCTATGAACCTAATTTATGCAACATTCCCTGATTACAGTAATACCCCACGTGCATAGCTTTATGTTCTAGAGGGTTACCTTCATCAGTTTTAATACTACTCGATTAAGGGGCGTAGGGGGTAGCAAAGTGTTTTCTAAAAATTGGTTTCAACTTAGTTTTTGTTTTTTTAGTTTGTTTTATGTTTATGGTTTTTTTTTGCATAGGCAAAATGGATATATTGTTTCCTATCGAATGACATGAAGGTTCAGTTCCACCTACGTTACTGAGCTTAACTTTTTTCACCTTAAAGCAGCATTGGAATTTTTACTACTGTGGAATGCCTATACTTTTTTCCCAGAAAATAAAAAAGCTTCTTAAATATGTTATTTTTGGGCAATTAAACCGTCACAGGAAAAAAACAAAATAACAGTTCTGCTAAGATGTATTTGCTTAGCTTACTATACACTGGAATGAAGGTTTTGTCTGTGGAACAGCATCTTAAATCTACTTTCTACGACAACAGATTATTCAAGAAAAAAATGGCTAGAAATCATCTTGACTCTATTCCCCATGTGATCTTTTATCACATCCCTATGATGCCGAAAGGGCAGGGTCAGATACATATCCTTATTGTCTATATAACTAATTGGTTATCACCTCCTATGGTATTGTATTGGAATGTAGCCTGCTCACCCCATCCCCCGCAACTGACACTTGCGCATTGAAATCAGTCCAGGAGATCTATTAAAGATGAGCTTGTCAGCATGATATGAATTTCACGTCAAAGTTCTCCAATCGAGTCAGAGCAGTACATGGCATCTGTTAAGTTGGAGCAATTATCTATTGTGTATTGTTAAGAAAATAGCATCTTGGTACCAAATAAAATTAAATTATTGTCCGCATTCACCTTTAATTGAGTTGCCAAACTAGAAGACAGCCTATTTAATTCAATTCCAAAAAAAAAGTTTTCCTCGTCTCGGTTTAAATATTGATAGCACTACTCAAAATGTTCTTTGTTACACTTGCTTATGCTGGGCCAACAAAGAATGATGTCTGTGTGAATAAATGTGTTATTCAGTGTTCCTAAAATATATATTTTATTTTTTATTTTTTTTGCTGAAATGAAGCACTAGCTTACTAAACATTTCTCGTTTGACAAATGATATGTGACTGTAGTAAAGAAACTAATAATTCACTATGCATTCATCTCAGCTTTAATAAAGCGTGCCCTTGTTCCTTCCAGATTCAAGTTACCCATATGCTTGTACAATATTTTAAATAAGCAGTTTCACAACTTGAACAAATCACACTATTATTCTTTGAAACCTTAACATCTTGGGGAAAATAGTTAGCTTTGCAAACAATTACTGTATCGTAATGGTATGACCCACACAGTCTGCTAGGGTGTTATATAAAACGAGGTCATCTAGTTGGTACAGAGGTGTCCACAGAAGTGCATATCAAGATTGGACACCATTGAAAAAATATATTGCTGTCGGTAGAAAAATTAGCATGTGTTATGCGAGCAGAAGATTGATATGACATCACAGATATGCAACAAATGGTTAGGTAAACACGGGTTCATGAAAAGGCTATCCACTTGTGTGGATATCACTTATAAACTAATCAATCAAAAAGGGAAAGTAGTACCCAACCTTTGGCAGCTTTGGCACAAAGTGCTAGAATACAGTGATTTTCCATCGTTGAAAGCAGTGACCCAGTGAAACTACCCATCTGAAAGGCTGCCCATTATATTGTACCTGTCAATCTTAAGACAAGCTGCTGCTTTAACTCACGTAGTTTACCATGAAGTATTAAGAGCCAACCCTTATTATATTTACCTTCAAGAATGACTGACTGGCCATAATAGTTCAATTGATAAGATGGCCTTCGGAAATCCAACTTATTTAACTATGGAAAACAAAGTTCCTCTTTAATAAGATACACACTGGGATTGGTCCTTTTATAATAGATAATGGGGTTTATTCACTAAAAAGGGTTGTCAGGAGAGTTGTGGGGTAGACCGAGTGAAGAAATTTTACTGATTGAGCTATATATTATACAGGGCCAGTCAAGTTCTTCTTGCAGCAGAAACTCTCCAAGGCTGGACCTCCCTAATGTATAGTGAAGTCAAGGCGTTAAAATCTCAAGACATTAAAACCTCTCTAATAGACACCAATGACTACAACTCTTCTGAATACTCAAATCATAGTAAATAATGCTTTGAGTCTCTCATACTTATAACCATACCTGGAAACCCTCCGGGTTTTACAAGGAAAACTCTGGTAGAAGCACAGTTTCTCCAGTTCTCTGGGTCAACACCCAAATCCTCTGGGTCCTCCTTTAAATGGGGGTGTTTCCCGCGATGGCAACAGGAATGCCCCAAACATCAGCGGAAGACCAGACGTCTGTGGCACTGTCCACCAGCGTCAGTGGACAGTCCTTCCAGCATCCCATAAGGGTAGCCAGAGCCCAAACGTTCCCAGGTATGCTTAAAACCATGTTTCTCCCTTATTGTAATAGAGGAAACAAATCTCCCAAAGTTTCAAATCTCTGAAAGCAGTTTGAGTATGAGGAGACTAATTTAGAGGATACAAGTTAGGTATCCAAAGTGGCACAGGTGAGGTTTTACTCATTTAGAGCAGCAACAGCAGGGTAACTGAATGAGAAGATGAGGGATAAAAACCACGCTAAAACAGGTAAGAATACAAATTAACAGAGTAGAGAAAAACAAGAAGCTATAGCAGCTGTAATTAAAAGATTTGTAAAATCTACACGTATTCAATTTGTTCCATTTCCTTTTTTTTTTGGTATATATTTGTTTAACACTTTAGAAACCCGACTGCCCAAGTAATTGGAACATTGAAAACCAATGTGGGCAAAAGAAGAAACAACAACCCAACAGCTATAGCCAGTACCGCAATTCCACCATTTAATGATGAAATTCAGATGGATATAAAACAGAATAATGCCTGTGTGGGGTGTAAGGCATGAGTTCCATCTGCATGAGTGTCTTTAACCCGTGTGTGGCTGATTTGGAGCGTCAACCGAATCTAGAACTTTGATACAAATATTGATGATTTGTGTGCGTTCCACACAATCATTGATTGTCCTTGGGCTTCAACCCATGACAATTGATTTTACCCATTTCAGGGATGGTCTGACAGAAGCACGTTGGATAAGAATGGCTTTTGGACCAGAGACGACAACACTATTGGTTACACCGTCATAAATCACTGAAGCCAAGTTGTTTTCCATTTCTCATTTCAGTTTAGTTACTGCACCATTTCGCAATGGATAGAATTTAGCCTCATGGGTATAGAACTGCCACAGGCTAGTCAAGTAGACGGAAGCAAAAAGGTAAAGAAAAGTTCATACTAAAAAGGACATTCAGATTAATTATCAGCAGACTGTCGAAGTATAACATCTGTCATGCGAATATATTTCCACCTCCTACCAGCCCACTTATTCCCAAGGCTGTAATTAGTATCGCTTATTGTCCCCCAGTGTCTAGTAGGTGCATTTAAAATTTAACATAATAACTAGACATTTCCTACAAGCTGTCTATCAGTTCGATAACAGATATGTGTACATTTGAAGACAGAGGATTTACGTTGTCCAATCAAAATAAGAAGTTATTAGCACAGGCTGCATAATGTATCCCTGCTTGAAACGAGAAGAAGGCTATTTCTAGGGGTCTGACAAGTCAAATCCAACTGTTCGCTCTTAGGAAGAACTTTTTCAGGAGAAAAGCAAATAATGATGCATATATTAGGAAATTGTATGGCTAATGAGATACTGATTCATTTCTGGATTTCTGTTCATTTTAAGTATTAAGTCAAGAGGAGATCGTTCCAAGGAGGCTATGGCAAATAGCGAAAGCTGTTTAGGAACACAGATAGCCTGTACGAACTTCTACATCAAGGGTTCTTTCCTGCAGTGATTTGAAGCAAAGTGTACTATACTCCTGTTGAGGGTGAACTCTTCTTGTTACAGAAGTTGTGGTTACAATTCTTACAGAGGAAGACGTGGGTTTCTATAGTTTGTTACTCTTTAAACTGAAATGTTAAATAACTGAAATATTCTACAAAAAAATAAAATATATAACATATCCAACAACACACGACGAGTACATCTGCTGCATGGAAAACAGCTGGGGAAAGGCAAGGGGGCAAATACATACAGGGAGATTCTGCAGAATCCCACGCTGCATTTGCAACAGAGACATTGCAGAATTTTGAAGGGACCACTCAAGTATCATAAGGGGAAGGGATTTATTTTTTTTTTTTCCATATTCTCTAAGAAAAATGAATAAAATTACTACAGCATATTTCATATACTGATTCACATTGTATGTGTTTTCATATATAATATATATTGCGCAATTTTCCTCAAAGTCTACACAAAAATTACACACAAAGTTTTGCTTACAGTTTTAGTTCTAAATTAAGCATGCTCATAATACAATGCTCAGTATTTTACGTTGACATCTTATATTGTATATGTACCTTATATGTATCTTATATTGTATATGATACAGTAATTGCTTGCTTTACATGAATCATAACGCATGCAATAATGGCATCATAAAGCAAGCAATAATGTATCGCATCCTACAGTTCTTGGCTGTAACAGAAAGATGTGTTTGTACTCAAAAAGGAAGGTCCTAGTGCATTTTCCACATTGTGGATCTTCCAACATCTGACCAACTTGTTAGAGGATTTGCTCATGTTTTTCTGATCAGAATCCAAACAACAGAAAGCTGGCTCTGGGCTACACATATTTAACAATAACGTAATATTTGCGTTACCATATTATTAACATTTTTTGCTCTGGCAGAGAGACATGTATTTGGTAACGAGGGCTTTGCGAGCTTACAGTCACCCATCTCCTTTCAGTCTCAATTTAAAATTTCAATAATGCTGTGCTGGCTGCCGTCTAAATCCTTAAGACTCAAGAAACGTGCAAGTAGCACGCTAGCTATTTACACGGATATAATGGTAATTAACATGAAACGTCCCTAAAGTAACTTCCCTTCTATTCAGCCTCCCTTCATGTGAATCCCGAGAACAGGAAATGAAGATGGCGGCTCCCATAGTATACCAATGAGGTCTGCTTCTTTAAATATATTCTATATATGGGTGCTTACCGTTGCGTTAAAATATACAGTAATATAGAAACAGTACACTTTATTGCACACAAAGAATAATCAATGTTTCAGACATCTTGATAACAGTCAACAAGTATGGACTGAAAAGTTGTTTAATATGTATACCCAAGGTGCCGCTCTATTTTAACAAATGCAGAACACATCTGCTGCATGGAAAACATCAGGGAGACAGGCAAACACTTAAGGGGCGATGCAATTTTACTATTGTATACACTAAACAGAAATACACTTTTGAAAGCCACCTTATGTGTATACACAGGGAAGAGCCATCTTCAATTCATTTTCCAAATAACTCCAAAAGACTATTAACATAATGATCATAGATCATTCGCCACAGCTTCACTATAAAATAGCTATTAAATGCATGATGCACACAGCATTAGCAAAATTACACACATATAAAACCCTATATATATATATATATATATATAATATATATATATATATATATACTACACTTATATCACATCTTTAAGTGTTCTCTCTCTCTCATTGTGACTCAGAAATCCTAAAAAAAAATTAAATGTCGCTCAAATCCTTTTCATTCATTATGAGCCATCCATTCTTACTCAAGGGAGTTCATGCTGTATGGTCTCCCTGAAAAGTGAAGACAAGGGTAAAAGTCCCATTGAAACCCTGCATATTCAAAAAACTTTGAAAGAAACAGATTTTCAAACTAGATGACAAATCGGATTATACGTAAGTAAATTTAATATTGAACACCACAGGCAAAATATTCTCGCTGTCATTGAAACTGGCATGTGTCAACATTTGGACATCATAATAATTGAGCGCAGCTTTAAAAAAGCCAGCTGACACATAAGGGACATAATTTATCATTTTCAGTCTTCACACTGCCAATAAAACGTCCAAAATGACAAGCTTTCAATGTACATAAAATCCAAATAATCACATTATACGAATGGCTGAATCTAATAGTTAACAATTGTGTTTGTTACTTAATAATATAAAGTACAGATTTCTGACATGATCAAACTATTCTCTCCAACTAGCAACTGGAGGCTGGATATGACCTTCAGGGGTTCTAATGCAGCACCCACGGAAACTTCCAAAACCATGTTATATACTGTATATATACACATGTATGAAGAGGTAAACAGTGAACTATGTTATTATCAGTTTGCTGGCTTCACAGATCAGCCATATGATCGCTACATTGCCCCTTTAGACTTTCATTATGCCCCCGTTGCAAGCGAGAAAGCACAATATAAATCTATGCTGCTTGCTGGCTTGGTAAATGCGGCAGGTGAGGTGTTTTGACCTCCGTATGCATCTATGGTAGGCACATCAATTGATTCCAAGCAGCCAATCGGTGCCAAGCATCATTGGACCACGACGAGGCTGGCAGCTGCAGCTTCTACCTGCAGCTACCTTTTTCGTTTTTGAATAATGCATATTAACATACTCACAGAGTAATATCTTTAGTAGAAAGAAGACAGTAAAGAATCCCTATTATTTTATTGTATCTGTGTGATATGTAATTTTTAAGGAAATTTAGGTTACACCCGGTTTCTAACTGATGTTATACCCAGCGATATATTCTGGCCTAGGCCGATTGCACGATCTGGCCCTTCACTGTGCCGCTACTCAAAGGACCAGTTAGACGGGTGATCTCAGATTTCCCCAACAGCCCCCCACACGAAGGAGGCTGTGCCGAGCCAGAACAGCCTCCATGGGATGCGTTACACCACAAAGCACAGGGATATGATGTCATATCTCAGCGCTCCGCAATAAGGGTGGCATCCATGGGGTAGCAGCTGGGGGCACTGCCCTGGGTCTGGCGTAATGCAGTGCCCAAGGCAAATACGTCCCTGGTTATACTTGGAGTTAGGACATTGCATGGTCAGAATACATTTGTAATAGATTTGTAAATCTTATCGTAGAGAATAATTAGGTAGAGCTGATAACCGACATATTTTAGTATTGCTGGTACTGTATATTTTATTATTCATTTTTACATTTTAAAAATCAATGCAGAAGAAAACCATAAAAATGAAGACGGAACAAACCACAACCCCTATTATAACAAAATATACTTACTGACACACTAGCAATTATTTTGAAACAAATTTCCTGAAAACCGTTTATTTTAGAATTTATGTAAAATATTTAAGGAAACAGATCAAAAGATGGGAAAATGAACCGTCCTTAAAATGCAGGTAATGTCAGTCCAAAATGAATACCTCACTTCTGGGAAGTAGTGTTTATTAGCTTCAGTATGATTATCCCCCCCTCCCCCATTCATGAATTTAATTTCATGGTTCCTGCACATTGGCAAATATATTCCAACAAACACAGGACACTAAATTTTATAAAGACCACAAAGGACTTTTCTTCCAAACATAAATCATCCGCCTTCTGTTCTATAAATAATCAGAATTGAGACAAAGCCACACACTGGTTACAATCGGAAGAGATTCGCGATTACAGGAAACTATACAGTGAAACGGGCTGTATGGTGCTATTGGAGACATCAAATGCAGTCCTGTCATTACAGACAATTAGACAGAATGCTTTTAAAGTGGCCTTTGATGTGAGATGGGCAATTTTAATACATAAAGTGAACTGCAACACTGGGATTACAGTTTATCTGGCGTCTGATTCAAGTATAGCTCTGCAGCCATAAGTACACCCTCGCTTAGGGGTTAAAGGGCAGATCATAGAGAACAATCACTATTTATATATATATATATATATATATATATATATATACACACATGCTTTAACCAAAACACACTCAGTTAAATAAGACACACAATTAGTTTTATTTCTGTCAATTTGTTTAACACATCTGCCCTGCAAGTATTTTAAAGAATGAAAGAGTTCCCAGGAAGTAGTGTCCTTAAGCATTTAGAAGGTGTGTGACCAATGGTCATTACCATAGGAATTGTTAGCACAATCCCTTAAGCATGTGGTTTCCTAGATCTCAAACACCCAAGTTTCTCTGACCAGCCACTCCTAACATGCAACCTTGTCATTCCTCCCACCCAGACTTCGCTTAAAAGGCCTCCACAAACCTACAGAAACTTTCATCCATTACAACTAACCTACTCCTACCATTCTTCTGCAAATACCTCCATCTGCCCTGATGATGGCACAACTCAGTACGACCATAATGTATCCTGTCTGAGATTAGGTTTCTGCTCACATTTTCCAGATGACATTGTACACTAGAAATTCAGACTCTGTTCCTTTACCTCTCTACACATTGCCAAACCCACTTCCCTCTCTCCAAACCCTAAATGTCTGGGTTTTTATTGCTTTTAATACCCTCTCTTCCATCCCCTCTGCAGCCACCGTTAACAGTTTTTGTCCCGTCAACCCTAATAACTCCTTAACATCTCCTAACGCCTGTTTCCAATATCCCATTCATTTACCCTCTTGTTTTTTTAACTGTTCCCATCAACCTACAAAACAAAGTACAAGAATGTTAACACTAGAGAACACAATTCAAATTCCTGACTTTAATGTATTTCTTTGTCAAATGTTGTATAGTGGCAATTTTAATGTTATCAGTAATTTTCACAGTGCCCACTGAAATTATTATTTTTTATTGTTTTATTTAGCGCCAAATTCCGTAGCGCTGTACAATGGGTGGACAGGACATAACAAGTAGTATGCAACATAACAAACAGGTGAAGAGGGCTACAGAAGTGCCTCAGAAGCAATACATCTAAATAAAAGAAATCCCTACACTATACAGCTGTATGTCAGATTTTATTTTTTATATTTAATATTAATTCCATTGTAACAGCCAATTTAATGCCTACAAGGTTTTCCATAATGACAACCATTAGGTAGAGTGAAAAAGTGAGCAAAAATATAAATCTAATTAAATTAAAACATATGAGTTTAAATCACGACATGGTTCCACTTGATTCAGAAGCATCTCAGAAATTATTACCAGTGTTCGTTGGTTTGGAGTAACAACCTGTAACACAGTAATGGAACTAAATTTACCGACAGTGCGTTACAGTACATTGGCTGATTAAGTCACAGACCGAGCTACATGAATACGTTGGTATTATTGAATACATTGGGTTATAGCAGGACTGTCAGAAATATAGATGGACCTTGACAAACCTTTGCTTTTTTGCCTATGTTACACGAAAGTAAAACCAGCTTACCTATATTAGTCCTTAAATTGTATTCTTTAGTATTATTAACAAGGATGTTACTTTGTGCACGGATCTTGTTGACAATTGAAAGCGACAAATGTGTGGCGTACATCCAAACTATCCCATTGCAAGAGGTAAAAGGCCCAATTTTTTTTGTCACTATCCCAATTTTGTGAGGGATCGCCCCTGACTGGTCCACAAGATTTTTCAGCACAGACCCCAATTACAACTTCTTCCCGGCCTCCTGGCAACGCACTAAGACGACATCACATTGTGGCATTCACCTTTAGTGGTTTTACAAACAGGGGGGGAGCTGGAAAAGCCAAATAGCCCCTTGCATCCACACCCTCAGTAACTAACAGGGACTGGCACACATATTTACAAACACTCTTACACAAATGTACACATTCATGTATACGCACTCATGCTAACACATGCACATTTATATATATTCATGCGTTATCTTCCCGTGCATTGTCTCATTTGTGGAAAACACATATTTACCAGCATTTAAATTAGTCAAAAATTTACAATTTAATTTGAGGGATGCTTTTATGACCTATGAATGGTGTTTGTAGGTAAAATAATGTATTCTATGAACACATTTTTGTTTACATAAATACTTTAGAGCTATAAAAAAACTATAATTAACTCCTGTCCACCATATTCTAAGCTCCTAGAAGAAAATAAATAAAAAAGAAAAGAAGTCAGGGGAGGATACGACAGAGGTATATGGCTCAAAAGAGGGGCTTTGCCTGATAAACAGGGACACCTGGGAGGTATGCTAAAAAAATAAGTGGTATACTGCTTCCGAATAAACCTTCTAGTTTGTCATACAGAGTCATTTTGTCAAGTTCCAGTCTAATGTTACTTGTAGACTCACGGATGCTTGCAGAAGTACTCCAGCACTGTAAATGCCAGCTAAATTAGTTGTAGAAAATCACCTTAATGCTCAGACATAGCTTTGATTACCACAATCCATATTTTTCATCCACTTTCAAAGGTTGCTGTGCTTAATGAAGTGTGACCTTGTTTCGTGTTCTTTGCTTTTCTCAAAATTACAAAATTAAAATAGGCATAGGCAATGACACAGCATATTAGCAATAACATAAATATATAGAATACAAAGCATGCGGCTATATGCTTATTTATATATACACACACACCTAGCTATATGGTTGATATTATATATATATATATATATATATATATATAATGAAATGCAACACTAATAAGAAACACATCACTTTTAAATGGTGTAGTGCCCGGAAGAGAATTGTGATGCAAAAGGGTTAATAGTGTGATGAAGACTTGATGTTATAAGGGTTAAATCATTAAAAGGTCTGTTTTGTAGCTAGTTTTGTGTAGAAACAGAAACTTTGTCTCAAAATATGTTGCAATAACATATGGATTCCTAGATAAGAGTTAGTAAGTACACTTTGATGAAAGTAACCACCAGTTTATAGACGAGTGTTAATGAGCCTCCTTTTGCAAACTTTCATGAATTACTAAAGATATAAAAGAGAGACTCGTAGTACGGCGTCTGGGGTTTAGCCCTGCAGCCCACCTCGCGCTGTAATGCAGCGTAGAGCTTTGAGGGTCTCCCATTGCAGGAAGGGACTTAAGCATAATCTGTCCTATTCATCCTTTAGCTGGTTATTAAACATGTATTTTGGTTATTAAACTATATGCATCATCCATTGAGTGAAAGCATCACCTCTGTATCCTCGAACCCGAGGTGTGTGCAGTTGCGGGTTAAATCAGATGGATTATAAAGTAATTAAAGTAAGATAAAACAGGTCCATCTCTCTAACCTCATCACGCAGAAGAGGGTTTCAAGAAATCTCCTTCCATTAATTGTGTACGTTAACTCAGACCTTCTAGAAGGAGAAGCTTATTGGGGCTAGACCTTTATAATACACAGAGCAGTTGGTGACTCCAAGTACTTAGTCACCCTCTACAGCTCACGGATTATTGAATAAAAATGTTTTTTTCTTAAAAAAAAAATGCAAAGTATCAAACAAAAGGACAGCTTCACATTTTTAAATACTAAAATGGTTTATAGCATTATGCATTTGTTCTCGTTAATTATTATGCACATATTTATGATTCCACTTTAATTATACAGAAAAGCAGACACTGCATTCAGTAAAATCCTTTTATAATAAAAACAGCTGTTAGCGATTACCAAAGCTGAAATTAAAAAAGTAAATGGAGAGTAAAAATGTTTGCATCGCTATATATAGCGCTTCTTCCTGAAATTATTCATGTTCTTATATAGCAGCAACAGACATCCGATGCTCTTGGTGGAAAATGTAATTGTAAAAGTGTGAATATCCCAATAAACAGTAGGGGGCGCTACGGCAATGTTGGCTAGCTAGATGTGGTGGCGCTGTTCTAAAAAGAAAATACACAACATTGTTGGATGCATTGTTGGACCAGTTATACATGCAAATAAAATGGTACATTGTTCCCCACACTAAACAAACATGTGGAAGGATATTAGTATTGTCATTACAATTGCTTTACACAGTATAATCATACCTGGGAACTATCCGAGTTTTGCCTGGTGACTCCAGGTGAAGAACCGCTTTTTTAGGTTACCTAGGGGTCATTTCGGGTCGCGGGAGTGGCATGCCCCATTCCCCGCCCACTTCCCCCAGTAAAAATAGTGCATGGCCTGCGACATCAATGGTACTGCTCATCGACGTCAGCGGCGTCAGTGACACCGCCCACCCGCATCCCACAAAGGGGTCTCTGGGTAGCCAGAGCCAGAACGTTTCCAGGTGTGTGTGTAATAAATCGATTATTGCCCTTCTGCACATAACCTGCGTACGGCTGTTCACTCAATAAGTCGTTGTAAAGGTTGGGTGTGGAGAAAGAATATAACTTACAGACGGGAGATAACAGTCCCTTTTAAACTACAGATCTATAACAATTAGGCTGTAAGAAATAAATAAATGTAGATATTCTTAATACTGTAAAGAAAAGAGCAGGGTATTTCAGTTGATTCCTTCCATTAAAACAACTATTGAATGTATGTCTGTTTAGGGTAAAGCATTCATCCTGTACTGTCTTAAATACTTGCGTTTAAAACAAAAGTACATGAGGAAAGTTTATTTGAATGGAGGAGAAATGTTTGTACAGGAGGTCAGTCTAAAACTAGAGGGTCAGAGGCTTAGATGCAATGCAAGGAAGTTCTTCCTTACTGAGAGTGGTGGATAAATGGAAAATTCTACCAACAGGGAATTAATGTGATAGACATAAAGCTATCCTGCATCTAAGACAAGACCAAGGACTGATTAACGTATGAGTCTTTATATTGGGAAAGCCATGGGCAGACTGGATAGGCCAAATGGTTCTTATCTGCTGCCAAATTCTATGTTTGTAACTAGATGGCTTCCCTAACCAGAAATGTTCCTGAAAATGAGTTTTGCAAGACCTCAATGATTTTAATGCAGTGTACACGGCTATGATGAATGGAAAAACCCCATCACTACCCCATGAGTAATCCGTACCTCATCATTCTAGAAACTGGCCTGTGTCAATAGGTGATTGCTAGTTAAATAAGCGGCAGCTGGCACCTATTCTACATACATATTTCTAATAGATCAAAGAGAACCATCCCGGTAACTATGCATCAAACAAGAGATCATCATTTGGTCAACATTTGACTTATTCTTGCACTATACTTGAAATGGCTGCGTGCACCACAGAATGCACAATGTTCTGCTAGCCGGAGACACCGTGATTAATATCTAATGTGTCCGTCGTTCTGCTGCTGAATGTCAAATAAAAATACTATACTGATGGATAACCGTTCCTAAAACACATTACTAGCGTACAGCTTTCATGCCAATCTCAGGACTGCTACCACGTTCGTACTTTTCCCATTTTGTGCAAGCCGCCAAATAATTAATTGTAATGCCCCTCCAGTAAATTAAATCAGTCCGGACTGTAAGAACTAACAAATTAACCGCAGCTGTGATTTTCACCGAGATATCAAGCGTATTAACGTCCCTAGTCTTACGTGGAAATGCAGGAACATAAATGCATGAAAAACACAAAATGGAGACAGCTTGAAGACATGTTCCATAATTAGGATTTCTTGAAAATTATATTTTGGCCAGACAGATTGTTAGGAAGTGTCAGAGTGCCCTCTGCTGGCATGTTGGTGGAAGTGCAACAAGTTCCTGCAACGCATTTATTACTATTTATTGTTTTATATAGCGCCATCATATTCCACAATGCTGTACAATGGACTAACAGGACATAACAAGTAGCGCAAGACATAACAATCTGACTAACAGACAGAGGTCTTGTAATAATAATTCATCTTGAATATTCACAGTTACTCATTGTAAATCATCTGGACTTCAGCATGCCTTACAAAGAGCCAACATCAATAAGATCTGAGCTGGCCCTGCATAATGCATAGCTGAATCCATAAAGGCATAAAACATGTAGTACAATCCCTGTCACTCTGTGCGGCTACAGTTCACTATAAAGCTTTACAAATTATTAGATTTTAGTCTAGTTGGTAACCAGGATTATTCCTGTTTTGCTAATTCAGTGTTAAAAGATACCTTTAAAATGAGACACGAAAATAGCTTTTTCACATCTGAAATTGTTTTTTCCTTGCCAGCAGAATTTTGAGAAAAACATGGCGTACCCACCAATAGGTCGCCTACTAGTTTGTCATCTCTGTACACCTGAACGGAGACAGGAAGCAGAATAGAAATTCTCTCAATGCTCCTAAAAATATCATTTTTTCCCAGATCAGGAGAAAGAAATATAGATGTAGTGCAAAATGTTTCACTGAATGACAATCGTTTTCTGTGGGCATTTGGTGCTGGTAATGTAAAAAGAAACCGTCCTTTTTGAAAGAAACCAAGTTATTTTTATAGTTGAATGTCAACTTTCATATTTACAAAAGTAATGCTGGGGTCCATAGCATTAGAGGGATCATCTTGGAATCTAACTTTTTCCCCATTCCTGGGAGACCGTATTACACTCTATCCAAATGGAAAGAGTTTTGTTTACGACATGGTACATTGTTTCAGAGCAAATCAAACATCAGACTTGGTGCATCAAAAGCAAAACTGGCTTTTTTTCCATAATCTGAAAGGCCTGGAGCTTCACTGAACATTTTGGATCGTTTCTGAAAGATGCAGTCGAGACCCTCATGCTTCAAGAAAGAGAAGTCACATGTATGCACCATAATCATCATTTAGACACTTTTACTTGAAAGACATGGAATCTGCCCCTAACTTGATCAATACTTTGCTAAGGTCCTAGCCCAGAAGACCAAGGGCTGTGAAGCAGGCTGGGGGAGGACACACTGACTACTGATATATAGGTTTGTGCCAAGTAAAGTTTTTGACTCCATACAATTTATTATTGTGCATAATAAAGCGGCCATCCTGGCTAGTTTCCCCTGCAAGAATAGCTAAGCTGGCCCTGCATAATGCATAGTTCAATCACTACGCTAGCTCAAGGAACTTCACCGTTTCATTATACACAAAGCCCTTTTTGCAACACTCAGCAGTTGTCACCATCACAACTTTATGAATAAATGTATTAATGAAAACTTCCTATATCTTACACTTCTTTGTCAATCTGTGTAATCGCTTTGGAGATTTGTAGTTTAAGAGTTAACTCTGTGGAAAGTATGAGCAGTGGCAGACTATGACATGGCCACAAATCAATATCGTGTCCTGTCCTGAATTTTTCTTCCTTCATATTTCCTCTCAAAGCGAGGTAAATACACCCCATGGTCCTCCAAGGCACATCGTTCTTCAAACAAACTATGGATTTCCTTTAACTGAGCGAAAGAATGTTAATTAAAGACCAAGAAATCTATTAAAACAGAGAGCTGCAGTTTCAAAACTGGTAGAAGCAAGGAAATCTGAAATGACTTCTTACTTCTAACTAAATGGACCTTGCAATCACTAGGTCAATGAAAACATTAATGCTTGTCCAAAACAGGTACGCAACGCGAACCACACTGTTACAACTGTCCTCTATATTTTCTACGCAGACGTATAGAATTAATGAACGTATAGTACCATCACAATACAGCGAGGTTACATTTTGAAAGGCGTTTATATACAAATTAAATATAATCACATCATTATATCGATTAACCTCACAAGGTGCTCAGACATTGAAAGCTCACCCCAAAGCTGATGCAAAGTCAATCATTGCAAAAACGACATTCATGTAGAATTAAAGGCACAATCCAAATGTCAATAAATACAAATATTGTAGCTTTATTGGAGTCCGTAGCCCATCGAAAATAAGAATCGATAACATATTGTGCAGAAAATCTCAGAGGCACAACACGTTTCGCACAATTAGTGCTTTCTCAAAAGCTACCCGTGCTTTCTAAGGACCACAATAAAGCTTCGACAAAAGGGTATCCATCTACACTGGTAACGTCTTCACTTCCAGAGCCAGCAAACATTAGATTTACTAGAGTAACGGATTTAATGTTAAGGGCGGCAGGTTCTAGTACTCCAGGAGCTCTACTAGTCTAGCGGTGAAACAGTCTGCAAACCAGACGGTTGAAAAGCTAATTTTCTCTTTTCAAAATAACGTAAATTATCTGTAGACCTGAGCAGGTAAAGCTTTCCACCAATTCCACTAATAGCATAAACATGAAGAAAATAAGCAGAACAAAGGTTATTCATTTTACGATGAGCTGCAGTCAGACATTTCACCCATCAGTTTCTCAGGAAGCACCAGCCTTTTTTCCTGGAGCATCTTGTCAGGGTTGGTTCCTCATAATGTATAGTCCATGAAGGAAAATGTAAGGTGTACTTAATATCATCCATACTTGCTATTCCGGTGTAGTAGGGAATTCGTCATATTACATCAACCTTAAGAAGAACTTTACTGAGGGAACATACTTCCATAAAAACTTAAATATGATTAAGTGCCTTTTGGGGCACAGATCACGTTAGGCGGCTGTCCATCTGTCAGTATCTCCTTCCTGGCAGATATTTTTATGCAATAAAGCTTATTTACAGCTGAACAAATGATCTCATAGTATCTTTGGCATAGGCATGTTGATGGGTTTTCCCTTTGTTTACTTGTTGAGCTGGCCGCTTCATATACAAGGTCTATTGACTATTTTACATACCCGAGTAAAGGGTGAGTGTTCCGTTGCATTGCTGTTCTACTCGGTTTTTCTTTAGTCACATGTATCATGTACAGAACATGTTTACATTGTATTGCATTAACGACCAATTTAGTTTAGGTATTATTGTAAGTTCAACATTGATCAAGCTAATGTTACGCACAAATTAAGCAAAGACAAATAAGGTGGAACCTTTTATTGCAAAGCTTTAAATACACTCTGCCTCGTCGTTTATAAGAAGCTACAAGTGTTAAACCTACCCAAAATTGTTATTACCCAGAACAAACTTAAAATTGACTCCCTAGCTCAAAATAAACAGCAGATGATTTGTTTACCTCGATCACAGGCACACTTTCTTTCAGATAAGTTGTATGTGCAGCCAGCAAACCAATTGCTTTCACCACTTTGGCTCGTCTGTGAGGGAGAAAAACCAAAATATTCCAATAAGAATAATTCACATGAGACTGTTGTCATCGTATATTTGTATAGCACCAAAAATAGTATGCAGCATTTCATAAGCTTCAAACGATATGACAAATTCAAACTAATACATGATGTAGCGGTCTTACGGTCTACGGTAGCTCACTGGGTCATCAATGTTTTACAGTTCTAAAATATTCGGTGTTTCATAATGATGTAGCAACAATACACTCTACTTCAAAATGCCCTTGTGTTTATAACTTGTATATTAGAATCTAAGTTAAGAAAACATTCAAGATTTTCTGATCTAATCGGAAACATTTCTACAGAGCCGAACTCAAGCGTCAACATCTCCTGCTTTTATGAAAAGGTTCCGACTATAAATGTGGTTTTAAATCATCTATGTTAATTTTTTACAGCAGCTGGTAGCATAATTCAAACCACCAAACAAGTTTCGATGCATTTTTAACAAAACAATTAAATAATCAGGCAAAAAAAAAAAATGTAAAAAAAACAAAATAAAAACGCTAACCCAGACTACATTTCAGTTTCCAGAGGCAACGCAAGCTAAACTAATCAGCCCTAAAGACGCGGCTGTCAGACTGATTTGAAATGGGGACGAGCAGAATATATCCTGACCCGACCTGAAAATACGATTGCCCTTTGGATGCACCATCTTTAAATTTAATTGGCATAACCATGGATGACCTCATTTGTGTAACCCTTTTGAAGATTATTTCTGCATCTGCCACCACATGCTCCCTTGGTAATTAATTTTACATCTTCGCAGCCCATATAGTTAAATGAAAAAAAAAATCCTTCCTTTGCGTTAAAGGTGAAGACTTTTTATATAAGACTAGTGTCGAGGCTGTTGCATTATTATTTTTAAATTGATGCGTATAATATCTACATATCTGGGTAGAGTGTTAAAAACATACATTTCTTTTTCCAGAATAAAGAACGGCATTGAAATTAGTTAAAATTATCCAAAATATACGTATCAATTAGCACAGGCTCCCTGGGCTGCATTAGAAGGGCTGTGCACCTTTTAGATTCTGTGCTCCGGTATATAACATTATATATCCCAGCGCTCCATATGTCTTAAAGGTACGGCACGTCTTTTAATGAAAGGAAGGCACAGACTGCAGATGTGGAGGATGGCAGAAGTTAAATACATTTCTGCGAGCAACAATAAAAACAGCATTAACTTGTCTTTAACAATATAAGGGCTAGGGAAAAGAAGCCTCTCATAATCTTTTTAAAAAAATAATGTTGCGAGTGACATCACGAAAGAGGTCTATTCACTAAACTGAGTGCTTGCCACAAAGCGAACAAGTAAATTGAAGTAAATTCATTAACATGCAAGTTGAAAGTGTGAATTTGAAATTTACAATACAATCTGTTGTGGATGGGTGAAGATTTTTATTTTTTGCACTGTTTTTTTTCCCCCATCAACTTTTGTCAGCCGGCATTGTTCTTTACTCTTTCCTTTTTATTTTCTGGATGGCCCTTTCCTTTAGTCTGAAAACGGAAGACTAAATGGATCATCGCTTTATGAGCCTTTACAAGGAACGGTTTTTCTCCCTACCTTTTTCAAGAGTGTGTTGGATGGACTTTATCCCCCCAACCAGGGTGAAGTATGGGCTTTTAAAAAAAAAAAATTATTATACTGTATATATTTTTATATGTACAGTATTTTTAAGCAAACAGGGGGGGTGGAAATACCTCTATATGCCAATACCCCTACCAGGTTTATCCCCACCCCCACATGACACATTGCAAATAGGTGGGGGGAATAGGTGGGGGGGAATAGTAGGGGCCATCGCAGACTGACACACCTCCCCCGCTCCAGCTTCGTTAATCCTGCCGTTCTAGGCACCTTAAAAAAAACTAATTAAAAAAAATTACATATATATATGTATTAGAAGTATTATTAAACACTCATCTACAGACACCAGACAGGCTTGTTTTTCCCTCAGAAATTTCATGGTGCTGCCACAACCACAAGGGATTCTGGGTAGGCACATTCAAGTAAGGTTAACAGTTATCACCTTTGCCTCTGTATCTATATCCATCACCTTTTACCCACCATAACTTATGTAATGGTGTGTATGTGATATGATATATATATACTATTACGGATTTTTAGAGAGGCATAATATTCCAAGTCCACATTTACCTTGCACTCCCTCGCCTATAACTCACAAAGTTTAAGATCATAAGTCTATGCAAACAATTCACAGATTAGTGAATCTGCAAGTTGTTTTGAGGGGGTTAGCAAGTGAGGGCATGTAACCTCTGTTACATAACACAACTGCCTTTTTATCATGCTTCAGGAATTAATGAATGTGTAGTCCTATTGTATTTTTTGCACAGGAACATATTTATCTTCTGCCAACATATACTGGCACTTAAGAAAGACATGCAGCTCCTGGGAACTTAGCCACTTAGGGTAGCTAGACATCTCCTTTACAACCAGCACATTGGAGTAGTGGTGCAGCCTGATGCCCTAGACCTAATACTAGTCAGCTTAGGCAGAGTACACTTCTGTTTTTTTTGGTTTTTTTTTGGGGGGGGGTACATTTAATACTTGTATCATCACATGTAATAGCATTTAACGTTTGTTCAGTTCAACCATTTGTTATAATTCTTTGTTCAACTTTGCCAATTCACACGACACCAATCACATTTTCTACAATACGTCCAGGTGTCATCATATATCCAGCTTTTCATTAGGAAGGCAAAGTCAGAAATGAGAACGTGTTTTGTGAACAACATTTCCAGCCACTTTAGGTTAAAGAGACAGTCCATTGTATCAACAAATGCAGTCAATTAATGCAGCACTTGTAATGGAAATAAACAGTGAAGGGGTTAATAATCTTTGAACCTACAAGTTAGTTATGAAATTTGTTCTGGAGTTTTGGAAGAAAGAGCAATGCACCGCATGACATCGTTCTCAGACTTGGATTATTCACTCTAAAAATACCATTCTGCTGAGGCAGTATCAGTACAAGCAACCAAACAGTTTGTTCAGTTTTAATTTTTTAGCATAGGATTTAATACATTTGACTAAAGTATGTCATAGAAATGTGTGCATCAGTCCCTAGAGGCACTAATTAGCTGAGGTCGGAATACGGAGTACATTTAAGACAAAATGACCCAGTTAAGCAGATACAGCTAATCCATCCCAATAATGAGTACAAGTACCATGGAAAATCAGCTGGTGCCCTCGTGGATTTATGAAAATGTGTGCTATATAATCTGTGTACTTATATTAAAGTAAACTTTCTAATCTGGAAATGGATAAAGAAAAAATGTTAAAAGTGATATTTACCTTTTATAACTAAATGAGGCGTTAGAAACATCATTCTTAGTGCTGTAAAATGTACTGTAATGTAAAATTTCAACCTACATACATCCTGCCAGTGCCGGTACTGTCAATGGACAGCAAAACACACACTACAAGAAAAGTATATATATTTTTTTTTTAACGGAAATGTTTAAGATTATGTACGTGCTTCCAGGGGGTTACATGCCTAGACACACACTCGCTAATATACCCAGACACATGTAACTCACTTCATGCTGTCAGACACACGCAACTCTTTTACCCCATCTTCAGTTTATCTTTGCACATACTGCACAATGTTACGTGACCCCCTCCTCCTTGAAATTAGGGACAAAAAGGTAAGCCCAGGACTCGGGAATTACCTCTGTATTTTTACTCATGGAGCATGCTGCTGTCTTTCTCTGTGGGGTCAACTGGCCCATTGTCCCCTTGGATCCACTCATGTATACATGGATGAAATTTCACCCCACCTCTGTATTCTAACTGTGATAGCAACTTTGTGTCGAATCACAGACAAACTAGTGTCACAGCCTTTTTATATTTTAAATAATTCATTCACATTTCTTAAGCTGGGGCATGTCAAGGTCAGTGAATGGGAGATAAGTTTTAAGGTAGAGGGTGATAATTTGCTCCATCTTTATATGGAATACATAAAATTTAACAGGAAATAAGAAAATTAACTTTTTTGTTTTTGTCTCTCATGGATCGATGGTGTTTCTGAGCCAGATAGCAAACCTGCTTCACACAAGCAAATACTACATTGATTAAAGCATCTTATTCATCTAAAATACTGCAACAGCTGCAAAAGTGCAAATTACTTGTATTATATAATGTAAAATTCCAAAGGAATTCTAAATGGAAATGTAAGAAATGGGACAACGAAGAACAGATATGTACACTGTATGTATGTATGGGCATCCTCAAACGGAAGGTGGGGGAGCACAAGGTCTGTAACATTCACCAGCTTCGTGTTGTTGTCATGGAGGAGTGGAAGAGGACTCCAGTGACAACCTGTGAAGCTCTGGTGAACTCCGTGCCCAAGAGGGTTAAGGCAGTGCTGGGAAATAATGGTGGCCACACAAAATAATGACACTTTGGGCCTTATTTGGACATTTCCACTTAGGGGTGTACTCACTTTTGTTGCCACGGTTTAGACATTAATGGCTGTGTGTTGAGTTATTTTGAGGGGACAGTATACAGGCTGTACACTCACTACCTTACAGAGCGTAACTTCTTCAATGTTATCACATGAAAAGAAATAATAATAAAATGTTTACAAAAATGTGAGGGGTGTACTCACTGTTGTGAGATACTGTGTATATATGTGAAGGCTGTTATCAGCCTGTATTTGAAGGAGAGGAGAGATACTTATGGCAAGAGGGAGCTGATACATACACAATGGTAAAATTTAGAAAAATAAAATGTTTGTTTATTACTTACATATCCCAGTTTGGTGCCATTCGCAGCTGCTGGATCAGAGAAGGAAACTAGAACAAAAAAAGATATGAAATATACACGTTAAGTTTAAAGGAATACTGATAAAACCAGATAAGACAATGAAGTGGAGACACGCGATAACATTAAGTAAGGACATAAGATATATTAAATTTTATTAATGTTATTAGCAAACATTAAAACAGTTAGGCAACAGGAGATCAGCACAGGACGCATACTGGTCAAACAAGCTAGAATTGTTTAGAAATCTATTACAAGCACACTGGCAGGGGCAGGGTTAATAATGTCGCTAAAGTTACCAGCAAATTAGTTTGATAATATGTGACAGTGCTGTGTGGAGAAGATGTATAAGAACCTTCATCAGTGAGCGAGCGCTCTGTCAACAAATTATATATATATATAGTTATGGTGATAAAACCACTTTTTAACCCCTTAAGGACAATGAGCGGTCCCAAAACCCATTGAAAACAATGTATTTTGAGCCCGTACATGTACGGGTTTTGTCATTAAGGGGTTAAATCTTTGCACCAGAATCGCTTTGTATCCATGTCCCCACTGTGGCTGTCTCTTGTGCATAGAACATAACGGTTACCATCATCCGCCATGCTTTCATTTGCATATCATAGATTATATTAGGATAAGAAAGGTGGAAAAACTATCATGTTTGAAAAGGTTTATTTGGCACTAATTATGATTTCACCCAAGAAATATAAACCTTAGATAAGAAAAATCGAGAAAAAGCACTCTGGTCATCATCTTGAAAACATCATCTTGTAGTTTAGAGGCTAAGAGGCTTAAGCTTGTTGTTGCCTGGGACCAATAATCAAATTGTGTGTTTCTGGGAAACATTACTTACAAGCTGTGAGTTGATTAGCCTGGTGGCAATTTCTTTGTGAATGCAGAGCGTGTTTATATAGCAGAGCAAATTAAGCTTGGCTCGAGGCTGAGCCTTTTCCGCAGAGTCCATTGCCGAGAAGAGCTGATTCAAGAACGAATCCCAGTCTTGGTCTTTCAGAGATGCGAGCTTTTCAGCTGTAAATAAAAATCGTATATCGTCACATGAATGACACGCCATGTACACACAAAAAGAATTTACATATTTTAAATTGCAGAGTGGCTGACAACAAGATATTTCAACTACTCTTACCAGAGTGTGCAGGAAAGCTCAATGACTTTGCGTCAAATCGAACCGGCGATAGCTTCATAATCTGACAAAAGGAAACATTTTCATGTTCAATAGAACTACTACACAAAGAAATGTATTCTCTAACAGGCATGTATCGCAAGGTATATGTTTGTAACCGTGAAACATGACACAGATCCAAATGCATTTATATTACATTGCCTTGATAACTACATACCAGGCGCTTTGGTTGTTATTGAAGAATGGGGAGTGTATTCTTTAGAATGAATGCCAGTTTAATACTAGGACACACAGTTTAAATAGAAATATTTTTTCTATTTAATATTTTTTTGCCATTATATGACATACTGCATTTACCAAATAAATCATTATTAGTGTGATCATACAGATACCCTGTGATTATAAATGATGAAATGTTAACCACGCTGCTCATCATAGTCCATTTGCACGTGACAAAGAAATACACATACACACACCGTATTTCCCCATATATGACGCACCTTAATTTTGGGGCCCGAAATTTGAAAAAAAAAATGTATTGTCATAAAATTCATACTCATGTAATCTCATCATCAATTCCACTTAATCTGACCCCTAACTTAACCTAAAGACCCCATTAACAATAACTGCCCTAAATTAACCCTAAACACCCATTAACCTAACCGCCCTAAATTAACCCCCACCTCCCCTAACTTTCAGCAGCCCAAATATTTTTAATTACTATTAGATAAATTGCTTAGCCATGTGGACGAGGGGCGGGGCCAATCATCAGTGTAACTGTAGGAAGACTGTTAATCAGAAAGGGGCGGGGCCGATTGTCAGTGTGACTGCAAGGAGGGACTGGGAAGTAGTAACTGCAATCTACAACCACTGTATAAGACGCATCTAGTTTTTAGACCCCAAATTCTTTGAAAAAAGGTGCGTCTTATACATGGAGAAATACGGTATACACACACACACGGTCGGATCTAACTCTTCCCTCCTGTCAAGCAATTATTAAAAGTTTGCCAATAAGCCTTAGTGATATTCCTCAGACCGCAATAAAATCTACAGAGATGTATTCCTAACCCTTGCAGCCACAATATCAGGCGGCATTTAAAAAAAATTGTTTTGGGCAAAGTACGCACACATAACAAATATGTGTTATAAAATTGTATAGCGTATCTTTGTGCTGGTTTTGGTGAAAATGCTATGAGCAATGGGGAAGGTAATGTTAACCAAGGTGTTACATTATATTAATATATATATATATTAGATATATAATAAAAACAGCAACTTCAGTACCTTTGGATTATCTATAATAGGTGTCACAGCAAGATCTGTATCCGTGAAGATGAGGGCCTTAATTTTACGCTCTACGTCCTGTTGATCAGAATAAACATTTTCTGCCTGTAAACAAAACAGTAAATTGCAATTAGGCGTTATATTCATACAGTGCTTGTGTTGCATTTGAACCTGGTGTTTGGAGAATGGTTGGTCTGAGTCCCCACCTCCTTCAATTCCGCCACTGGAAGCTTATGCCAAGTTTTCCAAATAAGTTCTGGGAAACTTATGCAGCTTACAAGACCACAAGGAGACTAATTAGGTGAAGAACATGTTTGCTAGCGCCCCCTGGATAAGAATATGCCCGCTACTACCACAGTGTCAGACATTATATGCTGCTTTATGACCATTTTTCAAATCCATTTGAAGAGACACAACCGTACACGCTAAAACTTTTATTATGACCTTTAGGTCCCCCATTCTTCAGATTAATTCCAATTATTCAATTTATTGCCATTTAAACGTCAAAAATTATTAAATAAAAAACAGCAATTATTTTAATGTATACAGCATTTCATGGGATTCATCATTGATCTCACTGTTGGCATTGATTAAAAATAAAAGTAGCTCAGTATGCACATGCAGCTGGCATGCTATTGTTTCTAAATAATATAAAAAAATAATGTAAAAATAATATTTCTGAGGAATGTAAAACATAACGTTTCTTTTGTCTCCAACGGGTCCTTACCAATTAACAAATACATAGATAGCGGCTTTGTAGCTCATTAGACACAAATGAATCCCATATCATGTTTTATTTGCATTAACACTAGTAAAATGTTTACTTGTTTCCAAAATTATAATGGTCATCAAAATCGTAAATGGCCTCCTTCCTATCGCAATGACAAAGACTACGTAGCAAAAACAATTACCTTGGGAAATGTCTTCTTCTGTATCACTTCACTGGCAGGGTCAGTTGTTTTTTTGCTTACTTCTACTGCACTGCTGGCTCTAGGGGTTGCGCAGGAGCTATAATATACAATTTAAGTAGAAAATAACCAGGAATGTATTTAAAAATAAATAAAAAAATATTTTGAAGCCATTCCAACCTCTCTGCTTGGGATGTCCCATTTAATTATATATATATTTCTTCTCAAAAAACTTCAGACTAGATTTCCCCAATACAAACTGTCACTACTTAAGT
>VKOC01000006.1:22656981-22669275 GCA_009364415.1 Spea multiplicata
CAATTAAATGTGAACAGACATTGTTAACAGTGTGCGATCTACTGGTGCCACTTTACTCACAATAAACCTTTTTTGTTTGTGTAATTAAGTTTCCCCCGACATAAACTTGTAAAAGCGTGAAAGGCAGCAGAGAGAGTGATCTTATCAGGTATTTACCTGTGTGGTGTTACGGCAATTATTGCAAAAAAAAAAAAAGAGATTGATATTTTATCAAAACAGTGCATCAGTACACATTAATTATCCTACTGTGCAGAACATAATTATTTCTGATGGGTAACGAGACAGAGGAATACGTGATCCCTAGAAAACTAAAAAGGTACCATGTGGAATAATACAACTGTAATAAACAGACAAGATGATACAAACCTTTATCCAAAGGCGACATAACTGTGCTTCTTGGAAAGTCTTCATGGATTGCATTTTTAAAAGACCATATTTCAGTATAAGCAGAAAAACATTACTTTTGCACAAACTGGATCATTTATAATTCTACATTAGTACGGCGCACTTAAGCGCAGAAAGAAAAATTTGCATATTTAATCAATTTAGATTCACCTTGTTTGGCAGCATAGCAGAAGCATCTCTTTGTTGTGGATTAAAATTTGTAAAATAATCAGAAAAGCTTTGGCTCGGATTGCTGTAGAAGGGCTTTCCAACAGCCTGACGATTTTGGTAACAAACTCCTGAAATTAGAAAGAGAAAAAAGTTACAAATATTTAGACGCATTTGTTCTTAAAGAATATACTAAAAAATATATTTTTTCCGTTTCTTATTTAAAAAAAAAAATATATATTTTAAATAGCCTTTTTATTTATTAGGGACTAACATTTTGCACCACTGTACAATTTAAATATGATGTGTTTATATAAGTACACGATAGAATACACTTGCACATACATATACAACAGGAGTCGAGGACCCTACCAGTGAGCTTGCAATCTAGCCTTATTGTGTACTTTCATACAAAGTTCCATCACAAAAACACAAAAATCGGTTTGTGTGTTATTGTAGACCGCAGTTTGTTTAAATATCAGAAGGATTATTGGTTGGGAGTTGTCTAAGGAATCTTCAGTGGTACCAGCGGAGTTCCTGCGGAAATATTGAGCTGCCGAAGGTACCGTTGTAGGAAAGAACCGGCGTTAAAGTATATGCAGGTATGGGTTTCACATGGTGAACAAGGAAAGCTAAAACCTTTACATCTCCCATTAACAAACTGTTGTATATACTTTGGTATTAAAACGTTTAAATGGTTTTAACATCAGTATGTAGCTTCTATGAACAATACAATACCATATGGTTGTTTTGGGGCATTTACCCAAGCTTTCTGTTTGCCTTGCTTCTGCACAAGTTATACGCAGGGGTATTTACATTATTAGAAATATTATTCTTGCATTTGATATTAATAATTCTAGACCACACAAAATACTAATTGCGACCAGTCTTGAATAAAGAAGTCCCTTCTCTGGCTTCCTATTATTCCACAGATCATTGGAAAAAACATGTTTCCCTACATTAAAGGCTCTTTCACTTAAAACGTGAATAACACTCAGCAGTTTATTCTTTCTTCTGAAAGGCTAATCACATAAAATAATCCAGAAACTTTAATGAGACTTTCAGTTTCTGTGGCAACAATCTGCCTGTGCTTATTGTGTCACATACTTTTGCGATTATAAACAATTATTTTTAGGAAGCGTTTGGGCGTTCAACATTACCAGGAACAATGTTTCTAGTGCTGAATTAATTTACAGAAGTAATAAGCAGAGCAGGTGGTGCAGGACCACACTTTATTCCATCTGCACATTGAGTAAATGCCAGACTCCTGCTAAACCAGGGTTGTGAGACATTGACATTGTAGTTGTTCCTTAACCACAACCGCAATCAGTATGAGCTACCTTCTGGATGTCAGATGAGGAATGTATTGTGAGTTGCTATGCTTCAGCCTGCTGAGATTCTGTCTTTGCATTTCATTTACATTGACAGGACTGAGAGCTAATAGCTATAATATCCTCAAGGACAACACAACATATTAATACTCTGTTCCAGAATTCTATAGTTCCTTGCTAGCTCTCCTGCTCCAATACATTCAAAATATTGACAGAATCAACTATAACCCAAAGATACCACTTAACAAATAGTTCTCACGTTATGACATCAGCAGTTAAGTGTGACATCAGAAAGAAGAGAAAATCTTTGCAACAGCTCTTCTGAACTGCTCAATAAAGCCCAAGCTCTAGATGTCAGAATATATATATATATTGGAAAAGTTGTTTCTAAGAATTCGGATGACCACCACAAACCACCATATACTTAATAGTGAATGCAATATCTTTAGTATCTGAAGTCAATTTCTCCAAAGACTTCAGTTGCTCATCACATCATTGAATGAATAAACTATATTAGAAGTGTGGTTATGCTGATTTATCATGGTAGGGGTTGCCTCAGTATTGTAATACTTACAGTGCCCTCCACGAATATTGGCACCCATGGTAAACATGAGCAAAGAAGGCTGTGGAAATTATCTCTTTATTGTTTAAGTTTCTGATCTTTTCTTCAAACGATACACAACGATACTCTGCTCTCATTGATATCAAACAATTGCAAACACAACAGAGGTTTATCCTAAAAAAAATGTTAAATGTGTGGCACAATTATTGTCCCCCTTATGAATTCATATGAGAAAAGTATACTTGAAGTATATTCCCATTGATATTTTACATTTTTATTACACGTTGGTGACTAGGCAAACCATAATTTCCTGTTTCAAAGGAGTATATGTATTACTTAACACATAGGCCTTGTTGAGCTCCACAAAATGGGAAGTGGCTATACGAAAATAGCAAAAGCATTGAAAATGCAAATCAACAGGGCAATAATTAAGAAGTTCCAGTCAACTGGAAATTTTATGACTCAATCTGGAAGAGGACGTGTGTCTATATTGTTTCAATGCATTGTGAAGAGGATGTTCAAGCGGCCAAGACATCTCCAGGGATTATAGCTGGAGAATTGCAGACGTTAGTTGTGTCTTGGGGTCAGAAAGTCCCCATAACTACAATCAGATGTCACCACAAGTTGTTTGGAAGTGTTTTGAGAAAAAAAAACTCAACTGTCTTCAGTTTGCCAGACACAGATTGGGTTTTATGGTCAGATGAAACCAAAATAGTGTTCTGGCAACAAACACCAGAGGTGGGTTTGGGGCACAGGGAGAGATAGCCATGGAAAAGTATCTCATATGCCCACGGCTAAATATGGTGGTGGCTCTTTAATGTTTTGGGGCTGTTTTCTGCCAGAGGACCTGGACATTTTCTTAGGATACATGGCATCATGGACTATCAAATATCAATAGACATTAAATAAAAACCTGACTGCCTCTGCCAGAAATGAGCCGTGGTTGGATCATCAAGTATGGCAATGATCCAAAACATACATTAAAATCATACACAAAAATGGTTTACTGACCATAAAACCAAAGTCCCACCATGGCCATCCCAGTCCCCTGACTTTAACCTCATAGAAAACTTGTGGGGTGAACTGAACAGGAGAGTCCACTATCGTCAACCTTGACATTTGAAAGATCTGGAGAGATTCTGCGTGAAGGAATGGTCTCGCATCTCTTGCTTTGTATTCCCCAACCACATCAGGCATTACATGAGAAGACTCAGAGCTGTTAACTTGTCAAAGGTAGGTAGCACAAAGTATTGATTCAAAAGGTGCGACAATAAATAAATTACATGTATATATGTAAGAAAATATAGGCCAAACACAAACTCCGATCGGGAACAACACATAAATATGTATGTGCATCAAAAATAGGCAGAGTCAGTTAGATGCAAACAAAGGTGAAACACTTAATACGAACAAAAATAGACGAAGAATATAAAAAGAAGATAACAAAAATATGAAACAAGTCTTACAAAACCTTCGAGAGGAATTTAGTTCATGGCATCTGTCTTATGCATTCCTGAGGATGGAGGGAGTGTTGGGACGTGAAGTGTCCGTGGATGGCAAGTACATCTTCATTCGACCTCTCTTCCCATGCCTCTCCATGTCTTACACAGGCCTAGCTTATATGTGCCTTGGATAGTGATATCAGTATATTGGTCTTCACCTAATTGGGTAAACATGCTCACTAAGATCTTTATGTCTAAACCCTATTTTAGGTGGTCACTGTAAGCCTACTGTAATGCCCTTTTACAGTTACAACTACCATGCATTAACAAGTTACCATCCTATCTATAGACTGCCTGTTCAGCAAATCCTTCATTCCATAATTAACGTCAAGGAAACCTTGAAGCCTATCATTGAAACATATTAATATATCTTAATTATCATTTATTTATGCCCAATGATTACATATCTTTCACTATTGCCTATACTAATAATTTCATATGGTCCTTTCATATATTATTGAGGTTAGAAGAGATGTTAAATGTGTTAGAATATTTTACAATATCTAACATTTTTGTTTTGGATAAACTTGTGTTGTGTTTGCAATTGTTTGATATCCATGAGAGCAGAGTATTTTTGTGTTTGAAGAAAAGATAAAAAGGTTAGACAAAGACAATTTTTCACAGCCTTCTTTGCTTATATTTACCAGGGTTTCCAATATTTGTGGAGGGGACAAATGCACGCAAATACATATACACACACACACACTATCTACCTATCTATCTATATATATAGAGAGAGCGAGAGATAGAGATAAATATATATATATATATATTTACACACGTGCATATATACATACACAGGATCAAAAGACACCAAAGTTGAATGTTTCCTTTAAATAAATAACTGATACACTGTATATGCAGACATGTATATAAGAAAAGTCTACTTGCTAATAATGGATATTGAAAATTGTTGTTTTGGTTCTGTAAGAGGGTATATATCAAGCTAAAAGCAAAGTAATACATGTTTATTAAGCAGATGCTTTCTCCAGTGCATTTCTACACGCTAATAGCACACATAACATTCCCCAAGCTATTAAACTCCTATTTCTACAGCAAACATCCATTATATTTTGCACTCAGATACAGAAACTTTTGTTACCTGGCAACAAGAATAAGAGAATGACTCTATGTTTTACACAAAAAAAATTATGTTTCTGTAAAACACTAAAATAAATATATTTATACATTAGTACAAGATAGCTTTATAGTGCTTGTCATCACATATGAAGTGTTATTACATTCATATTTATAATATTATTATCCTTACCCAGAACTGTCCATGCAATAAAAGCAATAAAGACACTGATTTAAAAAAAAAATATGTTTAAAAAATTGTAAAAAGAAGGACAACTGTAAAACTGTTTTAAAGGATAAGTAATTACGCAGCATGCCCTTTTTTATTGTCTGCTATCCTTTCGGTTAAAAATATCGCATGGCTGTTAGATTTCATTTGCCATTTCGGGCATTTGGAAGAGGACAAGTCACTAATCTATTTTCAGGAAACAATACAGCTAGAATTTATGGTGGCCCTCTGTATTAGTTTCAAGTAATAACACAATGCCTTTTAGCCAAGGAGAGGAGAAAGAGTTATGAGTTATGCAGACATAGAGGTGAGAAGTTTGGACCAAATAGTTTAATCCACATCACAGCCTAACCTATGAGAAATATGGTAGTTGACAGAAATGCTTTCTTTAACACCTTATAGATAAAAAGAAGCATTTAAGAACAGCAGTCTTTTTATGAAAAAGTCTGTGTTTTATCAACATATTTGTAATCAATACAGCCTTTGATTAAGATTGAAGTGGCTGTTAGAAACCTTGTCAGAAGTACTTCTGTAGTTTATTTTGTGGGCCACAGAACATTGGATATACTGTCTTTGGTGTTGACTTCATACATTATACAATTTTAAAACCACCGTCGTGTTGCATATTTGGACTTAAGAAGTTGGCCAAATGCTAGGTTTAATCTCTGTGATACGAATTAAAGTAGGTAAGATTTATGCTGAGAATGCATGACATTTGGAAGGCAAAGGTTGATATACTGAAAGGCTGTAACATTTAGCTGGTCGTGAAGTAGGTGGGTAAAATTGTGCTTGGTGCAAAGTTTCATGAGGTCATCAAATACACCTCTATGGTGCCTTTCGCCATCAAAACTATTTCTTTTTGAAACTTAATTCTTGAGTAGTGTTTTAGTTGGTTAGAACTGCCAATCAGACAATATTTGCCTCAAACAGAATACTTAAAACAACCATAAACAATAAGATGACATTATGCAATTTGATTTGTATTACGCTATTATTGTGATTAAGAATACTAGTTCATAAGTTAAGTAACAAAGGGATTGAACAGCATCATTATCATCAAGCAGGACTTGTTGTCATCACAGATGTCGTCACACCAAACTCCATTTATTAAAACATCCTAAAAGCATGTGCTTTATCTTTCAGTGTAATTTATTACAGTTATTTGGTTTAATGCTAAGATACTATTTTATTCCATAGAAGAAGTTACAAAGATGCTATCAGAGGACACTAACTTAAAATGGGACATTCAACATTATAGGAAAAATAACCATCCAAATCTTGAGAACAAGAAATCCGTTTCGCTAATAACATTCACATAAATAGGTTACCTAACACACAATCTATATGTTTAATTAAGTTAGTTAATATGTCAACAAACATGGGTTTTGACCTCTAATGCTTATGAAGTGATCATAAGTAACATTTCCTTTTCAATGAATCTTGAGTTTAATCTTGAGTTTAGGCTAGCCGCTAGGCTATAAAAACCCTGCATACCTTTTCTTGAGTAAGCCTCTGAAGGTGAATTCCAGAAGACATCATCATCGCAAACATGGTCAACATGTACTGTTGGACTTTGGCTATTCCTGTCACCAAGGTGTTTGCCACAGACAAAAGTCCCACCTTTTCAATGACACTCTGGAAGGCAGTAGGGGAGTGACGAGTAATTCGACATAATGCCTTAAAAAGAGAAATACACACATACATAAATATTCCTTGGTTTTCCCCTGATATAATTTATTGCATTTTAGTAAATCATTTTGGAGCTGACTGGCAGAAAGCATATCACATGGCAGGCTATATGTTCCCCCCCAAACACATTTCCTGCAAGCCAAATAGTGTGGTGGGGGGGCAGGGCCGGCCCAAGACATAATGCAGCCTGGGGCAAAGTTTGAAATGCCAGCACCGAGACCGAGCTAGAGGACTCGCAGAGGAGAGAGAGGGACGCCGAGCGGGTACTGACAACTTGGTAAGCGAAAACCACTCGGCGTCCCTCTCTCTCCTCCACCCTCCAAAAGGCGCCCTGGGTGGGGGGTGAATATGGGAGATTCAGAATCCCTCCATGCTTTTGCAAGGGGGACTCCTAGAAAGGGACCACTCAGCTATTACATGCATTAGAGGAGTGTTCATTAAGGAAACATTACCATCTCAGGAGCCATACAGCTTTCTTTAAAGTAAAGAACAAATAAAAGCATTTGGAAGGCCTTGACTGTTTTTCCACAAAAGTATTAACATTTACAATCCATATTTTTGCCTCCTCACATCAGCAAAGTTATCTGTAAATGGCCTGGATATACGTAACCTACAAATGAACAATTGATTAAATATACTTTGGGAACATTGGCTATAAAAGTTTCCTTGGATCTGAGATATATGATCTTCAGATCACCAAGAAAACTAGGTCTTGAGGAAGCTGTAGCCTGATGTGGGCAAGAGATGAAAATGGTAAACATGACCCTTAAAATGCTCTGTGTGTAATGCTCCCAGCACTCTAAGCCGTTATGCACAAGCTTGAACATTATGTGAAACGTAGCCCATAAGGAAAAGTAAGGGCACATAGAGTAGGGCAGGATTCATAGAGTAGACTCGCAAAAGATATGTCGGCCAGTAAATCAAACCATAGACTAAACTGAGAACAAATAAGACTTGCAATTTTTGCTGAATGTTTCCATTCTAATATCAAAATCAACATTTGTTGTTGAGGACTGGTACATATATTGAGAAATAGTAGTTATTTATAAAAATCAATTGCCTAATAGTATGTTCCTGCGGATTGCTCCACTTTGGACCATAATAGCTCTTTAGACGTACGTAACGTTTACAAATTCTACATACCGATATCGCTGTGACGCGGAGAGAATCAACAGTAGAATGGGTAAAAAGATACCACAGCGCAGGTCCAATCTCTCCAGTAATAAATCCTTGAACATGAGGAGCGACTGTTGTGCAGACATTTTCAACTATTTTTGCAGCCAGATGATGTATAACTAGCTCTTCCTGTAAACACAGACAAATAAATGAAGCATTAATACTTACAACATGTACAGAACATCAGAGACCCTCAATTTGCCAAAGCAAGCTCCAGCAGCATCCCTCACTGGCCCACATAACATCTGTTTCTTAGTATTTCATTCTATGTGCTTGAGCAGCTTAATGCAATATTTTCTGTAAAACCGATGAGATGAGAATATACGCTGCACAGATGTTTCAGGCACTCTATCTACCTCTATTTTTTTTCTTTAAATGTGTCATCACACTACAAATTAATGTACTGCTGTTGTGCCTGGCAAAAAAAAGGCTTGGTTCTACACTGAACTTGTCTACGGATCCATAATTCGTAGTCTACTGGTCAAAAATTGAGTTTAAAGTGTTTAAAACCATGTTCTTGGCTTGTGCCCCTTGTGTGACAAACAGGACAAGCATCTTTCACCCACCGCAAACAGGGGGGGGTAAATATTCGCAAAACCGGATGAAATATGCATTTTACTCAGATGGGGTATTATTTTAATGTATTATTTTATAAAGTACAATAAAATCAATAAAACTTTCCAATGCCAAGATTCATAGTGTATACCAAGAGTTAAAAAACCCCTGAAAAGTTGCAAGAAGGACAAAAATATATCCAAGCACAGTACAGTTTATTATTTGTTATAGAGACTTTATGCAAGTAAAATACTCCTGTGATAGGGGTATTTTGAGGAAAAATAAAAATGTCTATATGACAGCACGCTTGCTTATCATAGGGCTACATTTTCAGGCACAAATTATGTTGACACATAGCTAGCAAAATTGTCTATATAGTATATGATCTACTTTATTTTCTCGGGGTTTATGATCATAAAACGAATATTGAAATAGCTTTATTAAATTTATTCTATATAACAAATCCAAATTTAGAATCTAAGGTGGAATACCGTATATTACAGTAATTGTCAGTTTTTTTTGTAAGGGATGTTGTAAATGCAACACATTGTACCGTGGGTGTGCAACCATGCTGCTCACAGCCACATGACCACAGAAGGTCCTCTTAATAATATTAATGTGAAGAACATGGTAGCAGTAGGAGACCACTGGTTTCCAGGAGCTGAAAGGAGGAATCACACTTTCAAAAAAAGAAAATCACTGTTACATAGAGGTTTTGTACTTTTGAATCAATATCAATTTAATATTAACATTATTAGTCAATACTGCATGGCATAAAACAATATATCTAATAAACTCTTCATATTGTAATGCATGCTGGCATACATCTTCTTCTTTACAGATAAAATAGTAAATATATACATGAAAAGATCTGTGGGTACATCTTAAAAACTTCCTCTTTGGTATGGTAAAGTATTAACAAGATATTATTTATTGGTACTAAGTACCGTAAATCAAAATGGATTTGGGGGGAAAATAAATCATTGATTTGAAGGACTGTCTTCCATGACTTAGGCAGCTTCAATCTCAACAATGAAAATAAGATAGGCTTCTTTTCATTGCTACGTCTATTCCTTTCTTCTTTAATAAGCTCCCTATTTTTTTTCCTGGTTAAGTGGCATATAAAATTTATGAGCAGTGTTTCGATATACCATTTGTACGAGAGCCTCCTTTATTCTTATTGAATCAAAAAATGTTTTCTCATCTTCAGTCATCCACTTATTGATCGGTTTGTACGTCTAAAGTCTGCATAATTGGCGTTGCTATTAAGTAAAAGTAGAAAGCATGCATAGTTTAGAGGCTATGATGTAGTCATTCATTCTATGTACTGCAAGGCAATGATATTTTCCACAGATTAATTAGAGTGGTATAATTACACCATAAAACAATTACTATGGACTAAAGAAAAACAAAATACTTCATAATCAGCAATAGAGTAATAGAGTATCAGCTGTATTATAACACTTCATTATACAATGTTTTGTTAGTTTTCATATACAAAACAACAATGTCCAACTTTATTATTTTTTATCTTTTTCATATGGGCTGGGGACACAGAAGATGCAGTGATGGCAAGTCCCAAACTACAACATCACAAGCATGAATAGGGTAAGGTGCACCCTCCACCCAGTAATGCACTTGACACCTTTTTTTGCACAGTAAGACACCCCAACACACATGCACTTACTCACTTACACCCTACACTTTCATGTTAACACATATCCCTTCTCACACACACACCTACCCATACACATCCATACTCACACAAACACTTTCCCATACACATCCATGCTCACACACCAATACTTACACATACATGCTCACAGACATTAAAGCATTCACATCCAAGTTCACACATACACATTCATGCTCTCACACATACAAACACTCTCACTCTAATGTACATACAGTCATACATGCATAGTCCCTCCCTTAGCCTCCCTCTTCTTCCCTCACTCCCTCCCTTACCTCAAACACAGCTTTCCCTGCAGCTGTGAACAGCCTGGCATTTAACCGCAGGGTAAAGTGACCCCACTATGTTCCTGCCTTCCTGATTGGCTATAAAATTGTTCACAAGAGGTTGGTTCAACCGGGCCTTTTGTGAACAATTGTGGTCCGGTCTGGGGGAAGCCCGTCCCTGCGTGTGAATGTAGCACCCCCTGATGAGTGGATGATTTTTAATTTGTAAATCCGAGTGTTTCATGAAATCTCTAGCCCAGTGATGGGAAAAAAAGAGTAATTCATTGTTATATGGATATTTTCATGATGGGACATTAGAAGGGCCTTTGTTTTGCTAATTATTTGTACCCTGAGACCTCAACTAGAGGGTTTCTAATAAGTTGGTAATAGAAGAGATTGTACAGGGGTTGAGATGTGCCTAAAATTTAAATGTACCTTTATTAGTACATTTAACCTCAGGAAGGGATATTGTATTTGCCATGTCTAATGGCGCGCAACCAATAGTAAACACCCTTGCCTACTACCCTTGTGTAATGAACAAACATATCAGTATGAATAACGATATTTAATTTTCCTGAGGCTTATAAGCCTCTATACAGCTACAGAAGATATTATGTCATCAAATCCCTGCATAAACAATTATGTTTTAACATATCTTCACATGTGTTTAATAACACGTTAAAACCGCAAGCTGTTTTAGACATCTTGTCCGCAGCATCACCTCATGTGTGGAGGAGGTGAAATGGTTCCCATATAAACTTGCACAAAAATCTCTATTACTCATTGTTAAGGATTTATTCCACTCTGCATTATCTGCAATCTTTGATATACTATCTTCTGTTTTCTAGCACAAAGAATTCAATGAATCAACCAGTTTATCAGGAAAGGCAAAGTCTGTATATTGCTGCCATATTAATGTCTGTGAAACAGACTGCCAAGTGTTTGTGCATATCTGAAAGACGAGTAGGGTGGTAATAGGATAGTAAACCATGTTCACATTTTCACAAGACAAGGATGTCCAACACAAACGCATTCCAGCAAAACATATAGACCTAAAAGGTTTACGGAGGAGACTTATGATTCAGGTAGAAAAATGTTTGGTCTCTTCAGCTGTAGTGTACAAAAATCCAAACAAGCATTTCCTCCAATTGTCTCCTAATCTTTTTAATCCCACCTAAATTCCTCTCTTGTGCAGGGGGTTTATTTTAAATTGCTTATATAAGCCCTTCATAGCATGAGATGAGATTCTGGTCAACTGCAAGGAGTCTAACTCTCTATATGAACAACTCCAGAGCTCTGCACCCCTATCCTTATGTTGTTAAAAGCACGCATTTCCCACATTGGGGATCCAACAGCATGTTATGGACACTGTCATGCCTGTACTTTTAGTACATTAAAATGGTTTGCTGCCATCAGGAATGTTTGGGCCCTGTACGGATGTCATCAACATTGTAACCCCATTTTACTGTCCCCACGCTGTAACTGCCTCCTTTCCACTGTCCACACCTTTCTCCACCCCTACCTAAGTGTGCACATGCCTCTGTTTCTCTCCCTCGGCCCAGTGTCCATAACCTTCTGCTGCTCCCCCTCAAATCTTTGTACCCTTCTGCTTCCCTCCTTTCAGTGTCCTTCTCCCTCCTTACCTAAGTGTTCATGCTACCC
>VKOC01000006.1:22669375-22681835 GCA_009364415.1 Spea multiplicata
TAATGTTGAAATTCAAAACATCATTTATATACGTTATATAAACATAAACCAATGCTGTGTCTTGTCCAATCCACCTACCAAATCAATGCCTCGTGGAAAAAGAGGAAATGCTGAGGTGCTATTTAAGACAGAATAGAAATTCCATAAACTTTTGTTTTAAAATAAATAACTCATTGTGTCACCGCTTCCTCTTTAGATTTTACACAGGGATAAAACATTTTTATAGGGACAGTATCTTATAGTGTTTTTCTCTCCCAGAAATATCCTTCATGGGTCTTTTTTATTTTTTTTTTTTTTATGTCTTGGGTGCCTTGTTAAATAGTTTCTAGTTGTCATTCACAGCAGTTTTGCCCTTAGGGTTATGGGTTACTCTATAAATGTGGGGAATACACTTTCTGTTTGTGAGCAAAAGAGCTAGATTTGTCCTATCTACTTAGCACATCAATTTGGCAATGCAGCTCGTTCCTTCTCAGAAATGAACTAGAATGTGATATTACATTTTAACATATTTCTTTGCCATTTTTTCTTTACAAATGACACTCATACATCACAGTCACTGTACCATTTTAACTTGCTGTAGGTGATATGATTTATCATAAAATGTCTCGGCTTTCAATTTACAGGGGAACGAGTTTGCACAGACTTGGCCATAATCTCTAATTTGTTTGAGATTAGTCTGTTAGATTGTAAAAGGGAATCAGTGTCACGGCAGGATAAGCGATAAAAACTTGGCCCAAACATTTGTGATACATAATTTCTCTATTTCACATATTTTATTTTTTTGTCAACAAAATGGATTTTTTTTGTACACCAGCTGGTTTTACGTGATAAACTGGCTCTATTTGTATCAGTAAAGTTACTTTTCTAGACTATTTAATTTTTGTTGCTTTACAAACTGCGATTTAAGGATTTTTCTTTTCATCTGAATAATTATTTCTACCTGTAGCATGTGGTTTTGTTTTTGTCAATTGTGCATAGGTTTATTCTTCTCTTGCCCAGGTTAGGGTGACCCCTAACAAATTATTTTCCATCCTGCAGTTGGCTCCAAGCAATAAATACTTCTTTATTTGACATTGTACCTTTTACAAATTACAGTCATTCTAGTAGCCATCCAATTTTATCATGCTGCAGGTTGGATCAGAGATGGCTCAGTTTTCAGCTTATAGTAGTTTGTACAAACATGGCTGGACATAAGTAATGTCGGCGAGACTACTGATTGCAGGAATCTGTGCCAGTGCTGCGTAAGATAACTTAAATATTTGCTCAAAATGTCTGCAAAATAATTTCTGTACCCCTTTTTTTTGCACGACAGCTGGCATTACATGATAACCTACTACTTCCTTTTTTTCCTTTCCAGGCCATTTAATTGTATTGCTGTGCAAACTCCTATTTAAGTATCGTTCTTATTTATTTTATGTTTTTTTTTTTACTCTTCCTGGTTTTTGTGCTAGTTGCGTATACACTCAGCCTTTCTTCACTCAGGCTGTCCAGAAGAGAACACAGAAGTTATGTAGATATGTATTGGAGGATGCTAACCAAGTAAATCCCCTTTTCCACAATGAGTGGATATATGTTACAATAGACTATCTAATGTCCCAAGCAGCCTTACCAACGATGTAATTTAATGTTCTTTAATTTAAAAAAACAACACTCTCACTTTCTAAAGAAGCACTAGAGCACTCCATGATTGCCGCTGGAAATCTTATCGAAGCTGTTCTGGCGCTAGCTGGAGGTGAGTATCGAAGTGTGTGCATTACAGAGGAGGACTGAATGTATCTCTTGCAAGGCAAAGTGCTTGGCAGGGATGGGTCAGGGAAATACTCCAAGTGTATACAGATGGTTCTTATGTACCCCTGTATGACACTATCCCAAGTGTCACTTTGAACACAATGTCTGTGTGACTACTGTACTTATTATACAGACTGCGCTCAGTGTACCTTCCCTTTATTATACTATAAACTTAGAAGGTTAAGCATGTCTGTTCAGAGTTGTAGCTAGCTCCTTTTTCGCTAGGCGAAAATGGAATATTGTACCCCCCCCCGCTATATTTTTACAGAGATAAAAATATGCCCTCACACGAATGCTCATATACACACATGCCTGCCCTTAAACTAATATATACACTGGCCATATACACACCTGCCCATACACACACACAATGGCTGGCAGCTTACAGCATCCCTTTCTCCCCATGATCTACCTCTTTTCTCCACATCAGATAACCCCCTTCCTCACTATTCCATTTATATAGTGGAAAAAAAGTAAATGAACCCTTTGTGCATTAGCCCACACTGTGAATGCTTGAATGATGTATTCATTATGAACAAGAACAATACAGTAATTTGTGTAGTATCAGATTGTTCATTGTGGTAATTTATAATGAAGATCATATCATATTTTAAGATAAATATATACATAAATGCTGGTAATTCCAAATGGTTCCTATATATATATTATATAAAATATATATTATATATATATATATTATATATTATTAATATATATAATATAATATATTCATAAGACTAATATTAGTTAAGAGGTTCTGTGGAGAGAAAAGGATAGGATTTGAGGGAATATGCCTTGAAGAAGGGACCTAAGCAAAAGTCTCATTGGACCCGTTTTTATATTTATATGTACGTATGTGTTTGTGTATAATATATAAAACATTTAAAGATGCGCTGTGAATTGATATTCTTATAAGGGGCTATTCATCAAAATAATTGTAGAATTCGCAAAACAAGCTGTGGCAGTTGACATGCGTTCCCAAATGATACTTATTTCTTTCCCTTTCCCTCCAACGACTTCATTATCTCTGTGTGTGATGGAACCCTGAAGCAAATGTCAACCTTGGTCACGTAGCATTATATTATCACATCATCACTTTTCATTTATTTTTAGTGGCTGGTTATTGTTATGATTTTAGGAGATGGTAATGTTTGACCCTTAGGTATAAGTTCATTAATGTTGGGGAGGTTGGAACGTTTTATGTAAAAGTATAGGTACTGCCTTTTTTCAAAAGTCCGTTTGAGCAAATTCGTTTAAGAACATAACACACAGGTAAGACAAATCCCTGCCTCACAGCAATGCGGCTCTGATTGCTCCTTTGCTCAGAACAGTGGTAATATATTTTCCTGCAGAGACTTCTATGTTCCTTGCAATTGCACGATTAATGTACTTTAAAAAAAAACTCTCTCTCATTTCCATAGGGTTTAGATGGGTTTGGGTTCATTTATTCCCCAAAAAGACCTTTTCAGTTTGAGATGTTTATTTATTTAGAAATATTTCTTTGCCTTTTCTTTTTTACAATGGTCTGTACCATACTTTTGATTCAAATGAGGTACAGAGTCACTTAACTTAAATTTGAGTTAATTAGAATAGGCCAGAATAAGGAACTTTTAATTGTCGCAAGATTGTCTTTATTAGTAGAAAGGTCCCATTTTTCTATATACCAAATTATAATATGATTTAATAATGGTAAACGTATGTGCGTTTTTTTAGGCCAGTTTACAGTTAAGGAACATTGAAGTCTGGGTTGTTGGGCCAAAAAAAGTCCTGGCTTTGAACACAAATGATTAACTCGGTTCAATCCATTTTTCTTGGGCTGTCGGTGTTCATGCCATAATATTTAGAAAATCTAGCCTGGTTCTGGCTTTCGAGGCCTGGAGTATTACACCTCTGTTCTAAATAATGAGCAGGTGCAGCACATGGACACTTAAACTCCTCAAAACCACAGAAGTTCCCTTTTGCTCTCACAGCAAGGAGAGACCCTTGCAGAGTCTGGAGTAGGCTTTCTGGCACCTGGTTTAGCTCGGCATGGTGGGTAGGTAAAGTCAGGCCAGACAGCGCTCCAATAGGGGCACAACTTTATTTTTATCATATTTTTATAGCATGCTGATATTTAAATTCACATAGATACTGTCACAGCTTTTGAAGAAGAAATGGTTACCCTTTGTAATGTAAAAAAGAGGCGAAGAGCTGAATTTAGTGGTACTGGTTGGTTCTTTACCTAATCTTTCTCACCAGTGTTGTATATTTTCTTCTGGGGACCCTTTGGATGTAAGTGTTTCTCTATTATCCTTGTGTTGACGGTATTGTTCATTATATGTTTTGTGTTTGCCTTACAAATACCGTAATTATCTTGTGTAATATTTAATAATTGTAAATTTACAAAGAAGAGCTGGAACCTTATGTTTCAGGGGGTGATTAAAGCCAAATGCCCCCCACGTCTGCAGTAGACGCTTCCATGCTGTGGCAGGCTGGCATAAGTCATTTGAAGAATGTTTAGACTGGCCCAAGGGGACCCCTGGGTAGGGTTGCAACCTTTTACAGATCTGTTTTCTCGATACTTCTTTGACCGGTTGTGTCTAGGGTGTGGATGAGGTGTGAAAAAGAGAAAGCGAAGGAAAGTAAGGAGAGGAGAAAAAGTATAGAGAAGAGGGGATCAAAAGAGAGAATGTATTGGAGAGAAGTGGAAAGTAAGGAAGATGAAATGAAAACTAAAAGAGAGGGGACTACATATTACATCTTAAAAGATCTGCTCATAGTAGTAGGGCTCCAGACAGTGTCAGTCACCATCATCTTACCAGCACTCACAAGACCGTGGGTCATCTCCAGAGTCTTCAAAGTAACATGCACAACGTTGTACTCTAACTCAAATTACTTCTGTGCCCCACCCAACACCGTCTCTCATACAGGATGTGTTCTGGGCACATTTCAGGGCCATGCTATGTGCAAAAAACAGACCCTTTCACTTGTCCAAAGGCTGCCCAGTGAAACCCCCCTGCTGTGGAATTTGGACTCGTATGGCCACAGCCCGCCATTTCCCATACCATATAGATGAAAATCCGGGACATATCTCTTCATTCCTGGGCAGGTGGCAATCCAGTTCCTGCACATCAACCTAGATATGCTGAACTTCAGAAACCGCGCAACTGCCTATCACAGCAATAACTCAACCGTGATAAATCTTTTTCCAGCAATGCCAATGCTTATTTTAGGATTGACGTATTATGTTTGTCACTTAAATTATTTAACAGCCAATGCGAACACCTAATTGCTAGCAGAGAGCACATACCAAATAGCGTGCCAGTCATTAGAGGTCTTGCCTGCAGAAATAATCATTCACAAAACTAAAAGAAAGCTGTAATGGCGAGTTTACTAATCATATAATACATATAACTGGATTATACTGTAAAATAATAAAAACAAATGTAAGGAGTATAAATCAGTGGGGGGTAGTCAGGTTTCATAAGACAGCAAGCTTTGGGAAAAATATACATCATTTCCTTGTCAGTATAAAGTGATGTATACACCACCCCCCCAAAAAAAAACAACCAAGAAAACCCAAAACATAAAAATACAGTATATGTATATGCCAGTAATTTGGTAATATTTCTAAATTCTTTATTGAAATTACTTGTAGCAATGCTTTCTGTTTTGGGTTCAGTGTGATTTGTGGCTTATTTTAAAGTTTAATTTAAATCATTACCTTCTAGAAGCTAAGATCAGCAGCAGTCAGTGGCAGAGTCAGTATTATTAGTTTCTTGTCGTTAACAAAGGTACCACATATTTCCAGTGCATTTAATAATATAACAGGGAAAACTCAAGGGCTGGCTCATGGGTCACTCGTTACCAGACACAGTGATCTAGAGGAGCACAGATTTTATCGAAAGATGTGAAGAGATCCTGGTAGAACATTTCAAGACATCAGATGACACAGTTATAATCCTAGTTAAAAAAGCCATTATTTTATAGATACATCCAAGTGTAATGCGGTGTATGTTCCTGCTTATCACATATAATTTATCATGTGACAAGTACTGAATGCCTAGGGTTACGGCAAAATGATTGCATTGCTGTAATGATGATACATTACTTTAGTAAGGGCCATGTCTTTGCTAACATGATCCTCCAAAGGCATTCTATGTCCACGTCTATTGCTTAAATAAAAAAAGAACGTATGATTACCTAGCATTACCAGCCATCGGCATCCAAGATGCCAGGCAACTTCAGAGACATCACTGACTTCCATGGACCCATTGCAGGAGGCACTGTATAATATATAGTTAAATCAGTGAGATTTCACACCTATTAAATTATACATTATGTAGCAACTGCTCACCCATTCTACCTAGAAACTTACCTATGTTTGTCCTTCATAATAGTGAAGTAAGAGAGCTAAAGCCACAACTCTCCTGCAATCTCTGCCTTTAGTGAATAAGCCCCATTTTTCTATATCGCGTCATGGAATTACGTGCATTATATTAACATTGGTTGGTAAGTGTGCGTGAAATAAACTATAAACCTAAAAACTGTATAATAAAATATATAGTATCACAACTACAGGTTATTTATATGGGCTCTTGCAGAATTTGGGGCCTTGATGGCCCCTTTCTAGGGATTGGGGCCCGGTGGCCCTGTTGTTAGCCTGGGGAAGGGCAATAGGAGCAGCATGGGCTGGGACAGGACAGGGAGGGGGCTGTCTTTAGGTTTGTACTTGGCTCCAAGATTTCTGATGGTGTCCTTGAGCTCTACCCGCCTTAGGTCACCTACCCGTTCTACCTGTATTGTCAAATGTTTAAATGTGGACATTCTTCACCTAGGCAAATGCATTTTGTTAACTTCTTTCTCTCTTATTAAGTGAAAATCATAAAAGTAAATGCAAATGTAAAATATAAAATCACTACCCCTTCATCTGACCACTGGCCTAGAAACCAGCTGCAAGAATAATAGATCCTCTCTTGAACTGATTTACACTTCAAAGTAACAAATACATTAATTTGCTTGGAAAAAAATACTGTTAATGCACTTTTACTTTGTTGTAAGAATTAATTGAACAACCTAAAAGTTCTATTTACATTTCCTTTGACTTGATATTTACTTAATTATTGTCCGCATTAATTAACTGTGTTTATTGAGATGAATTCTAATTGTATTTTGTTTTCAAAATTTAAAGCATTTACCGCTTACCAAGGGTTATGCAGCGAGAAAATGAAGAAAAAAAATCCCATGAGATTGTGTGATGCAAAAATTAATTTTTAACTGATTAAAGCGCCATATTTTGCCACGCTTCTTTGGTTTTTTCCCTCCGTGTCCTATTTTCTGTTCCGTTCCTACCTACTCTGGCTTAGAATTAAATTTAAGGGGTTCTTTATGTTATATATATATATACCATAAGTTTACATCATAACTCTATCTACAAAATACTTGTGATTCCAAGAAAGAAACCTTTTAAAGCTGCTGTACAGTTTTGGTAATTTACATGCGTGATGTGTATCATTACAATCAAAACATGTAAATTGAATCCTTGCATACTGAAATAATGATGGTCTATTTGTACATCATACAATCAGTAGATTCATGCAAGAACACAGATTAATGTATACTGATGTATGCTTCTGAATATGGCAATTTTGTCATATTGTCAATTTTGTCATATTGTCAAGAAATAGAAACGCTGTCAAAAATCTTGTCATTTGATGCTCTCGAGGAAAAAAAAGTGCATCCTTGGCCTTTCTTGCCTTGCAGGATCACATGCAATCAGATGTTGCTTGCTGCAATGTTTACTAAATGTATTTATTATCATTTATGTCTTATCACATTTCTCTATCGAAAACTGTAGTATTTGTTTACCGAATGTTATGGATGCTGTGTGGGCTTGGCACATTAAACCATAGTGTAAAATGGGCAGGTTGAGGAGATCTCCCATGTAAATAGCCCATTGGGCAGCATCGCACATTGGCACATGATTCCCCAGTAGAGCACATCGACCCTTGTTTTGATTTAGGGTTGCTGCCTTAGATACACCGCATGAGTTGTCTACTGAGACTGGCTGAATTAACTTCTTTAGTAACAAACGTTACCTTTCAGTGGCCCTCCATTAGATGATTGATTACAAGACCGGGATGCTGGCATTCTGTCTAAGGTCCAACATTTGGACAACGCACGGTTACTGTAGGAACACACATAAAACAACCTATAGTTGAGGGCAGCATCCGTGGTTAATGGTTACCCTAACACACAGCACAGGATGTCATTCTTATTTATTCCAATAGAGGAGGTCCTGGCACACTTATATTATTTTGTTCTTGGTTGTAACTGGTGCTCCACAGCAGCTGCTCTCATCTGTTATAGTTTCCTGTAGTTAAAAATCATGGAAATGGTTGAGCAAAAATGATTTTGCCTTAACACCATTAATACAGACACTCATGGCAAGAAAACTTATGTCTACTTCTTCCAGGACATGTCCCTGGAAGCTGATGAGCATAAGGTTAGGCTTCTATCATTGCTCTGCAGAAACAAGAGAACGAGTGGTCTATAACAACATGGTTATGGATTCTTTCCAAATGAGGCATGTTTAGAAATGTATATTTGTTTGTCATGCTGAATGTGGATAATGAAACCTGGCATAAGTTCAGCTATGGCCGTACAGCCTAAAATGATTCAAAATCATCATGCACTTTAATGCATACAGTTATTAGACATTATGTGTCATCCAGAATTCACACACAGTCCAGTCTTATACGAAGTGCTTATAACCAGACTAAGGAAATAGTTGCAGTTTATTCACCATAATTTGCTGTCACTTCCCTCAGCCCAAAACGTTTGATAGATGCCAATTTCTTACTATTTGCCTTCTTGACTTTAGTGGCATAGGAAAATATGATGTATTGTTTTTATGTTACCAGAGGATCTAATCTTTTGCGTTTGCCTCTTTCCAGACTGGTGATGTACATTGAAAGAGACAGCCGGAAAACCGCACCAGGAAAGGAGCAGCAAAGCGTCAACGAATACCTGTCAGTATGTCTGGACCTCCTCATCCATCACGTAGTGCGGCAGCTGCCGGGGATTCTGGGTAATTTATCACGACTCTGTTGCAGTTGGTACCTTGTTGTCTATAATTAAACCTAAGGCTAGGCTACAGCTGTTCCCTGACTGCAACTCTCATTGCCCCCACACAGCAAAATGGTTTAAGATGTATTTAAACAGAGCCTATTTACGTATTTGGTGTTTCATCAGATTATCTATAAAAATTAAGGTTTTCTGGAACAACAGAGCAAGAACGTTCAGGGTAGACAAATGGCTCTTTATGTGCCTTAAAATTCCGAGTTTGTAGTGTTTTGTGCAAACTATTTTTTTTTGCTTTTCTAAGTCTTTAGTTGAATCCTCTTGTTGTGATAGCTGCTGTGCTTTCATGGGTTATAATGTTTTATTGTGCAAATTTTGTTTCTTTATTGGCACATCTGCGTCTGGTTTGTTTCACCATTATATTTTTAGTGTGCGCTTTTGTTAACAAACCATTTTACCATGGTTATACATGCTTTTAATGGGCCAGGTTCTTATATTAAATTGTTAAATGTTTGGTCATCCAAAATACAAAGAAAGGGTAGTGTGATAGACCCTGTTGGATGATGTGATGTCACTTTTAGCTTAAGCACTATCCTCTAGGACAAGAAGGCCCAGGAACACCGAGTTAGGCTGGTCAGTTAGACTGACCAGCCTAACTACCTTCTATTAGACCCAGCTAAGCCAGACTTGGCTTGGGTAGCTTCTTTGGGGCTTCTTGCACTGGAAGAACAGGGGAACTTCCTCTCCTAAATCCGCACAGAACATCACACTGTACGGTTTCACAGTAGCATAATCTTTACATTACAATTTTGTATGGAGTGCCAGTATTTTGTATGGATTCCATAAAGCTAATGGGGATGGTGAGAATTCACATTAAACTTGAAATATGCAGTTTGACAAATTAATCAAGACATACTGGTAAAGAAGCAGAAACGGGCCCTGCTCTTGCAGGTTTATTAATCCTGCTGTATTTTGGAAGTTCTATCATGTTGCCTGAGTAACATTTAAATGTTGAATAAAAAAAGTATACAATGGGCAAATATAACCATTTGTGCGCCACAAATATGAGATAAGTAGGTCAGTGAACTTTATTTAACTATATAAAGAAACCGGTACAGCTGAGTGTTCCCTTCCCCATGAACTAACTTAGATGCTAGCATAAACACACATACACACTAACACTGCCTCTCACAATCTCACACTTACATGCTTACAGCATCATACTCCCCTCTATCAATCACACCTCCCTCACACCTCTCACATTTTGGCCCTCGCACCATTTCTTATAGCTGCTTGCACACTATGCTTGCAGTTATCCTTTTTCCCCGCGGGGTCACTTAACTCACTACTTGACCCTGTTGCACTCCTGCTTGTGAGCGTCTCCAAATCAAACCAGCCCTGTTTGAAGAATTTTGGACCAACGCAATTGCCCTTGGGCCAGCCCACCCTCAGTGGATCTGAAAAATTACACAGAGATTGCATTGGGGATCTAGCAGAGGCACACGGCTCCTCTTTAGGGTTGCCTGCTTAAGTGATCAGACAATTATGTAGACCCGCCGGGTGGTGAGATATGCTAGAATGAGCAATGTGATGATGTTAAGAATTACAATGGTCAATAGATCAACCAGATATACCAATTAGGGCTCAGTTTTATGAAAAGTACACTATTTATGTTTTCCATTCTCTCTGCTTTCTAATTAAAGGTGATATTCTGAGTGCATTGTCTAATGTGTCTGGACGGAAGCATCCATCAACTGTGCAGGCTAAACAGTTAAAGCAATGCCTCCCTAATATGGCTGTACTGCTTCATCTTGTCACATCCCAGGTATCATTACTTTACTCAGTATATAATGGCTCAACCACTGTTTTCTATAGATTTTCCAGCCTTATGGATTGCTTTTCGTTTGTATTAGTTCTTTTTTGTGTAAGGGCAAAATGTTGATATCACAAACGAGAGAAGCTAATGCATGAACCATCTGTATGCTCTTTCATTTTATTTTTATTTTGCATTTGTATTTAATTAACACTGCATAGATGCCACATGAATCACTGTTCAAATCATAGACTTCTGTTATATTATTTCTGTAATGCTTTGCTGACATTCGTCTTTAACGTTCTGTGAAATCTTGTTATCAGGTATTTCGATCACAGGTTATAACTGAGGACTTTCTCTACAGCTTTGGAACTTTGCTAGTAAGTGATTTTATGTGCTTTCCTCACTTTGGCAGGGACAGTTGAACTCTGTGTTTCCTTTTGATTTGAAGAATATGGGCTACTATTGCATACTTACAATACTTTTAATTCACTTGCAATGCCACATATCACCAGATGGGGCGCCTGCAACCTTCCATAGATATTGCAATCTGGTAATAAAGAATGTCAACAAACAATTGAATAAATAAGAGTTTAGTTTGTTTCCTTTCATCTTAAAGCGCCTTCCCTAAGCAAGGTTAATCTCTGTGTCAGTCAGGGCATTGTGAACCTTAAACAGAACAGCAACCTACATGCAGCTCACATGAATAATTTAAATTCATGGTTAGAGCCTTTTACCATAACCTCTAGAAGCTATAGATTGTAAGTATATAATAGGCAGATAATCTGAGTTACGAGGATAATCCTACACATTTGTATTTATGGGTTAACATGTTAGTCAGTATAGTAAGGCTCTGCCATTTTGTCAATGCCAAAATTTTACTACCGCTGTTATGTATTGCTTGGTTTGTATAGCACCTTACAACGGGACCTAACAATCAGTTTATCACCAAGCAATTTGGATTTCCAGAAACAAATGAAGGCATTTTATTTCTGAGCATTATAAATAAACTTACATCATACTTATTAATTAATAAGTTATAATGATATTAGTAGTAAGTATTGGGTTGTAAAGCTAGAGGCATTAGTAGCAGAAGGACGGAGGTCACATCTCTAGTCAGTCCTCGCCAAGAGTATTGTGTAGAGTTCAGGAGACTCCATCTCCAGATGTTGACACTATAGAGAGAGATTAGAGAAGGGCTACTAAAATGCCGAATGGTTTGCAGATAAAAATGATCAAAAAAAGACTAAGGGATGAGAGGAGATGCAATTGAAGTGTTTAGATGCTTAAAAAGGGTTTAACAAAACCGGGGCTGGATTAAGACAATGTAGGCCCCTGGGCTACAGGTACTGTGAGGCCTCCAGTAATATCGGATTGGGCATAATCCACTTGACAACCTTGACTGCAGGTATAGATCAATTGGAATTCACATAAAAACTCAGCATTAAAGCAAATTTGAGGTATATATCACAAGTTGCAAACTCCAAAGCTTGGTGTCCACACTGCCCACATAGAACCTGACCAGCACTCAGATAACACACATTGGACTTGCCATCATTGCCCCCAAACAGCCCAGCATGAGTCATACTTTGTCCCTTAAACACCCTGCCTGTGCCATCTTGGTCTCCAAGGTTCAAACACCCTCCCTGAGACATTGTTGAATTTCCACAAATCAATTATACATCTATGATGCACACAAACACCTTTATAGCCACTCACTAATTCACACTTTAATTCACAGTTTAATTCACATAATTCATTCACACAATTCATTCTCTCACTCATTCACACAAATCA
>VKOC01000006.1:22681935-22693143 GCA_009364415.1 Spea multiplicata
ACACTTACATAGACAGAAAAACACTGGCCCGCAAAAACATACCAAGACACACGCTATCATACCCAGACACACACTTACCCCTACTCAACCTATTCTTCAATGTAGCCACGCTACAACTGTGGTTTACTCAACATTATGTGGCCCGGTTAACCTTATATACTCCTGGTTTCAACTTTGTTTTAGTGGTCTTCGATTTAGTGGCAAAAACATTCTCTTGCACCCCTCATTCTTTTACATAGATGACAATATATTTAAAGCCTAGTACGATGGAGCAGTGAAGAAGCTTGTACAGAATAGGCTGCAGAGAAATGATTCTTTATGCAGGGGCAACTGAGCCAGGTCCACAGGGTGCATCGCATCCTGGAACAGGAACTAATTGCTCTGCCCCGTACTCAGTACACATGTACAAATTGTATTTATAGCACTAAAGCAGAGGTCTGAAAGAACAGACCTTGTGCTCCTTCAATTTAAGGCCGTTTAGAGGATGATCCGTGATCTCCCCAACCAGCCCTACACCTGGAACTGTTGATTCTATTGGGCAGTTGGCAAGTATGTGAGAGAGCGTTAAAGAGCATGACAATCTCATTTCTGAATGTAAAAAGTCTTCAAATTTTCATCCAAAAGGAATGGGGAGGAAATGGAATATGTAGTCCGAAAACGAATAGACCAAAAACAAACAAAAATGTATCCAAATCGTTTTTGGTCCATTTGCACAAGTCTATTATTTACTCATATATGTAGTTTATACACTTTATGAAAAATATTATGTACACATATTTCTTTATTGTATATATTTTTGTAACAAAAGGTGCATGTCTTGCAGCAACTGAAACATTTGAAGTCTATCTTACATGGCTCTTACATTAAACAAGTTTTGCCCACCCCTGATATATCAGTTAATACATAATCATAAAATAAATAAAATAACAAACTTAGAACCATTTGTGCTTTCTTTCCTAATGAAAGATATAAAACAATATCAACACAAGTCATGTATTTTGAATTTTTTAATAAATACTTCAAAATGGAAGTATATAAACTTTCAGAATAAGCTACAATTAAGACACAGTGTGGGTCCTTTAAAACTACTAACTGTCAGTTAGCTAAGTAGTGGTAAGCATGACCCCAAAAGCTACTGATTACTTGGAAGCCTCATGGGGATTTGGCCAACTTGTTGCTAGTATTGTTTCATGCGCTGCCAAGACTTACTGGGGAGTGGTGAAGTGTCAACAAGACTGGATGCTGTGTTACTGCTTCAAACGCTGATAGAGCTGTCCTGATCAGTTCATCTGATGCAGCTTGACCTGGTCACAAAAAAAGCCATTGTGATGTTGTAGGACTCTCGGTGACTCAATTAACCTTTGTTCTAGAATTTCTTTCATGTTGCGCATTGCCCCGAGATGCACTTACCCACTGCTCCTTCCAAATTAGTCTCACCAGCGTCCACACATTTAATTTGGTCCTGCGGAAAAAAAAAGAAGAAAAATGAAATATTCAGTACTTTCAATGCCTAGGAAAGAAAACTTCTCCACAATTTACAGAGACACCATATTGTATTTTGTTTCATGCAATCCATTACTGCTTGCGTATCACTTGCATTCACAATAGCCTTGCATGTTTTTTTTTTTGTTTGTTTTAATGGATATTTTGTATCTGAAATGTTCAAAAAGGAACACATTTGTTTTACACGGTGTGTGACTAGAAGCGTGGCGGCTTGAGGTAGGGTTTTAATCAAGACTTAAGTGAATTTTAACCTATTGGCAACTATTTATATAATTGAGTAAGGCATTTAGAGAATGACAATGTATTGCATTTACGCGTTTTAATTTATAAACCCATTATCTAATGATCTTAAGTGACTTTCCAGGCTTTATAACACCATGATACACTCATGCCCAGCAAACCAACTCATTATTCAGAGACAAAGTAATGAAACTACCCTTATGTTACATAGCTAGAAGATGCCTAAAAGTACATGGGCAGAAGTTATTTAATAGGCACTACTTATTCAATAAACTATAGATAAGTAATTTTGCATATTACAGTCTTCCCCAAATATCATAGAGAATACAATGTTCTCTTTCACAACAGATAACAAAAAACGTATTCTCAACTACCCCTTGATGATATGTATCTCCTGGTTATCTTTAGAAATATGAAAATCTGTCAGTTTTACCAACAAGGGACCTATGAAACCTGCCATCTTCCTTTCTAATTTACACTAGGCTCTCTATAATTAATGTGTGTTCTTCAGCATGCATCTTGACAACACAGCCTCTATGATTTCAAATAAAATAGTTGTTTGTGACATATGACAGTAGAACAACAAAAACTAGCTCAGTTTGAAGCATTTATTTCTAGGATATATAATTTTTCAGTATTTTGGCAAAAAGAAAAAAAAAACACTTCTCTTTGCTGTGCATAATACTATAAAATCTATATTTTGCTCCACTAGTCTACAATACCCAATGTTCTGTTTAGGTAGATGCGAGAATCAAACCTTTAGTCATTTTCTCATAGGTATCCATGTCCAAAGGTTCCTCAGGGTGTGGATGAGAAAATAATGTTCTGATTATATTATTTTTGCTTCTACTTGGTATTATAACAACTCTCCACTGGGATTTAGGGATAGGCCATTCTCCAATTCCATATGAATCTATTAGTGGTATCTGGCTAGTAATTACTATTTTAGACATGTTTGGTGTCCTCTGGTTCATACAGTTTTCCTCTTGGTATAGTTCTTCTTAGAAGAGGGAGAGAATACCCAGGGGATATCTTTTTAGAGAATCAGATCATCAAGTTGGAGAATACTGCTACTCTATGACAGATAGGGAATTTAACAGTATACTTGAAAACACAGATTTATTCTCCATTCACTCACCTAGGTCAGTCATTCAAAATTAATTTACATAATCTGGCTTCAATATAGCTTTAAATGTGTATCCATATTTCAAAGTTTATAATTGATTTCTAATGTGATTTATACAGTTAACTATGATACAACTTCCCAGGATAAGATACTCTGAGCTTTCCCTCTTCTGGTAGAAGTGGCTTTGCATTGTGCTGAGGCTAGCCACATGCTGTTTCCCTGGAGAAAGAATCAATGGACCTGGAGACTACAGGTCACACCAAAAGAGTTCACGGGTATGTACATACTAAGACCTTGCTCGCAGCATGGTATAATATACAAAATAAATAAACCAAACCATAAATACATCAGGTTTACAGGATTAAATTCCCTTTTCTTAGTCACTATTTTAACCTCACTGGTTCACAAAGATCTGATGGTTATATTGGCCAAAAGTAAAGGTGATTTGACATGACTCCATGTTATATGGAAGAGAAATCTCCATGGAAACTATGCTCTAGTACATAGATTGCTGTTATTGTTGACAGGGTCTCAGTATAAATGAGTAAGGAGTTAGGCTGACTTTCTAAGCTTTTGATCTTTCATTTGGCATATTACTGCAGGAATCGAGCAACAATTCCTTAGGCTATGGGTGCCTAACTCGTATTTTGCTAATTAATATGTGGTCAAACATTGGGCATTGAGGTGGGTGAGCCAGATGGAATGGCACATGATATAACCCAGAACCGGCAGAACCATAAGACAAGATGACTCTCACTGTAAAGACACAAGTCTCCCAATGTATCCAGAAAGAATGCCCAATTTATTAGGCTAATTCCAGTTTCAGTTGATGAGATAATTGGTACCCCGGAGGGTTAAGTATGCTTCTGAACAAGTGATGCATTTGACATTTACACAACTAACATACACACAGCATATATTATAATAATTTCAGAATCAAATTAATATCTACAATTATTATCCACACATAAAGGTTGTCTAATATCACATTTCCTAGCTTTTACAGATTACTACAACAGTACGTTTGCAGTGTGAAATAATTTATCCATCTGTCAAGAGGGGGGGGTCATGTGGTACAATGCCACTTTAAGGGGTAGACCATCTACACTAGTTAAAAAATTATAATATTGTTGGACATAAGGATTGTCTGAAAGCATGAGAGGGACATAAAAGGGTGAGCTCAAGGTAGGTAGGAGCAAGGGAGTTAATGTGCAAGTTCATAGGCGTCCCTAATGTCGGATAAACCAGGGAAGGGCATTCCAGAGGATGGGGTAGCCCTTGAAAAATGTTGTAAGAGAACTAGAAATCAGAGCAGAAGGCAGACAAAGCTCATCAGATGACTTCAGCAAACGTGCCTGCATCACAAAAGCCCACTTGTTATGCCACACAGAAGCATACAAGTGCAGTTAGTTTTTTGGCCCATTTCTCAAGAAAGAATGAAGTCAAATATTTTATCCACAGTCAGCCACCTTATTCACGTGGATTTTCAATAGACAAAGTGTGCCAACACATGTAACCCAACATATGCAATCTACCGTATTTAAATTCAGCAAGTCAACAGTCAAGCTCAACTACGGCATCATGAGATGTTGTATTTTAAGTGATCAGATCAGAGTCGCAGAGAAAATCTTCCAGCGGAAGCAGTGACTCTCTGAGATACAAAGAAATACAAATTAACCTGTTTGAAAACATGGAAGTAACAAACGGCCATGGAAAATGTAGGACACAACACATAGTCGCAGAGGCTGGAGAACATGTGACACTTTCAGTTCGGCAGCAGTCAGCGATACATGTCAGAAGCACCAAGCTCCTCAATCTGGTCTTGTATAATATCATTGAAGACAGAAGCAATTTATTATGGATGCTTAAGTAACATGTCCTGAAATCACATGCACAGAATTTGCTGTCAAACATAAATAAAGTAATTGTTCCATCTATCTAGGCCCACCAAAGGTGAAGGTATTATGGTTAATATTAGATGAAAAAGTAAACTAAGTGCTCCAGGTCCTTTTCTGTAAGGTTAGACGATTGTCTGGGTGCTCTTTTTTTTCTCCACATACCTGCTCGGGGCTCTAACCTGATTCCAAGAAAGAAAGGATCCTCAACAAGACAGGGTAAGTTTAGTAATGTTGTAACTTTCAGACACTTAAACCTCTATTGAAAGAGTACATTGCATTTTCAAGGCAGGGACAGATTCAAAAGTGGGAAAAAACCAGAAAGGAAAGAGACTCAACAACGGCAAGAGAGACAGGAGTACAAACAAAATGAGTGGAGTCTTAAAAAGACAGAGAGGACGTGATCATATACAAAGATGGCTGTGTAGACACACAAAAGATGATGAAAGATAGCAACAGACACCATTTCAGTCAAAAAAAAATGTGAATACCTCCAAGAAAAAGGATATACCCTTCTATTAAAAATGAAAAGCCATAACAAGTGCTTATTATGACTATTAAAGCTAGATAACATAATATAGATGCAGGATACGGCAAACAAGTTCCCATGGGGTTGTTAATTATCTGTTTTTTTGAAGTTGTGATTAAAATACTTCAAAAATTCAGATTTCAGTATGATGTGTCCCTGCATGCTTAATAAAACCAAAATTTGCAAATTAAACAAAAACAATCACCATTATCTTTGTAATTATTACACCCATAAATATATTTGTATTCTGTGTATTAGCATCCGGGTTACATTATTCTGGTTAATCTAAAAATCTTGTTCAGACCATCATATTTTGAGGTTTTCCCTGCTCGAGGAAACTAATTTACACAACTAATCAGTTTTCTTCTAATTAACACACCACAGAAACAGTAGGGAATTTAAATAAACAGGCGTTGCTTTATTTTCTTGCATGAGAGATTTATTAGAGTTTACTAATCAATTACCATAGTCTAATAATTACTTTTTAGCATTCAAAGCAATAGTTGCACGTCAGCATTAAAACATACCCCCAACATATGTTCAAAGCCAGACACCTATGTTGGGGGGTGGCTGAAGTTGGGGAACAAAGGCAGAGAGGACGGGACTGTCCACCAACCTTACATGAACAGCCACCCTGTAGTGACCAACTTCAAGGTGTCACAAGTGGGCCACATAAGAGCTGCATTGGAGAACTCAATTGAGAGAATCTCTCCAACTAGCATAGAATCTCCACTACACATAAGCAGCTCAGTGGGACAGTGTCTGAAAATTGTGATTGTCCCAAAAAAACAACAACAAAAAATCAGTATGGTTGGGAGCTATGCTAATAAAGTGCACTCCGGAGTCATTGTTGTTGATCTTTTTAGCTTACTGTTTCATTACAAGTAAAAAACAGTATGGATTTCATTAAATCATAAAAACAATCAAAATATTAAGTTGAAAAAACTATCCAGGACATCACTTAAATTCATTTGAGAAAAAATGAAACCCTAAAGCCTTTCTCAAAGTCCAGCTATGCATGCTGCAGCAGAAATGGTTAAACCTGTCTACTTTCGGATGACCTGAGTTTGAGGCCAAAGCCCATGCCTATCCTGTTTTCGTTCCTCTTTTAAAAGGGAAGTGGCATCAAGAGATGGGTGGTGGTTGAATGTGTAGGAGATGTGTATGTGTAAGAGGGAAAGATATATTGTCCATTAAGGAAGATTACTTGAGCATGAAATTAAACTATTTGAAACCAAACTTTTTAACTGTATGATTGTATGCATAAATTATGACTTTTCGTCTCATGACCAAGACCACGACCACTTTTGTTTTCCGATGCATATTTTGACGACACGAGGAAAAAGTAAATTTACATGGCGGGCCTGATCCAGTTTTAAGCAGCTCAGTAATTTCAAACTACCTTGCAACATCTGGCAGCCCAACTAGTGCTCTGCCTGGTTCAGGCTTGCAATCACGTCGCCAGTGAATAAATCTAGCTGTAATGTCAAACTAAGCTTAATCAGCACATTGGCAAACCGTTACAAACCACGCAGAAGGAAAATCACTGTAAATGGAGGCATTTCCTTATGTTTCACAAAGATACGGCAGTCATCTATTCAATTCTCCGCTAACGCTTTTAATTAATACTCTCTGAGCAAATTGAGTGGCATTTTCACAAATTACATTTAAGAGACAATGACACACAGATTTTAAATGTATTTAAACTAACTACAGTTTAGATGTTTCATTTTATTTTTAGTCAGAGTAAACGTTTCTAAGACATCTGCTTTACCGGTTCTGGACTACTTTACCTGTCTAGAACTCACCTCTTGTTCTCACCTTCCTTTCAAAGGCTTCCAGAACAACCAACAGAGCAGATACATTAACAGAGAGGTTAACATACAAATTCTGACAAGAAGTTAATATGACTGCTCTGATGGTACAGTATATATCTTTGGTGGCTTTCTAATGAAATATATAATAATGGTATCACTATTCATTCTTACTTAGAAACAGAATTACGATGGCAGATAAGAACCATTCAGCCCATACAGCCTGCTGGTTTCCCCTGTTTTTAAAGACATGTCTTTGATTTTGTCTTAGAATCAGGATAGATTAATTCCTACGCTATGCATGTTTTAAATCCATAACTGCGTTAACCTTCTGCTTCTGGTGGGAGGCTATTCCACTTATCTACCATACTCTCAGTAAAGCAAAACTCTGACCCTCTAGTTTTAGATTCCAAATTCCTGTTAAAACATTTCTCCATCTTTTAAATAAACTCCCCTCCTGTGTTTTGTTCAGGGCCAGATTAAGGCATGAGCATGGCTGCAGCCCAGGGGCATTGACCAGCTGGGGGGCCTTGTGCCACATGTCCCGGATTGCCCAGGACAGTCCCGCAATGGGACTTTAAAGGCCCGGGCATCCTCAATCAGGCACAATGCAATTGAAACACCATTTTACTTTTTTTTTTTTTTTACGTGGAGGTGAGAGAGGGGCGCTGAGCGGACGCTCATGAAGTTTTCAGCAACCGCTCAGCGCCTCTCAGTCTCTTTTGCGAGGCCTCTAGCTCGAGAGGGGGTAGATAGTGACAAGGGAGGGAGTGGGGGTAGATAGTGACAAGGGAGGGAGAGGGGGTAGATAGTAGTGAGAAAAAAGGGTAGTAAAAAATTGAACTAAAGAGTGAGAATGAGTGAGAGAATGAATGAATGTGTGGATGAATTGTGTGAATGAGTGAGAGTATGAATTAATGTGTGGATGAATTGTGTGAATGAGTTAAGAGTATGAATTAATTCATGTGTGGATTTGTCTGAATGAGGGAGAGCATAAATTAATGCATGAATGAGTTGTCTGAATGAGGGAGAGGATAAATTAATTTGTGAGAATGCATTAATGAATATGTGTAAATGATTTGTGTGAATGAGTGAGAGAATGAATTGTGTGAATGAATTATGTGAATTAAACTGTGAATTAAAGTGTGAATTAGTGAGTGGCTATAAAGGTGTTTGTGTGCATCATAGATGTATAATTGATTTGTGGAAATTCAACAATGTCTCAGGGAGGGTGTTTGAACCTTGGAGACCAAGATGGCACAGGCAGGGTGTTTAAGGGACAAAGTATGACTCATGCTGGGCTGTTTGGGGGCAATGATGGCAAGTCCAATGTGTGTTATCCGAGTGCTGGTCAGGTTCTATGTGGGCAGTGTGGACACCAAGCTTTGGAGTTTGCAACTTGTGATATATACCTCAAATTTGCTTTAATGCTGAGTTTTTATGTGAATTCCAATTGATCTATACCTGCAGTCAAGGTTGTCAAGTGGATTATGCCCAATCCGATATTACTGGAGGCCTCACAGTACCTGTAGCCCAGGGGCCTACATTGTCTTAATCCAGCCCCGGTTTTGTTAAACCCTTTTTAAGCATCTAAACACTTCAATTGCATCTCCTCTCATCCCTTAGTCTTTTTTTGATCATTTTTATCTGCAAACCATTCGGCATTTTAGTAGCCCTTCTCTAATCTCTCTCTATAGTGTCAACATCTGGAGATGGAGTCTCCTGAACTCTACACAATACTCTTGGCGAGGACTGACTAGAGATGTGACCTCCGTCCTTCTGCTACTAATGCCTCTAGCTTTACAACCCAATACTTACTACTAATATCATTATAACTTATTAATTAATAAGTATGATGTAAGTTTATTTATAATGCTCAGAAATAAAATGCCTTCATTTGTTTCTGGAAATCCAAATTGCTTGGTGATAAACTGATTGTTAGGTCCCGTTGTAAGGTGCTATACAAACCAAGCAATACATAACAGCGGTAGTAAAATTTTGGCATTGACAAAATGGCAGAGCCTTACTATACTGACTAACATGTTAACCCATAAATACAAATGTGTAGGATTATCCTCGTAACTCAGATTATCTGCCTATTATATACTTACAATCTATAGCTTCTAGAGGTTATGGTAAAAGGCTCTAACCATGAATTTAAATTATTCATGTGAGCTGCATGTAGGTTGCTGTTCTGTTTAAGGTTCACAATGCCCTGACTGACACAGAGATTAACCTTGCTTAGGGAAGGCGCTTTAAGATGAAAGGAAACAAACTAAACTCTTATTTATTCAATTGTTTGTTGACATTCTTTATTACCAGATTGCAATATCTATGGAAGGTTGCAGGCGCCCCATCTGGTGATATGTGGCATTGCAAGTGAATTAAAAGTATTGTAAGTATGCAATAGTAGCCCATATTCTTCAAATCAAAAGGAAACACAGAGTTCAACTGTCCCTGCCAAAGTGAGGAAAGCACATAAAATCACTTACTAGCAAAGTTCCAAAGCTGTAGAGAAAGTCCTCAGTTATAACCTGTGATCGAAATACCTGATAACAAGATTTCACAGAACGTTAAAGACGAATGTCAGCAAAGCATTACAGAAATAATATAACAGAAGTCTATGATTTGAACAGTGATTCATGTGGCATCTATGCAGTGTTAATTAAATACAAATGCAAAATAAAAATAAAATGAAAGAGCATACAGATGGTTCATGCATTAGCTTCTCTCGTTTGTGATATCAACATTTTGCCCTTACACAAAAAAGAACTAATACAAACAAAAAGCAATCCATAAGGCTGGAAAAGCTATAGAAAACAGTGGTTGAGCCACTATATACTGAGTAAAGTAATGATACCTGGGATGTGACAAGATGAAGCAGTACAGCCATATTAGGGAGGCATTGCTTTAACTGTTTAGCCTGCACAGTTGATGGATGCTTCCGTCCAGACACATTAGACAATGCACTCAGAATATCACCTTTAATTAGAAAGCAGAGAGAATGGAAAACATAAATAGTGTACTTTTCATAAAACTGAGCCCTAATTGGTATATCTGGTTGATCTATTGACCATTGTAATTCTTAACATCATCACATTGCTCATTCTAGCATATCTCACCACCCGGCGGGTCTACATAATTGTCTGATCACTTAAGCAGGCAACCCTAAAGAGGAGCCGTGTGCCTCTGCTAGATCCCCAATGCAATCTCTGTGTAATTTTTCAGATCCACTGAGGGTGGGCTGGCCCAAGGGCAATTGCGTTGGTCCAAAATTCTTCAAACAGGGCTGGTTTGATTTGGAGACGCTCACAAGCAGGAGTGCAACAGGGTCAAGTAGTGCGTTAAGTGACCCCGCGGGGAAAAAGGATAACTGCAAGCATAGTGTGCAAGCAGCTATAAGAAATGGTGCGAGGGCCAAAATGTGAGAGGTGTGAGGGAGGTGTGATTGATAGAGTGGAGTATGATGCTGTAAGCATGTAAGTGTGAGATTGTGAGAGGCAGTGTTAGTGTGTATGTGTGTTTATGCTAGCATCTAAGTTAGTTCATGGGGAAGGGAACACTCAGCTGTACCGGTTTCTTTATATAGTTAAATAAAGTTCACTGACCTACTTATCTCATAATTGTGGCACACAAATGGTTATATTTGCCCATTGTATACTTTTTTTATTCAACATTTAAATGTTACTCAGGCAACATGATAGAACTTCCAAAATACAGCAGGATTAATAAACTTGCAAGAGCAGGGCCCGTTTCTGCTTCTTTACCAGTATGTCTTGATTAATTTGTCAAACTGCATATTTCAAGTTTAATGTGAATTCTCACCATCCCCATTAGCTTTATGGAATCCATACAAAATACTGGCACTCCATACAAAATTGTAATGTAAAGATTATGCTACTGTGAAACCGTACAGTGTGATGTTCTGTGCGGATTTAGGAGAGGAAGTTCCCCTGTTCTTCCAGTGCAAGAAGCCCCAAAGAAGCTACCCAAGCCAAGCGCGGCATTACCTGCCTGGACATGTCTGTGCTGCCAGGTGGAGGTTTTCCAGTCTGGCTTAGCTGGGTCTAATAGAAAGTAGTTAGGCTGGTCAGTCTGAAG
>VKOC01000006.1:22702882-22749214 GCA_009364415.1 Spea multiplicata
GCCTCGATATTTTCTTAGAAAGGCATGACACACAGGGATATAAATAGAATAGCATTAATATTTTAGAGCTTCTTGATCCAAGGAGAAATTCTATTGCCTCTTGGAGTCAAGAAGACGTTTTCCCCTGATGGCAGAATTCAAAGTAGCTTAATTAGGGGTTTTTTCTGCCTTCTTTTGGATCAAGAATAGGATGGTTAGGTAGAAGGGTTGAACTTGGTTGGGTAGAAGGGCTGCTTTGCTGATTCAGTACCTGGGCTACTTGCCATAATTGATGGATTCATGACTTTTGCTCTCTACCTGAAAATCCTAAAGGAGAGTGTCAAGTCATTGGTTCATGACCCAAAGCTCACATGCAGTAGGGTTATGCAGCAGGACAATGACCACAATGAGTTATGACATGATCTAAAAAATGCAATTCATGCTCGTAACCCTCCAACATAACCAAATTAAAACAATTCTGCCAAGAAGAGTGGACAATAATTCATCCACAGCAATTTAACAGTCTCATTTCCACTTGATTGCAGTTGTTGCCGCTGAGATGGCACACCCTGTTATTAGACTCAGGGGGGGCAGGTGTTTTTTTCACATGGCTGATGTAAGTTTTGATTAACTCATTAACTTCAATAAATGAAATGATTATTTACTCACGTTGTCTTTGTCGTATATTAAAATTAGTTGGTTGATCTGAAACATTTAAATGTGATAAATAAGCACAAAAAGAAGAAATTAGGAAAAGGGCAAAAGCTTTTTCACAGCGCTATAAAGGTTAGAGGCCCAAGCTAGGGTGTAGGGCTTTTCTAAGACATTTCGTACATCTTTACGTCCTGCCAATTGCTATTTATTTTGAAGCCCAATTTTGTCACGCTTTCTGTCGTACGATACAAAATCCATATAAAAAGTGCACAAAAAGTGAATTCTGTGAAACAGCAAAAACCTTTTTCAGATCCCAGCCTATAGCTGGCATTAAACATTAAATTTGCTATCTGCCAGTCATAGGCCAGGCAAGTGAAAAAAAAAAAATAGTTCATGGAAGGGTTAGTGTGCGTACCAGATCCATGCGCTAGAGTGTGCATGTACTCTTCCACAGAGGCACCACCTGTGATGGGCACCTTGATGGACCAAATAGGGTGCCTATGAGAACACTTCAGGCTTCTCTGCATTTCCGGTCTTAAAGCCAGAGGACCAAGCTTTGATCTAAGTTTCCAGTTTCCATGTACCATGCACCATTTGCACACCTAGAATGTGTTTTACTCACCAACTTCCTCTCTGATTGCCGCAAGCTCAGCTGCTAGCTCTCTTTCTTTTATAAGGCCTTTGGCACTCTGTAGTGAAAATAGATATTTTTGTTAATACATTTTAACATAACGCATTCTGCTAAAACTTTTTTTTTTCCTTATAACTATTGTCATTACATAGAACGCTGACAGAGTGTTTATGTATCGTAACAAATCAAATAGTATTTTACAGTACTAACACGGTGTAGAATGTATACATTTCTATTCCCAATTTTAAGCTTTAAGAATGTAAAGCTGTTTTCATTTACTGGGATAAGTGAAACAGCTTCCCAGCCTAAGCAGAAGATGCAAATGCAGTAAAGTAACCAAACTGTATATCATGATATGCCATTAAGAGACTTAAACACATCTAATGAAAATATCAGAAAGTAAACACATCATTCATATTTTTCACACATTTATGCTCACCAATAACAAAATGACCACCACTGTTTAAGATAAATCAATAAAATTATTATCTTTTTTTTTTTTACTTTTCTTTATCTTTCTGTAACACACAAATGCATATTATTGATGTTTGACATTATAACCATTGACAAATGTTTTTCCTTTCTGTATAATAAAAATGTTTTAAAACAACAATCAAAATAATGTTACATAAATAAAAAAATAAAAATAAAGACTATACTGGTTTCCATTGTTTTTTTCCTGACCCAGGCGTGGCTGTGAAGAGGCTGCGGTTTATTATTATTATTATTATTAAAATGTATCTGATTGGCTGTGACCTCACTACGACACCTTCATGGGTGGGAGGAAATAGTATTAACCACTTCAATCCCAGGATGATGTTGGTTAATTAACTCCTTCGACTGGTGTAAAATAGTACCTGATGCAGACAAAGCTACAATCCAACTAACCAACCCTGACACCAAAACAAAGCCAGAATAACACATGAAAGTTAATTTTATATATATATATATATATATATATACGCGCAGACATGATACAGTGTATGTGAAACCAACTGTTACTGATAGAGGCACGATCTATACAGGATACTAGCAGACTATTTATATATGAATAGCAGGACTCCAGGGCTGGACAAAGGAGGCATCAACCATCCTCTGCTCATCTCAGCCCTGTCTTTGGTACAAGAGAAAGAAAGAGGGGAGTCAGAGTGAGGTCTGAATAATGACAGCAAAAACAAACCTTGCCACAGCACAGGCCCATCGTGCCCCAGGGGGGGGCAACTACATCCAGAGCCTCAGCTTAGTGCTAAATCCTAAGGAGAAGCTGCGATCTTCCCGGTGCCTTTGTATTGTCTCAGTGATACAGCTGTTTGTGCAGCCTCTGTGTCACTATTATGCTGAGGAATCCCGGCAGCAAGCTACCAGCCGGCTGATGGGAGGGGTCCGACTGCTGCTTGAGACAAGCAGTAGATCGATAGCAATTTAACCCCTTAATGACACAGCTTACACATGAGGATGCAAGGGGTTTCGGCGTTTTCTCTTTTGTACAGCTGTAATTCCCCACTCTCTCATTTAATGTAAACATACAAACCATATATTGTTGGGTTTTTTTCCGGACAACTGGGGCTTCCTTCCAAAACCATTCTCCATTACAAAAACATTATTTACCCTGAATATTGGTAAATCCTATAATATTACATATTTATTTATATATATATATATATATATACATATATACATGTCTTATGCGGCTGTTTCCACAACATCATTCTCCAACTTTCTTTTTTTCTCATTTTGTTTTTCACATTTTTGTTTCTGACCAGAATGTTTAACCGTTTGATCTTTTCTTCAAACAATACACAAACAATGCTCTGCTTTCATGGCTATCAAACAATTTCAAACACAACACAGGTTAATTTAAAAGAAAAAAGTTAAATATATGGGTGGCACAATTGTTGGCACTGTTTTAGGCAATACTGGTCCACACTGGGATGGCCATGTTAGGACAGTGGTCAGTAAACAATTTTTGTGTTGATTTTGGGGTATGTTGGATCAGTGTCAGATTTTTTGCCACTCAAACCATCCCCATCACAGTGAGACAATATAGACATACATCCTCTTTCAGGTTGATTCACAACATTTCGGGTAACTAATGGTGCAAATGGACATTTTCAATGCTGTTGCTATTTTCTTATAGCCACTTCCCATTTTGTGACGCTTAAAAACCTTTTGCCGCACATCACAACTATATTTCTTGGTCTTACCCTTTGAGATGAATGGCTACAGTAATTTGACCAATGTGTTGCCAAATATTTATACCCATGTGAAAACAGAATGTCAAGATTGAATAATTACCTGCTCCTAGTCATCCAGGTGTACCAAAAATGTAGAATAGCAATGAGAATGTACTTCAAATATATTTATCTCATATGAATTTTTAGGGGTGACAACACTTTGCTACCAAACCTACCCTCCATACACCAAATACAATCTTTTAATTTAATACAACTTCCCACTTACTAACCAGTAAGTAAACCTATTTACTTACTAGCTAAAATCCACCAAACAATCCTATCAACAAATTAAAATTAAAAAAAATAAGTTCAAATCCCCCACTAGCTAAACTTAGACCTAACAACTCGCCAATGCAACTTACTTACTAAATTAAAGCTATCCCTAAAACTTCCAACTTAGAAAAGTTAACACAATAATTCCATAATAAGTCATTGTTAAATGTATTTAATAAAAGGTTATAAAATAGTGTTCCATGTGCTTTTTGTTAAGCTGTAATATTTTCTAGTCTTTGTCCAGCTCATTATGGAGAGCGGCAGAGAACACAAACAAAGGCAATGTTTCTTACGTTGCCTTTGTCTATTGAATGAATCTGATTCGATTGGTTAAAAAGCAGTTACATGTACAGAAGAGTGGCACCAGGGGGCATTAACATGCAGAACATCCTACTAGGTCCTGCTTCCTCAATAGTAACAACCGCAGGACGTAATGGTACATCCTGATCAAGAAAGGGTTATCAGCATCTGCTTTAGTCCATTTGTCAGTCTAGCTACAAAAGGATATCGCTAGCACATCTCTGGCACTGGCATTTTTGGAGATCTCTGGAGTATGCATATATGTATGGGGATGTGTAAAAGTGTGTGTTAGGTGTTTAGTGTGTGTAATAGTATTTGTGTAAGGTATGGTGTTAGCATATGAGTGTATGCTATTAGTGTGTGTAAGTCACTGTAGGGTGTTAAGAGTGTGTATGTTTGTGTATGGTGTTAGTATGAGTGTGTGTCAGTATATAGTGGTAGAGTATCAGAGGTGAGCCTAGGATTAGTGGTGCCTAAAGCACAACACAACACAACATAGAAAGAGGGAGAGAATGAAAGGGTGTATGTGCATATGTTTGTATCTTTATGGTGTTTTAGTGAAAGTGTGTGTTATTGTATATTCACTGAACTAAGGACATTCGGGGGGAGGGGGGCTTTTACAAAGACTGCCACTTCCTAAATTGTCAAATGAAAAGTTAGATTTTATCAATAAACCATTCTCTATGACAGAAGTAAAAGATGCGATTTCAAACTTAAAACCAGAGAAATCCCCTGGCCCCGACGGTTACACTGCATTATTCTATAAGATATTGGACCCGCTGATTTCCCCTATATTGTTACGGGTATTTAATAGCATAGCAGAGAAGGAAGCGATTCCCAAAGAGGATCTATTTGTCCAATTCCAAAAGCTGGGATAGATCCAAGTTTTTTGTCAAATTATAGGCCAATATATCGTTAATTAACTTCGATGCTAAGATATATTCGAAAATTCTGGCGGGTAGATTGAATGAGGTGATCACAGATCTAATTCATCCAGATCAATCTGGATTTATCCGTGGCCGATGAGGCGAGGATAATACCTGTAAAATTTCATATTTCAACTAGGCTTCTTTTATTTATTTTTAAATGTAAAGTTTCTCTATATTCCTATGTTTGGCTCTTCCATCTGGGCCTACCTTCTTCATCTAGCTCATGTAAAATATTGGCAGTCAATATATTACTTTCCATAAAGATCTGCCTTGTTCGATCTTGGCGTAATCCTGAAGCTCCTACTTGGACCGAGATAATCAAGCAAATCAAGATATTTTTATTCTTTAAATCAAAACCTTTCTAGATATAACGATATCTGGTCCTTATGGTTTGATTATATTCAAGATATACATTTCAATGTTGATCTTATTGTTTAGTTATATTTCTGCCATATCTCTGAGTAGTATCATATATCCCAATCTGGTGTCTGCAGCTTATCCTTAAAACTTACACCCCAATGGGAACAGTGTCGCAGCGATCTTCTTTAATAACCTACGGAAAATGTATGGGCTCCCCTTTACCTCCCTTGAATCAGTGTGTCCTATAATGTTTGCATGTTGGTATGAATGCTGAATACATACTTCATAATATATTCTTGACCCAATAAGTGATTTTTTCTTTTCCTTGATAAGTTGCTGTATAGGAAAATTGGTATAATTGGTATAATTGGTGTAACTGGTATAACTGGTCTAGCTATATACTATCATCGCGTGCACGTAATATTTATGGATTAAACTAGATTGTAGAATCTTCTGTACACTCCGTAGTGTCCCTAACCATTGTAAATTGCAAACAAATTTGTATAAATCAAATTATTGGGTCTTCACTAACATTGTGCAATGTATATGTTGTATGTATTTGTATGTATTTATTGTTTTGTACATGAAATATTAATAAACTATTCTAAAAAATAAAAAAAAAACACTTCTCTCCTTTCATATCACCCTGGCTCTCAGGAAACATTGCCTCCAATGTATTTTAGATAATATGGTGTTTGGTTACATCATGGCATAGAAACTGAATTTGACAGCAGATAAGAACATTTTTCCCTCTAGTCTTTCTTGATAATGTGTATCCTACAATCTCCTTTTTACCCCTCTTTACCCACGTCTTCCACCCTAAGGTAGTAATCCAAAGTAGTCCTTGGACATTGTGTTATCAACCTTTCAATCCTATATACTTTTTGTTTTAATGGAGTTTTATGTAAATGCATTTAACCTTTACCTAAAATTGAATTAATATACCGGTATATGGGATAAAAAAGGTTTACATGTAACCTAAAATAAACTTGATATTCAGTAACCTTAATAACTATTTTTGTGATGTGCTAATTTTTAACAAAACAACGCATTAATTGTCAGTGTCAGTCTTCGCCAGGACAGTGCCATCAGCCCTCCATCCTTCTTGACATCATATCCCGAAGGGGACTCTACACAGTTCTCAATAGTGAATGAATAAATTAGTAAGTGAGTGAGTGTAATGTATGTATGTGTTTAGTGCCAGAAATAGGACAGGCAGGCTGTTTCAGGGGCAGAGGCAGCACAAGCAGGCTATTTCAGGGCCTACCAATGTCTGGCTTAGTATATAGTGATGGAGGTTACACTGTACCACCATCAATGTCTGGCTCAGTATATAGTGATGGACGGTTATGCTGTGCAATACCTGTACAGTAAATGTTATTTATTTAAACTTATTTATCAGTTAATTTTTTTTCCGATGTCTAGGTTTTCCAGTTGACATACAATTTACATTGTCTTTACATTTTTAAAGGGGGGTGCCACATACAGGATCCGCACTGGGTGCCAAGTACTCTAGATACGCCCTTCCATGTGAAAACATAATATATTAGCACTTTAAGAAATCTGTTCACTTAGTTGTTATGTGTTGTATTTTTGTCACATCACTGAAGACATTTTTTTGCAGCCCTTAATATAACTCATGTGCGACTGTGCCCAGTCTTTACCCTTGTCCTCAAGGCTTTGTCTAGCTATCTTTCCTTGCCCTCTTCTTGACTCCTACAGGGATGAGCCTCCAGAGATGTCAAGATACAAAAGTGCCAGTCTCTGCTGTCCAAGTCTATTTGAGTTAAACTGAGAAAGGCTGAGAAACGTTTATAACGCAAGTATGATGTGAAAGGTCAACCGTGGCATTAAGTTTAATTGCTTAAAGGGTATTCAGTGTGAATTCTTTTCTTGAAGCAACAGATTTGAATGAACTCTACAGATCATTAACTATATCCACTGGCTTCAAAACACAATTATGTCATTAATATGAAAAAAGAACATTTGAAAGAATTATTTCCAGACTTATTTATTTAAAATTTGAGAATGGAGTAACACTTTAGGTACCAAAGTAAGCCAATACATCTGTCATATTTAGAATGTTTATATTAAAGGGTAACCTCCAGAATACATTTATATCATTTTGTTACTGTTTTTTAGTTGAAAGGAATATCCATGTCATTCCGGTTATAGTAGTAACATAATCATTTATTTCTATGTTTCACAGGCATACTCGTATACCCATGATGCTTTGCTATTTGAGAAGCAAATTTAGATGATCAGGGAGCCTATTGGACATCAGAAGAAGATGAATCTCCAGAGCTGCAGCACAATGAACCCTCTCTGGTCCTGTACTTGTGCCACTAATTGGCTACTTATTTGGCTTAAACAGGGCCAGTTTGACTTAGATTCCTGCCTGAGGCAGGATGCTAATGCAATTTTATGTGACCCCGCAGTAATCTGGCTGCTCACAAAGTGTGCAAACTTGTGCAAAAAGCTTCAGTGATGGTTAGGGTATGATGATGATGTGATTTGTGGCATAAAGTGAGTGGTAGTGTGGTGTTAGCATGTCTGCATGTGTGTGGGAAATTTATTTTGAATGGATGTTAGCATTAGTGTGTATATGTGTGTGTAGAATTCACTTTAAGTAGCAGTCTCTACCTGACATTAGGTACACAACACTCTAGCATGATTGCAGACCGCTAGAACTTTATGCTCCTGTGTTTCGTGAATCGGAAAATATGTGAGAATGATAAAAAAGGTGCAATCGGTTGAATAGTTTATGAATGCAGTGCACTCAACCAATGAAATTATTATTATCTTTTATTTATATAGCGCCAACAATTTACGTAGCGCTTAAATGCTAATGGAATCCTGACATTGTAATATTTTGCTATAATGGACAGTGCATTAAGAGAGACATCGGTTTTAATTTTTTTTTTTATGTTTGCTTTGTTGAGGGCTTTATACTAATCAGATGCAAAGCTGGGACAATAAGTCCTATTAATGATGTAAAAAAGTGCAGGAAAAAAGTTTTACTGCAAAGTACTTTTCACTTCAACAGCAGATAACATTCAACAAAATGTTTGTGTGTTAATTTATTTTATAAAATGTAGATAGGAGTAATTTAATTAAGGGCAAGCTAATCTACAGAAATGAATAAATCAATCAGAATTCTCACAGCAAATTTCTCGCCTCAGATATCTCCTATGATATGGAGAAATTCGGAAAGAATCTTCATACACAAAACCTTGACAAATTAATTCAAGTAGTACATGTCATAGGGATGTCAAACTCAAGGCCTCAAGGGCCAGAACCAGATTTTCTGGGTATCCGAACATGAGCACTGTAGGCTCAATCAAGATGGTTTGAACTGATTAAATCATTTTTGTTTAAAGCAAGGATTTACTCAAACTCTGGTCAGTTTGTGAAACGAGGCCTGGAGCTCTTACACTAACAGAATATCACAAACACCATTTGATCTATTGCTTCCACTGTAACAGTTGATCAATTCATTGTTTTTTTTTTAATGAAATTATTTTAGTGTACCAATATAATTTGAAAAAGATCTGATTAAGCCATTTTTCTCTGTAAAATGTTTGTGTGAAACTCCCTGGTCTGACCGCTAACATTATGTAGCATGCTAGCATTTATAACAGGAAAGCAATTTTGGACCCACTCACTAGGGGGCAGTGTGGATAAATACATGCATTCTGCTTGTGCACAATGAACGCACATATAAACCTGGTGGTCCTCCTTGGCCCAGCACAGGGAACATCTCTTAGAATGACAGCTATGGCCTGTTTTATTTATTGTTGAGTACAAGCTAATGCACCCTTAAACATGTTGTATATTATTACAATAATATAACAATTACCCGGGGGGTAAGGGATGCTATCCCAAAATTCAAACTAAATTATTTAAAAAATCAAGTACTATACAGTTTTTTTGTACTCCAATGTACAAGCACTGACTCACAACAATTATTTTTTAATGAAATTAAAATAAACGATAAATGTCCTTCTCAATTCGTAGACTTGCATCTTGGACGGTTTGAAAAATTATTTTTATTTTGTACTATTGTGATTAATGTTTAATTCTTGTTACATTGTTAACTATTTCATGGAATTTACCCAACCTCCCCACGTATCCATCGTAAACATTGTTAAAAAACGCAGTACCACATCTTAACCTCTAGAAGGCAATAGCGTCCTTTACAAGTCAGTTACATTTGGTGAAAGCAAATCCTTGGATTAAGGGGGATTCTCAGATATGATCCAGCACTGTGTAGCAACGTACAGTATTTGCTGGTTCATAATAGAAGTCGGGGATTTCTCCAAAAATCACACTTAATCTGAAGTCTGAATATCCTTTCTCAAAACTGCTCAAAGTTAATCATACCAAGCTGACAAACCAGATAAAAACGGTGTTACACTGCAACTGCTGAACCAATGAACTATTAGCTTTATTTGTAAAGATGTATACACATACTCTTTTTTATGTTAAATATTTTAGATTAATACACACTGTGTGGAATATATGCAGAAGCCGTGTTAAAGAAAATGTGTTTTTGTTAATTACTGAACCTGCGGTGCACCTGAGCTAATATGTTTCCTATGAACGGTAAGATCATTAGTCATTAACTCCAAAAAAATCATTATCCTTTATTGGATTACACTACTCATTAAACAGCATTAACATTTTGTCTCTCATCTCTGCCCTTATTAGTGTAAAGTATGCCTTAATAAATATAGAAGATTATGTAACCGCTGACATTTAGATGGCTGTAAACTACAATAGTATTTCTATTTGAATTGTTTAATTGTGTTACATTGTACCCTTACAACCGTATCGCTGTAACTATAACTGTATTCCTCCTAGTAACATTTTCCAAATATATAAAACAAATACCTCCCGATATTCCAACTGACTACAAGGGGCATACTTGTTTTATGATGTGTAGTTATATCTAAGGGGGGGGGCTTAACCAACTACTTTTTATGCAACTTTGTGATCTATTTATGCAACTGAGAAAAGTATTATTATATTATGTTTTATTTATATTCCGCCAACAATTTTGGCAGGGCTTCTTACAATGCATACACTACTATTCAAAAGTTTGGGGTCACTTAGAAATGTCCTTGTTTTTGAAAGAAAAGCACATTTTGCCTTCTAAAATTAGACCAAAAGGATCAGAAATACAGTGTATATGTTAATCTTGTAAATGACTATTGTAGCTTGAAAATATTGATTTTTAATGAAATATCTTCATAGGCGTACAGAGGGTCTTTATCAGCAACCATCCCTCCTGAGTTCCAATGGCACGTTGTGTTCACTAAATCAAGTTTTAGTTTAAAAGGCTAATTGATCATTAGTAAACCCTTTCGCAATTATGTTACAGCTAGAAATGTTCTTGTTTTCCATGAAAACAGCTAGTATATATTCAAGAAGTATGACAAAGAACTGAGAGACTAAGACAAAGCGATATTTGATAGAGAGGGCCCTGCTTGCAAACTTACATTTTACAAGTTATGAAGTATCATAATGCGTTGTACAATTTGATTTTAAAACCATTCCCTGATGTTGGATCTAATCACACCAATCAAACATTGTGGGATCTGGGTCCTCCTAAAGCCAAACATTTTAAAAGTATGTATGTGTGTATGTGTGTGTGTCCCTCAAAAAACAAGATAGTAGATATCTGAACCCTTAAGTGGCAATCATACGGTTCAATAAATGGGGCACCCTGTGGTACATTCCTTTAAGGAAAATAACTATGAGGATACATCATTGTACATCATAGCTGGATTAGCAGATATACCCTAGCTATATGCTACAAAACATACATATATTTAGCAAGCTGTTCCATGCGAATATTCATCCTAACGTCCTGTCCACATGGCCTGCATATTTTTTTTCCAGTCTGTTAATGTACAGCTCTTGTTTGTTGGTTGTTGATTGGTTCATGCAGCATTTGTAACATTGATTTAAAAAGCTATATATAGTTTTAATAGTAAAACCCTTGAAAGCGACTCTTCCTTGAAATCAATGGTATTTCTTTGAGAGACGTTGTCAACCTAACTCCAGATCAATAAATGTGTTTTAAAGCATTACATATTTTGAGACTGTTGTTTTTATTGCGCTTCTACGTTCTAAGTTGATAGGTTTCTATCTTCTACTGCTACATGTGCAGCAAAATCAAACAGGAATACTTTAATGAAAGGAAATGGCAATGTTTTTGTAATGTTCATAAACAGCACACCAGACCCAGCAGCCATTTAAAATACAAGTTAGTTATCATAGTATTAATGTTTTGCTCTATTCATTGGCCAGTCTTGGTGGGTACACTGTCAATACAATAAATCATTGCGGCCAGATAACTGATACATAGTGTAAAGATTGTTTAGGAGCTTGAAGTAAAGCAGATATTATTAATTATTTTTTGCATTCTTACCTTCTGGAAGAAATACTGAGTAGTCACAGCAAAAACCACAAATCCACAACTGGCTTTCTTAAGTTCTTCTTGGACAAATAAAAGTTTCTTTGATTGTTCTTCATACTTGTCTTTGAGCTTCTGCGTACCCTGGCGCTCTGCATCTCGCATCTGTACTTCTAGCTTGGTACCATATCCATTCTTTTGGATGGTTGGCCTTAGCTTGGCATGCCCTGGAATTGTAAAGTGTAGTTAAACATTGTAGTTTGTAGTAATAGGGGGTTGCTAAAAAATCATATTATACATCTCATTCAATTCAATTGCAGCTGCTGTGACCTAAAACACAAAAGGTTCTCAGCAAATAGCATAGGTGACAACCATGGAAGTTATAGCCCACAGCAGTGTAAGATCCTATCTCATATGCCTACTGTGTTACCTGTTGTAGATATATCCTCTTTTCCAATCCACCTCACCAAAGTCACTAGCAAGTAGCATACCTTCATATGGACCACAAAATGGCATTCAGAGAGTTGATGTTTTTCACGTAAACAAATATGGGTTTTGAAGTGTTCTTCTATATGGTCTAAGGGACCCTCAGAGAAAGTGGGACGTGTGAGGCACATATTCATTTTACATTTATATTGGTATAATGCATCTTAATTATACCAATATAATTCTGTTCATTAATAAGCTTGTGATCATATGTATTGATCTTCATTTATGTAGAACTGTTCCTTTTCAATTGTACATAACACAGGGTCCCCCTTAATCTTTTCACTCAGGGATAGAGGTACCACTGGCTGAAATTTCTTAGATTTCATAGTATGTTTCTCTAGAAAAACTTATGTACTGGCTATTAAGTGTAAAAAAAAAACAAAAAAATAAAATATACACAGTGCTCTACCCTCTCACCAACTGCAATGTGAACCTATGTAACCCCTTATTACACCATAAGAATAAATACACAAAAAGGTGGTTCATTTGCTAACGTGACAAAAATGTATACAAAAATAATAAATTAAAAAACCTGGAAATGTATCAAAAATAATACATTCAGAAAAATATATAGTGTAGTATTTTGAAATCCTTTTAGTTGTTATTAATGCACTCACATGTCACCCAAGATTAGCAGGCATTTCAAAGGATCTTGTATATGTCTTTACTATATATTGAAGACATAAGAAAACTCCAGCAAATGCTCACAAATTCATACAAAAATGTTATTACATTAAATTAAAAGTAAAAATCCCAAGAGAAGCATTATTAATATACAAATGACAATTAACAGGAAAGCTGTGCATTAGTCTCTACAGACAAGCAAGGATTATATTAACCCCTTCAGTCCCCTATGGAAGTACCGGTACGTCCAAAAAACACATCTAACCATTTAAAAAAATATACATATATAAAAAATACCAAAAATAACAAAATATATAAAATAATAATATATATATAAAGAAATAAATTAAAAACCCTTACTCCATTGCCCTAACACAAACATCTACGCCAGTATAAGCCCTCCTGCCCCTGATCAAGCCAACCCGTTAGCCATAAGCCATGAAATTCTACGAATAATGTAAACGCTTTTATAGTATGTTCCCGATAAGTGCTGGAAGTAATGGAAAAATCTATATAATTAGGTATTTTGAATCAGGAGCACCTGAATTGATAAACTTGGAGGAGGTTTTCCATCACTTTACCTAAATTTTGTGAGGATTCAGAGGGGAAATGTTCAAAATATTAGGGTTTTTTTTAAAAACATTTCGCTAGTTTTTACTACATTTCTCATTCTAGAAAGCTCTATCTCTCCTTGAAATAACAATACATAGTTTACATGGATACACTATTCGCAGGAAAAGAGAATAATCGCTGAACCAACATAGCACAAAAATGGCAAAATTGCTCCGGGGCTTGAGGTACCAAAAACCCCTGGGATTGAAGGGGTTAAAATTTAGAGCAGTTTCTATAACAGGCACTGCATGTGTGCGCTGCACCAGTGCTCCTCAACCCTCTCCTCAAGGCACACCTAACAGTCCAGGATTTAGGTATTACTCAGGTGTGTTTAGGGTGCTGCATAATTAACAACCAAAAATACCTTAGACGTACCTGAGTAAACCCTGGCACCGTTGTGTGCCTTGAGGAGAGGGTTGAGGAGCACTGTGCTACATGACCCATTGTCTCACATACATGACCTATTGTCTCACATACTGACTCCTCCCCCACTCTTCCCTGCTCCCTGTCAGCATGGTATCTGCATCTGCCAAGTAATCAGTGGCGATAAGAAAACAAGTGGAGAAGGTAACTGAGCGTGTACGGGGCACAGACTAGACAAGATTCGGAGGCCAAAAACACATCTCCTCTCTTTTTCTGTCCCCCATACAGAAAAAGATAGAGATGTTTTCTGGCCTCCGAATTTCATTTCGAAATTAAAAAGTGCCAAATTTTATCTAAAATGAAAGGACAGAAAATGAAATTCTTTACCCAAAAACTAAAAGAAAGACAAAGGTAAAATGTGTCCAAAACGATTTTAGCTACTTCAGAGACCCTCATCCCTGATGCAATAAAATAAAGGCTTGTCTATCCACAGCTTCTACATGTTGAATTCTGGAATATGATGTCATATCACGGTGCTTGACAACATCAGGTGGTATATAGACTGAGAAAGAATTGCTAGAACATAGATCTTCCTCTGTAGGTGGTTTTACAAGCAAACTAATACACATCTGTTGGGCTGACTACAAACCCCCAACATTTCAGGTGTCCAAATTGGGGTTGTGTTGGTGGCGTGATAAGAGTTGGGGAGGGACAGAGACGGCCCAAGAACTGGTCTTGATGGGCCAAGTGGGCAATCACCCACTTTAACCTGAAAAAGTGTCAACAGACAACAAATTGTCAGCTGCAATAGGTCTGTACTGCAATGACACAAACCACAGGTTATTTTACACCTCACTGTGTCTGTAAAGAGGGATTAAAGCATCTCTCCAATTGGCTCATGCTTCACATAAAAAGTAGATGTCTAATCGCCCTCATCCAGATCCAACCTCTGCACTCCACAGTTATAAATAAAATTATAGTAATCTTGTATATTTGGGAAAAAATATTTTAGGCCAGAAGAAAACATAGATGGAATATATATATATATATATATTTCTGAATAATTTAATTTAATTTATTTTATATCAACTGCAATGCTTTAATTATGCCACAATAAATCAGTGTTTTTCCCAGGGATGTCAAATAGAATAAAACACCAGCCACATTCAGAGGTTTGACATCCCACAGATGCTGCTGTTTTGTTTGTTTGGGGGAGAATTCATTATGTTGAGTGTCATACGCAAATCGTCTTTGTACATTTTTAATAGGAAAGCTTCACCACAGATAAATCTCTTGTCCTCAGTTTCTCCACATGTCAAGATCAGCTGATACCACAGATGTGCCCCAGGTGGAGAGAACAAGGCTATTCAAGGATATGTCATCCTAGAGCAGTTAATTTAGAATCTAAAGTGCAGTTTCCTCCGGAAATTTTATATATAAAGTTTTCATTCATAAAACCTATAATATTACCTTTGCCCTATTTGTATCATAAGATGTTGAGGTAGCTCTTTTGCTGTTGTTGATTTGATTTAATGACAAAATCATTATTGACAGAGCAAAATGGCTTATGGGTTATTATTACCTGGTGAATGAAGTTTGGGAGTCGAGACTATTTGTCTTTTTGGGGAAGAAACAGCAGGCTTGATAACTTCATGTTCTTTCTGTGCTTCCTTCTTTGATCCTGTTACAAACCAAAGACAATATTTCAGTATCTATGGATGATAATCAAATCACCCATTTTTTTATTATTTGCAATTAAATGTATAGTAGAGTAACAGAAAATAGTTGTTATTTAACTCATAGAGTATCAGTAGAATGCAGTCTTCCATCCTCTAGCATTAATCTGTTATAAGAGCCCACCTGTACAGAGAGGCTATATTTTCAATACATCTTGGTTAGAATAGCAGCTGCTCTTGGACCAATCAGTAAAGCTGGGTGAAATCTTGAATAAGTGCTCCTGTAGGAGTTACTTTGAAAATCTCATATTTACACCCGTTTCAGTGGTAACTTCTATGGGAGTAAAGATGGATGCTAGTTTCTGCTTGCTTATGTGACCATATACCTATCTCGAATGTTAAGTCCTTGGCCATGTCACAAATTGGCACATACTGCAAACCTCCCAATGCTTATGGCGCAAATGGTCACATGAATGGTCACGGAAACATAACTCTTTTTCCTGTAGACATTTCTACAGGTGCGAACGTACTAGGACATATAAGAGCTGTATGGTTCACCCAGGGCTGCCTTTAATTCAGGTCAAAACAGGCAGCTGCTGTGGTGATTTCATGTTGAGTTTTGATTCTCTTAGCGCTAATGTTTCACTTAAATATAGGGTCAGTCTGACCCATTTGGAAATATTATTCTATAATGAGGCCGAGCCTGCTAGGTTCTTTTATAAATTCTACTTCCTTTATAGATGTACCCCGTCATATATGAGTAGATGGTAGGAGGACCTGGGAAGGTATTGGATAGTGAAATATGGGAAGGCCATGGCTCAGCTCTCTTTATGTGTGACTCTCAATAAGCAATCGTATAAGATGATGTTGAGGTGGTACACCACTCCTGTGGTAACTAAGGCACCTACTATATGGTGGTTATTCCCGTACATTTTGTTCTAGGTGAAAACCACCTTTGGACAGCCTCAACATCATCAGTGTACTGTGGGTCAGCATCGAACAACAAACTTTCATTGTATGCATGTTTGCCTTTGTTTTGACAAACAGTGGGAAGTTGTGTGTGGATTGCATCACACTTTTAAAATGGTGCCCAATTTCAGACAGGGCCTGGGAATGGGAGGAGAAATAAAACTCTGATTAGGGTACTGAATGAATATATATACTGAATGAATATGCTGACAATGTTTTTGTATCTCTGGGGCTTTATTAATATCTGTGGGCTATCTGAATGACTTCAGATGAATGACTTCTGATTTTATAGCATATACACTGCTGTACATTAACTGTTTCACACTACTGCTAAGTTGCTTAATCTTCATGCACAAAATAAAAATGGTACCCAAGACATAAAATGTCAAAGAGCTTCTCTTTAAACATAACCCAGGAGAAATACATAGGTGCTTAAGCATGGGTATATTCCACATGGATGTCAATAGGAAATCTTCCAATTGAGGGAGATGAGGGAAGACAAATTCAAAGTTTTACCACTATGGTGTATACCTCAAAAACTTTTACTTAGGGCTTAAAACTTAAGTAGAAGTTCATCGAAAGCCAGGGATTGCCAGCCTTAATTTACAACCATTTTCCAGTCTCTTTTTGTGTGTTCTTGACAACCTGGAAATGTAGTATTTCAGTGTATTGTAATTTTCTTTCTTCGGTTGTTGAAAATCTTGATCAAACTGTCCCAGTGGAAAAGCTAGACTGAAAAAGCTACAGTCTTGCCATACTCAGTGACTAGTCCTATCCCCTGCCCAGCTTCTTTCTCTAACAGTAATAACAGCATCTAGTTATTCTGTGACATTTGGTAAGTGATAAATTATAGAACCTTCAGAACAAAATTATTATTTTTTTCATAATAAAACAGAGACACAAAAGGTTACAGAAAAGAAATGAGCATCTAGATGTTTGCTTATTGCTGTTGGGACACAACGATCCCAGACAAATGCTGCCAGACAGAAATTGTATGAAAATATGGTTGTACGAACCCTGGTAGATGACTTTAATATTAGTTTTCACATACAGTGTAGAACAGGCTGAACAATTACTCAAACTTACATTTTTCAGTGGAAAAAATCCTGTCCTATAATTATTGTTATTGTTTCTCGATATCTTATGCTGCAGTACTCCTGCTATAACATTATGCCAGGGGTTAATCACACTACATACAAAGATGGGATACGATAATTGTCATACCTTTGTATCTTGGTATATAAAAATGAAAACCTGGCAGTGAATTGAAGGATATGGATCAATTGAGGTGATATAGATCATAGGGAATAATAGTGGAATTATATTTATTTATTTATTTATATACAAACCTGGCATTGCTGATAACAAAACAGCATGAGCTGCAATTTTTAAAGATTGCTTGGAAATTGAAGGTTTCTGCCTAATGATCATAGGGAACAACCAGTGTGAACTGTCTATTGTAAAATAAAAAATAGAAATTGAGCACAGTTCTTAACCATTTGTATAGTTGGCGTGAAGAGAAATGTATTATATTAACTGAATTCAAAGAGATATACATACTGTATATAGACACATAGCAGGTGAAACATCCGACTTGAGTATAATTACCGTAGAAAGATGTTTACCATACGGTACACAAGGTGCCCACCAACAGGTTTAGTTTTCAAAGTAAAATGGAAGAAAACCAGAGAAACGTCAAAAAAAGTTTATGGTGCACACATCAGAAAAAAAGGGGGCCTGGGCCTATAGAGCATTTCTCCAATCCTAGGGTGTTTTAAAAGCTACTATACCATGTATTGGGACAACCAGAAAGTGATGTTATTAGGAATGCCAACAATTGTCCAAACACCATAACATCTAAGAAAAGCGGAGCAACTGCCAGTGATGTCACACAAGCCACCAAGGTTTAGTGTGACATTGCAATGACGCCTCTATAATGTGGGGCAACCTCAGTGGTCTCCAATTTAAGGGTCTACAGGTGAGACATACTGGATTTTCAATTCTTACCTAAAAACAGTTGTATATGTAAAACTGTGACTAATTCTGTTTTTTTTATTACTCGTCTAGTGCTGAATGTATAAAAAAAAATAAATCCTGAGGGCGACTGTGGAACATATCTATTTTTTTTATTTAGAAAGAAAGACACATTACTTTAATATAATGAGAAACTGTAAATAGGGTAATGCAGATGGCACAGTACTGCAGATTTGTTTTCAGGGCTAGAATTGCTTACCAGCAGGTGATACATTTGTTTTCGGTGATGGAAGCAGACTCCTGCGAGGCACCACCATGCTGCTGCACACTTGCAGGGCTGTTTTGTTGGTACCCTTGGGTGCATCTCTTGAAGGCAACACTGTCTTTTGAGTCGATTGCTCTTCATTTGCAAAACTTGTACCTGCTGAAATGGAAAACAGCTCTAATTAAATCAGCATAAAATATGTATAACAAAGATTATTCTGAGATTTGTAATTATGATGTGCAAAAATAGAAAATATTTTGCCCAACAAGTGATCACATACCTGTTACGTTTTAATAATGATTTGTGTTATGTGGGTATATAGAAAAATAACTCGGCACATTAAGAACCATTTAGCCCATTTAGTGCGGCTTGTTTGTTTGTTCTGTAAAATCTTGAACCTTGTTTGATCCTTGGTCTTCTTATGTCCAGGACAGCCTTATGCTGTCCAAATTATGTTTATATTCCATAACAATATAAACTTCTACCATTTGTGCTAGGGTGCAGTTCCACTTCAGTGAATTAAAATGTATTATATATTTATATAAAGCTACGGTACAGCATTGCAATAACTAAAAAATCATCATCTCATGTATTGTTAAAAAAAAAGAACAAAAGGTCCAAAGACTTGCTAGAAAGTCTGACTTTACTGAGACTTTTTATGTGGTGCTCTGATCTGTTGATGGATATTGTTAATGTTATTTTATTTACATAATTCCATATAAAGATATCTGTTAATATAAACATTACTGTGGATTTGTAGAACTGTAGAAAACTATATTTGTTTTTGCCCCAAACATTCAGAATTCCTGAAAAATGGCGATTTGGGATTTTGGGGCTATATCTACAAAGCATGACGCATGAATAGAACATGAAAACATAAGGCAAAGGGAAGGACCATTGTAAGGCTTGAGGTCTTATATCAGTAAAAAAATGGGCAGAACAGAAGGGCTAAATAGCTCTTATCTGACACCAAAAATATAGAAATATTATAGTTATTGACATTCCTGCAGTGTTTTTGAAAATAAACTAAATCCAAGAATGTGAAATACTCTGAATGCAAAGTTCTTGAATATGCTGACACCGGTGCACAGCTAGATATATGCAGAGCAAGCCATGCTTGGCTGGTTAAGAATATGTTAGCATTTTACACTATGTCAAGAAAGTCAGATTTTTTTCTGCAAACTGCAGCCAAATAAGTCAATCATGAAACAGACTAAATGTCATTTGTTTTTGTAATTTTTTTTTTTTACATTTTTTCACTGTTGTGCTGTTCATTGTTTTCATTTCATGCCCTTGGGAGAAATTCCTGATAATTAAAAATGTCAATGTTACAATCGACGTTGGGTTCATTTTCAGGTTAATGGCCCCTTACTGAGAGCTATGCAAATCTGTGCATTCAATTTAATTATTAGCCTGTTAATTGTTGTCAGAACCGGGAAGTGAGTGACATCTGCATTTATTCAGCAAGTCTCAACTCAAGATAAATTAACAGACTTGTGTTAACAAAAATGCTCTAGCAGAGGCATAAAGCTCATGTAACGTAGATTGCCCTACTATTTATTTTAGCGCACCTGTGAGTATTGCATAATTTGAGATATAGCTGCTTTATTACTGATGAAATTTGCAGATTTATTTGAGATGTGGCATATCTTCAGGTAGCCATCAAAAATAACCTGCTTCATGTAACAGGGTGTTTTAACCCCTTAAGGACAATGGGGGCTTCCTAAACCCATTTAAAACAATGCATTTTGAGGCCGTACATGTACTGGCTTTGTCATTAAGGGGTTAATGGTTAGTATATAGAGGAGAACCCCCTTGTAGAAATTACTTTTATGTGTAAACCACATATAGGGAGGAAAGAGGGGTTGATATAGCATAGCCCCAACATTTCAGGTGTCCACCTGTGTTGCAGGGTTTGGCTACATATGGGAAGGGGGTGTAGCTGGACCAGAGTGCGGATACCCACAACATGAGCCTAATAGGCCAAGATCGCCACTGTCTGAAATTTCATGACCTCCCTGCGAAAAACTGGGACACTGGAAATTGGGTATGGCCAAGTGTATAGGGCTTAACCCCTTAATGACAATGCCCGTACATGTACGGGCTCAAAATGCATTGTTTTCAATGGGTTTAGGGGCCACCCATTGTCCTGAAGGGGTTAAAAATATACTGATTCAAGATTTGAGAATCAGATTCTTACATTTGACTCATACCCCAATGTCCTCAAACTTTGTTTTATAAAGAGATGTGCACAGATTTATCTATAGATCAGCTGGCAACTATGTTTTATGTAGTTAAGCACATTTTTTCAAACTAGCATAGATCGTCATGAAGGTTTTAAGGGGTTAATAGAGCTATTGGGTTCTCCTCTCATGACTTTTGTCCATTTGATATTTTTCCATTAACAACAACTCTACTTTTAAGAGCCTGTTTCTGGTCCTTGAGGACTGGAGTTGTGTAGCACTGGATTACAGCTTTCATATTACACCCCTCCCGCCGTATTATCTGGTAGACAGGATGTCACACCGTGTTATTTATTTGTTGGGTATTATCACTTTAAACTCCAATAACATAGCTGGAAGGATGTAATTTATTCCAACTGAGCAATCACCATTTAAAAAAGTCAAATTATATGGATAATACGCACCAGCTCAAACTATAACCAAAACTGAACAGCTAAATTGTCCCCGAACATGGTGACAAACACCGTTCAGAAGCTTAATCTATCTACTTTAATTCAAAATCTGAAATGAGCGGAACATGATAGCCATCAAAAGCAAGAATTCAAAAAGTTTAACCACATAAATGGCATTCAATATACATATTACACAATACATTACATTAAAGATAAAATATAATAAGGGACTTTCCACATTTAATAAAACGGTTTATATAGAAGAAAAAGGCAAAATCAATCTCATAAAAAATCTATACAAATGATATTTTTTCAGATTTTTAAGTGTATTTTTTTTGATAGTTGGCTTGAGAATTGTATAGCATAGGAATGCTGCATATCATATTGTTTAATCATGGGCAGGGTATTTTTCTATACTGAGTGGGATATTTTTTTAATCAGGAACGCACACATATATAGATGATTATAGAGAAGCAAGGGTTAAGCACCTTAAGAAGACTATTGGGTGAGTGGGATAGTATTACGTAATACTACGCGCCCAAGCAAGAAGTGGAGCTAAATGTGGGTCACGTGATCAACTGGATCTTGCCAAGAACTGTACTGCAGAAAATACCATAATATCTGCCGCCGGGACCTTGTTTCCACTCCTCAGGAGCATTACAGCTTACTTTCTGTACTTTGGGCTTTAGCGATATGGTGGTCCCCATCGTGGGTCTTATTTTTACCTGTGTCAGTGACCAGACAATCACAAGGAGTGGGCACACTATATATGTTTGCAGAACATATATGTTTACTGTATACATTTGCAGAAAGACAGAAAACTTTCAATGCCTTTGGACAGTGAGAGTCATACACATGGGTGTGTTTAATTGTATTTTGTGCGCCACTTTCTCCATATATTGCTAATTAGCTTTCGTTTGCAGAATTGCATTGCATACAGACTTTGCAGCGACGGAGTTTGGTTGGATTTGATTTAATAAGATAATATTACAAACGCTGGACTGGATTCTCCATAATGTAAACAGACCACCGTTGAATGCGTTACTACACATTGTAAAAGTGCCGCATCCAATTTTAGTACTTATTAATGCTGTAAACTGGCGTATTATATTAGTCAAACCCTGACACCGGAAAAAACAAAAATACAAAAATATATTAGTAACAGGTACTGGGTAGCCCAATTTACAAACTATTACAGTTAGAGTGGTTAACTCAATACTACTATTTATGACATAAGTTTGCTGGACCACACACCGACATCAGCAGAAGCACCTGACCCGTATCCCGAGTAGGGAGGGCTCCCGGTAGCTGGAGCCTGAAAGGTCCCAGATACGCTTATGCTTCTAGCGTGGCATACATAGCAGCTGCCTAGTCTTACCTTAGGTATACTTCCCAGTTTCCAGGGTTTCAAGGTGGGACACTTCAGTATGTGATATTGCATAGGTGGTGTGACATCATACCCAACCCCAAAAAAGCGGGCAATGTTGTCATACCACAGGGCATATTGTTTACATAATGTCATTTCGCTAGCATTTTTTTTACTGTACAGTGTCTGATGTGGCCATTATGGATGCTAAGCCGTTTGCAGTCCCAATGCATAGGGCATGAGGCTGGTTTAATTAAATGCAACTTTAATTTCAGCCACAGAGGTTTATATAAAGTTCCAAAGTAAAAGTTAACTGGCTTGTGAATATCATATTAGAAAAGTGGCTATTTTTACCTAAGGATCTCTTATCCCGCTTTCTTTAAAATGTGTTCATTTTAGGGTTAAATACCAATATATTTTCTGTAAACTAAACATTTTCAGTTGAATACGTTATTTTGTCATATGAATATAAATGGAATCGGAAGGCAAACTTAAATGAACTAGTTTTGAAGAATGAACTGTCAGCCGTTATCAAATTTGGTCTCTTGGTGAACCTTGGTGAGGTCCCAAGTTGCCATGGAAACTATAGCATTTTTTTGATACAGAAAAGTTTCTAGAATCCGCACAACTGGCAGGGACTAATACGCCTTGATCTGTCTATTCAGCTCTGATGAATATTCCATGTTCAGTATCAATTATAACTGAGCAGTAATGAAAAACAAAAACTGATTTGTAAGCCAGTTCCAAACTGCATCGCTCCATTATCAGTATAAAGAAAGAGGCAGAAATCACAAGCAGCTATTTTAACAAATAATGTGTTTTTTTCCCATTTTTAAATGGCAACAGCTGTGGAATTTTCTTTGGCGATGTTAAAATATCAAAACTAAGAGAGAGCAGTTACAACAATAGAGAAGATGAGATCTACACAATCTATTTCAGGCAATATTAAGCTGTCAGATACATCCTTGTATGAAAGATAACTCGCTTTAATAGTATCTATTGCCCCTCTCCCAGGTAACCAATCAAAAGTATTTTGTACCTCCAGACAACCCCAGTTTTCACGGGAAAGTCCTAATTTTTGGTGACTGTCCTGCTGTTGTGTTTTGAGAATTATTCACTAAAGGGAGTAGATGTTTCAACCACATGTTTAAAGAAGTTTCCTACCAAAGCGGGTAACAACTAAATAAAATCATATTGTTTAGAATGTGGCCAAATTTTACATTTTATTTTAGCTTGGGCAACATTTCCATCTTTTGTCAAGGTCTACCTACCTGCAGAAAACATCTGTTTGCCGACATGTGTTATTCATGATATCATACATGAAAAAAGTAATTGCTCATTGAAATATTCATGCATTACCATCAATACCCATCTGCAGTGCACCTGTACCCAGAAGTAATTTCATGCATGGGTGAATTACCCGAACTTCAGTGACCTGAGACAACTCGCAATTGCAACTTCAGTCCAATGACAGTTATATCAAACAAGGCACCTATTCCAATGTTTACCTATTCAGATGTGGAATTTATTTGGTGCAATAAGGCAGGAGTGTTTGCTTAATGGGTGAATTTAAAAGGACTGTGCTTTCTAGACCCCATGGACAAGTATCCTAATTTGGTTCTGAACCTTAATAATATTCTTTCACTGAAGAAGCCTATAATACTCCTAATATCTAGGCAAATAGAACTGCCAAACCCTATTATAAAACTATTTATATGTAAAAAAAAGATTTATACTACAAATAGTTTGTGTATAACTGTTTTAAGATTCTAGATGATAGCTGATAATTACTGCAGTGTAATGTGTATGTGTATGTAATGTTTTACGGCACCGGATCGGTAAATTGGTCTGGTTTCTGCCTCTTGTACTTGTTACAGGGACACTTCGTTCATCATATGCATTTTAATTGTTTGCCCATTTTAAATTGTCATTTTCTTCATCTTAAAAATGCTGCCTAGGGTGATGGTGCCTAGGGAACAGCAGTCCTCCTTCTAGAAAACAAAGTAGTAGATCTCCTTTTTGGATGATCATAAGTCTTTCTGTGCTGCTCCTCAACGGGCCAGTTACAGTGGAGATCACTGATCCACCAACCACCCAATGTAAACTACGGAGACTGCGGCGACTCACTACACTAAAAGCATACCTGGGAACTCTCAGGGTCTAATCTCAAGGTGAAGGGTCAGAAGCTACTTGATATTCTGCACATAGCTTATGATATCTGAACCTAATTAGTGGTTATGCCACCAGTATGTAATGGTTGATATACCTACTCGAATGCAGGTGACTCAAATAACAGCATCGTTGAATAGTGACAAATCAAGGACTGGTATTAAAGTCATCTAGTTAACATATTTGGTAACTTTCACTATGGGCTATCAAAGTGTAAAGAGTCTCAAGGTCAGCTCATTAAGAAGGTTCCCAGGTACGCACTAAAAAGCACTGCCCTGGGTCAGGCCTAAGGCAGCACCAAATGAAAATACACCTTGGCAAACCACAGCCAGCTCCACTGCTGGTGTTCCAGGGGATCTAATAAGAACCCCCCCACATTTACACAAAATGTGGTCCGGTTGGGTTCCTCAAGCAGGCAAAAAGTGGTCTGAAACAACAGAAGGGGTAGTACACCACAACTTTGGTTAAATAAGTACTTTAACTCCTAACCCCTTGCTACAGGATGCCCGTACCCAAGCCTGGGTACCCCTGTTTGAGGGCTAAGGAACCAACAGTCAGGCCCCTCATACGCATAGCTCCTGCTATCCAAGGAACAGACAGACCACAATTCGTAAAATCAGAACTACCTTTATTGAGATAGACATCAATTTATATGGTTCCCTTACTTCATTAACACAGCTAACAGAGGCATGTAGAAAATAGGTACATAGCCCAAATCCGTTTAACTTTGGGAGTACACAGACAATAGTCTAGGAAAGGGGATTATCTTGTACAATATAGTTCCCCGCTAGTGTTATCTCCCTTTAGCTGCCAGGCTGGTGCCTTCCTTGGATACCCTGTGGAGAGGGGTCTGTTTTAGTCAATAGGTTGCGCAGCAAATCAGAGAAGGCTTTACAGTGCATGGAGCCAGTCAACGGACACAAAAGCGCTCCATGACTTGGTTAAACTGCACCAGATGTGTGCCATAGTATTTTCCCATAAGAAGTTTATATACTGGTAAAAGTCACCAGGCTGCCTGGGTTGGAGTTCCATGTGAGAGATTCCTTTTGGCGGTAGCTAGGTCTGGATGGTATTCCCAGCAGCCTGGCCCTGTCACATCCACATAATCCTTGACCCATGCGATAATCTGCCAGAATGAATCCAAAGAAATGTAGACATCCCAAATCCCTGGTCCATGAGCCCCTCTGCAACCCACCCTGTCGCACCCCTTACCTGGCAATATATGGTTCTGTCCTGGGGCCAACAACTTGTTGCATTCCAACAGTTCTTCAACTACAGCTTCCATTACTACAAGTTGACACACTCAAATGGCATATTTTCAAGAACTGTCATGCTGTGTATTGAACTGACAGATTTTCTATTACAGCATTGATAAAGTCTTACATCCAACAAGTCAACAGAGGAGACAATGACTTTGGCAAAAGACACCCACTAAAGACATGCTGCCTACAGAAGATTATACAGGTGCCATATAGCAGATGTTTGATGAGTATTTGTAGCAGTTAAAGAGTCATATGATACACTGATCTCTTTTACAGGATTCTCATATATGTGGCTGTCACAAGCTAATTGGTTTAGACAGGCAGCAAATCTCCCCTGGCCTTTGGTAAATATAAAGTCACGGTTTGCTAAATCATCCAGCAATAAACGGAGTCTCTGGGAAATTATTTAAATACAATTAATAAATCTAGTGTGAATATGAATAATATACTGTAAGGCATCTGTTTCCCCGCCATGTACCTATAAGTAGTAAATATATACTTTTTTCATAGCCAGTACTTTTAATCTAAGTTTTTCTAAATGTATAATTGTAAGTGTAATTATTATTAGTTTTAAAATGAAATAGAAATAAAAATGTTTATTTTTTTAAATTGAAATTAGTGTTTTCCATCATCTTTACCCCCACCATAACCATTGTTAAATATTACTATACAAAAAAGTAAAAAAGCAGGTTTGGGGATTTTTGGGGGTGTCTCCTTCTTTAGAAGATTTTACATACAACCTTTAAACATTCAGCCATAAACCATGACCAAAAAAAGAAATAATATAATTAAATAGTGATTTCCAGTGCTCTGACTTTTGAAAATGGCCTTAGACAAGTAGACTACATTAAACTCCCTAAAATTAAATGTCATTTTAATGGTCTTAGAATTTAACTAACATTTACACACACAAATGCATTTTTTTGGCCAACAGCCATTTGGAAATGCAGATTATGTAATTAGAGTCAAGTGAATAAACGGTAAAATGACAAACTGGTTTCACAAAGGTCAAATCATCTAAGCGACAATGTCAGCCTTTGAAGATACTAATTAAATTATGCCATGGAGCACTGTGGCATTAAAAAATTTCTTCCCAAAAATATGTTCTACAAATTTTTTAACCTGAATCATACCGTATTTAAGGAACATAACGTATTTCATCCAGGTTCTTAAAAACCTAGATGGATTGTGCAACCAACGGTCCTACGGGATTCAGAGATGTTTAAGTCATGCGCTTGAGAAAAACGTCAATCTGCTGAAAACAGAAATTTCTAGTTACGAAAATGACAAGAGAAATGTTTTTAAGGAAGTAACATGATAAAATGAAAATATAAATCTACTGGGTATAGAACTGTTCATTCCCTTTAGTTTTCATGTGCTCATTGGGTAACTGCACTAGTAAATACACAAAAACTAAAGTTTTAAGATTCACGTCAAGAGAATACATTATTCCTCAGAGCCAGTCTTGGTAACATGTCAGTCAGCTCTGTAAGATCTAAGATACCCTGTGCTGGCTGCAGAGAGTAGCGAGGGAAAACACGTGTGAATCTAATCTTTGAGCTCTGAGCAGATCATTAAAAGAGACCCACAAAGGATACTTGAAAGAGAAGGGGAAATTAAGATATTGTCAAGGCTGGATGTATTCATTGTGAGATAAAGAAGAAGAATAATGTACTGGCTTTACTCCAGGATGGTCTTATATCCAACTTGCTTAGACTTCTAATGAGTCCGTGCAGTGAACCTAGTTTCTTAACTGTTCCAGGGCCAGAAGAATGGACTACATAGTAACATAGTTCATAAGGTTGAAAAAAGACCAAAGTCCATCAAGCTCAACCTATATACATATTGTGTCCCTACTGTGTTGATCCAGAGGAAGGCAAAAAACCCTTATGAAGCAGATACTAATTGCCCTATACCAGGGGGAAAATTCCTTCCCGACTCCAAATATGGCAATCAGAATAAATCCCTGGATCAACGTTAATCTAATATCCATAACTTGTAATATTATTGCTTTCAAGAAACACGTCCAGGCTCCTTTTGAACTCTTTTATTGAGTTTACCATTACCACTTCCTCTGGCAGAGAGTTTCATAGTCTCACCGCTCTTACTGTAAAGAACCCCCGTCTGTGCTGGTGTAGAAACCTTCTTTCCTCCAGCCGTAGAGGATGTCCCCTTGTTATAGATACAGTCCTGGGTATAAATAGGTCCTGGGAGTGATCTCTGTACTGCCCCCTTATATATTTATACATAGTTATTAAGTCCCCCCTAAGCCGTCTTTTTTTCAAACTAAATAACCCTAATTCTGATAATCTTTCTGGGTACTGTAGTCCTCCCATTTACCTTATTACTCTGGTTGCCCGTCTTTGAACCCTCTCCAGCTCCACTATATCTTTCTTGTACACTGGTGCCCAGTACTGTACACAGTATTCAATGTGCATAACCTTACTTTTATCTGTGTTGAACCTCATCTGCCATATCCCATATTTATTATTTGCTGATTTTTAACTACCGTACTTGCCGGCGTATAACACGCACCGGCGTATAACACGCACCCTCGCCAGGACCGGAAGTGAGGGAGACGTCGCTGCAAATCGTGCAGCTCTAGGATTTATCGGCGTATAACACGCAGGTAGGGTTTCAGCTTCTTTTTATGGTTTAAAAAGTACGTGTTATACGCCGATAAATACGGTAATAAGCAGCACATGTCCCTTGGTTTGGTTTGATCTAATACCTTTGGGCTATCACCAGAACTTACTTTGTCTTACTTTGTGTGTTTAGGATTTTTGGCTTTAGTGCATTCTGGTTTAGGCCCACAAGTCCAAGGATTGCTCTTTTGGGCATACAGGCTCTCCAGTGTGCTGCTGCTGCTCAATGGGCCGATTAAAAAAGTGATCTCCCTAAATGGCCTATTTAGGCTATGGGCATACCTGAGAACTTTTGGGCTCCAGCTACCCAGAGCCTACATTTGCGAGACGCAGCCAGGACTGCCCACTGACATCAGTGGTGGGAAACACCCCCCATTTAAAGGAGAAAAGGGTGGCCAGTGGGGCATGTCAGGACTCCACTCCCGCAACCCAGGTGATTCGGGTGTGGACCCAGAGAACCGGAGAAGCAGTGCTTCTCCCAGAGTTCTCCGGCCCAAAGCCAGAGAGATCCCAGGTATGGCCATGGAGGAAGGTGCCTATCCAGCATATGGAACAGATTTTGTACAAAATCCAGTTGGACTCTTTTTTCCATCATTGCCAAAAAGTTAGAGAATGAGACCCCTGCCTAATTAAGTACATTTCAACATACATACTTGCAAGCTGAGCCATGCTCAAACACATTCATTCTAACATACATGCGATTGGCTACCTCTCAATCTCATATATGTAAGTTGAACTGCCATTCATTTCAGTGAGAGTGCATACACCTTATGTACACAAGAAATATGCATGTACACTCCCTGTTTCAGCAGAATCAGACAATAGGAGGGAAATAAGAAAGAATTCTCATTTCTAACTCCCATAAATAAAAGTGCATGCGCATATTTGTATACGTAAATGTTACAAAAGTAATAGTGAAGTGCTACTTTCATTTATTCTAAATCACATAGCCTCCAACGTTTAACATTCTTCTATCTTTGTATGTAAGAAAAAAAACTGTGCATTTCATGGCATTCCATTTAAAAGTTTCTGCTAACTTTCTTGTTAAAGCTTTTCTATACAGAAGGTGGGGGGCACGCATTACAGAGCAAATCCTGATATATTCTTCTGGCACTGAAGCAATGAAATAACACGAATGAAAACATTCATTTTTTGTGCATGTGCATGTTTTCAGGGCAGCTTCTTGAATTGGAACAATTACTGTAACATCAATACTGATGTCTGAATCGTACACGTCTGGAAACTCGTTCTCTGTTCTTGCACACTCGGCTCTGCTAAGTATGGAAATTACCCCTTTTCATGAACTGGCAGGGCTGTACAACAAATGGTATACATTAAACAAAATGCTACAAACGAGTGTAGGAGGGCCAGACAATTCTTTCTCAGGAGTCTGCTAACAAAAATAGTAAATCTTTCAAACGCTGCATTATATGATAGGAAAGACTAGAATTTTTATTGTTAAAGTAAAATCATGATAAAGCCAACCTCCCTTCCTATATGAATCCTATTTTGAGACTATTAAATCTATTGGGGCGCCATGGTGTTTTAGTGGAGGAGGTAGACTTGTGTGTTTCTCCAGCAGGGATCTCTTGGATTTGCACCCTTGTGCGACTGCACTGTGGAAACATTCAGGGTATTATATCATATTCGGAATTTGCTACAGTTCAGAAAGGGAATCAGTCAAAGAGAGGCACGGACCTCTGTGGATAAAGATAGCCTAGTAGTAAAAGTCTGCTCTCACATTTTGCTAACATTGGTAAATAAAATGATCATTGATCAAATTTCAACCAGTCGGCTTTTTCTGCAAGCATCGTTATAATAAACCTACACATTTACAGCAAAGCAAAAGAGCCACATCATTCAGTTGGGGTGTTGAGTTTGGATTAAACACTTGCAGAACGCGTTAAGATCCAATCTCAAGTAGGTTCTCCTGCAAATTGATGGCTCTTTGGTGTTATGTTACTGCATTTATTATGCATGTCAGCATTTCATAGGTGAGTGACTTAGTGAGAGTGTGGAAGGCAAATAGGGTGGGCTTTAACCTAAAGACAGACCACGCTGGCCAGGAGAACCGGAGAAACAGTGTTTCACCCGGAGACTCTTGATATGCTTACAGGCCAGCAGGCAAAGCCGGTAAATTATTGTGCTCCTCACATAAAGTATCGTTTCTTGTGTGGCAGATCGGCTATAGATATGTAATTTATTCCGTCCACTGACCTTAAAGTCCTAGACCTAATTGTAACCCTCAGTGCTTTTCTCCCTCTGCATAATAAAGTTGGTGAGTTGAAATGCCTTAACTAACCTGAAAACTAGTTAATTAAATATATCCTAAAACCTATATCTAGTAATAAGTAGGTTCTATTAGCAGCATTTCGTCGACTAAAATTAAATTGCCTGTCTTTTTTTTTCTAAACAAAAAAGCCAGGTACTACAGGTGGCAAGGTGTGCCAGCTCTACCAGTTCCCTCCTAAAAACGGAACTGAATCTATAACCAAACCAAAAGATGAGCTGCACGCCACATAATGCATGCATGAAAAATGTATTTAGAATAGATAAGGAAAATATATATCATACACTAGTGTAAAGGCCTCAACCGTAAGGTTTATATGTATATTGTTCTCACTAACAAATATTGGGGACCATTTTTTGTGTATAAAAAATAGAAAATAAGGATAAAAGAAAAAACAAAAAAGCATGATACTTCTGTTCATAAGCAGTTATGATATTTTTTATATGTGCATTTTATGCTAAGAATTTAACTACGATCCCCTGATTTGGGAGTTTCCTTTTGTTTTTCTCCTAATTGAGGCCACATCTTACAGCAGCTCCCTGTTTAAGGAACTTAAATTGTTCTCCCCCACAGAAATGTAAACATAAATGCATTAAAATTAAATTACTTAATAAAAAAACAGCTACACATTTGATACCTTCTTGTCATGTGAGTTCTTAAACCTTGGCTATGAACATAATACTTAACAGTCCGCTTATTTGTGAAAACGGCTCATTAATTTTTAAAGATGATTTTAGTACAGTGTGTATCTTAAAACATTGAAGAAGGCACTAAAAACCGCTTACAAAACCAACATTTTGCTTTGCAATGTAATATTAACACATTCCCTGCACTGACTATGAAATGGTTGGTTGTGATTTTATGTGGGAGCTGCTATTGTGAAGCTAAATGTCAAAGACAGAGCCACAATTATATGGGTCACATACAGGGAAAGGCTGCCAGATGATCTGAGAGTATTGAGATACTATGAGACACTTTGTGTGTTGGATAGGACTGGATAGTACACATTGTGTGTTGTCTGCTAAATGTGCTCACAAATGTATGAACTCTTCTGGTCCCAAGGGTGACATTCGCAATCACAGACAGTCAAGAATCGAACAGACCTGGAAATTCAACTCCAGGTGGTCTACTGGGTGAGAAAAGGACACAACTATGATCCTGGACCTTTAGATCTTCATAGAGAGGAGCCATGTGTGGGCTCACTGGAGTGAGAGCAGAAAACAAGATCTGAGCCACAGATCGACTGCTCCCTCCTAGACAACCGGATGTTATATCCCCAGATAGCACATGAAATGTAAAGAATCGGGCAAGAGGGAAAGATTCCTTGTGGAATTCATGTGGTCTTTGATACATTCAATGGTGCTCCAGTCACCTGACTTTAGTGCTTCACCTACAACTTGCTTTATATATGATGTTGGATCCTACAGCCCCATCTTTGCAAAAAACAAATAAAAATACAACAAACCTTAGTTCCCTGTGTGCCTTGTTTTGTTTCAATTGTGATTCACAATATTCCTAGATTAATGCAATATGGAAAATTCAAAACTATGGTCTTATTTGAACGCTTTAAACTACTATCCTGGCATTAAAGAGTTAGTCCATGCAAATATTGTACAAATCTGACATTATGCAGTGCTTGGTTTACAATAGGGATTTATTTGACCCATAAAAGCCAATCACAAATGCCCCAGCTCTATAACTCACATACACTTTTCGGTTGCTTCCACAATAATCATCTTTCCTGAAATAATCTTTTGGCTGCATTTTCATGATATGATTCAAACTGTGAATGTCAGAGGCAACTGTATAAACATTAGATGACAGAAGGAACGTATGACCAAGAGATAAACAGCTGAAGACACTTAGTCATTCAAAATGGTACCTTTCTAAAATACAAAGGACATTTAGCAGATTTTCTAAACTATTACTAAGGCATGTTTCTGATATTAACCAAGGAGCAGTTATTTCTTACTGTGCTAGAGAACGTAGCCTGCATTGGAGTGAGTCTGAAAAAGACACTGAATTCATACAAGATGTGTCAAATGTTTGGAAATCTAATACCAACCATATTAAATTTTAAAAAAAAAGAATTAAAGTAGCACCGGCCGGCCGCATCAGCAAACAGCAGCCGTTTAGATTAGATTTCGGGCGGCCTGGGGGGCAATTGTCCCCCTGCCCAGCCCGCCCCTGGCGCCAGAGGAGGCTTCCAATCCCGCTTGCAGCTGCTCAGCGGCTGTTTTCAATATTAGTTTTCCGGCTGGCCGCCCACCCACGGATCTGCCGGCCCACTGGGAAATTTCCCGGTATTCCGGTGGGCCAGTCCGGCCCTGTCCAAGAAGGTTCCCTGTTATTCAACAGAGGGGCTTCTGTCCTCCTGATCCTGCAGTTCTAGGCCTAGTCTGCCACTACGCCACTGTTTATTTATTGTACTTCTGATTTGCCTCGCTGCAGAAAATTAGAGTTTAGCTTAATGTAAATGTAATGATTTTTTTTAGAGCAGTCAGACTTTTTAGCATATGAAGGCACAAACTGAAAAAAAACAGTGGGCTCAGTGAGCAAATGACTTTTGGGCTTGATGGTGACTGGCCCACTAATACCCACTAGTCGGGCTGTTCTCATCATCTTTAGTGCTGTGCTCCTCAAGGCACACCTAACAGTCTGGATTTAGGTGTTTCTCAGGTGTGTCTAAGGTGTTTTTATTCATTAATTATGCAATACCTTAGACACACCTGAGAAACACCTAAATCCTGGACTGTTAGGTGTGCCTTAAGGAGAGGGTTGAGGAGCACTGCTTTAGTCTGTGGATACAAGTGACCACTTTTTGAACAAGTATAACAGTGTGGCGTGCAGCTGCGTGTATCCAGCAGGCTAGCACACGCATGTAACTTATTTGCTACTAGCTTTAAGGTGCCATGACAGTTTTTCTGCCAAATCTCCATAATGGACCAGTCAATTTTAATTTAATGTTGATAGTATGCAGGTCCCTTACCAATCTCTTCTATTTTTGCTTATTTGTCACATTTAAATGCTTTGGATCATCCAACTAGTTTTAATATTGTAATCTAAGGCAAAGACAACACGAGTAAACACAAAATGGATTTAAATGATCATTTAATTTATTGAGGGTAAATAGATAAGTTTGAGATACAATATGGGATCTGTAGGTGGACAATGGAGTTGCGTTTAAAAATGCTGTGCTCCTCTTTTTGGAATTTCTTTGATCAGATATCTACAATTAACATATGTATCCATGCATGTAAGGGGGTCTTTTCACCTTTGGGAGCTGGGAGAGAATAGAATCCACATGGGAACATGAATAGTCTATAGGCTATAGAACGGCAAACACAATTAAGATCACTCTAGAAGATTTTTGTAATTTCATCTAGGTCATCAAGCCATTTTATATTTATTTTCCCACCAAAGTAAATGTAAATTACCATAGATGTTCTAAATTAGCTTCACGACCCTCCTGGTGCCCTTTTCTGTAGCACATCAACATGTGTACTGTGAGTGAATAGCATAGCATTAGACACTCTGCGGTCTAATATAGGCTGTCAGGTGGATGTTTAGAAAAAGATAATGAAGTCTCTGCAGTTATGAAAATTGTTTTTCCTTGGCATGTCATCTTAATAAATTTCACATCTAGAAAAAGGTCAGGTTTCATTTGAAATGGAAAATACAGGACTAGAATAGCACAGCTTTTGAGTGGGATATTCTGAGGATCAATTACTGCCAACAAAACGCAGCTAAACCATGCAAAACAATATTTTTTTCCTATTGTTGAATATATTGTTCAATTCTTGACTATTCTTGACTAGGAGCACAACTGAAGTAATTGCGAAGCTGGGTAAAATGTAGTTTTCATCGGGTCACTGTAAATTGTGACGATCATTAAAAATTATCATTAAAAATTATAATAGTGTATTTTAACTTGGTTTGATATGCTTCAAACTTCAAGTAAAACTAGTAGAACTAAAGACTCATTGTGATGCCTGTGACAATCATATGTTATCATACCCAAGTGATTGCCTCATTTGTTGCACCACACTTACTAAAACATAATATATGTCATCAAGATAAATTAAAGGGAAAGGAAATTCTTGAGCTAAAATCCAGCCCCTGATACAGGGATGTGGGTTATCATCGACCAAAACTTCCTTTATGTGCTGACTTTGAGACATTGTAGTCAGTCATGTGGTTTTGAGTGACTTTTCCTGCACTGATTCTTTATGGCAATACTAATGATGTCCATTCCTCTATGGGCATTTATTGGCCAGAGTGTCCGGCTAGCTGAGACAATGAATTGTTTTCCGGATGGCAGTAGTCAGGGTGCTTGTCTATGATATGAACCCAAAGAAATAAAGATCCAAAAGCCACGTGTAAAAAGTAAAAGGAAATAAATCAAATAAGTAAATGAATAAATACTCCCCACGATAGCAGCTTCCAATAAAACACTCTTCCTCAAGGTGTTCAGCAATACAACAAGACAACCAAGGAGCGCATATACATGAGGAGAAAACAAAAACAACACTAATAGTGTAATATGTATGTGAATAAGAAAAATAAAAAAGGGGTAAGATCCACTCACAAACTTGTTGAGTAAGTCAGGCCCATCAGAATTCAATGGTAGCAGAATTTAATATGGAGTAAAAGCTAATATTTGTAGGCACAACTAAAATATAGTGTGCAAAAACGCAAGTTGAACGAAGTTCTAGATCCACTAGATGGAACACTCTCTCGGGGTAATGTCCGTTCTTTCTCGACGCGTTTCGCCAGTGCTATACTGGCTTCCTCAGGAGAAAAGTTTTCGTAAAGTTCAAAAACCGCTTGTGTCTATATGAGATTTTAAGTCCGTATCGCGGTTAAATGCAATTTCCGGGTTCCGAGCGTCCTGCGTCATTTGACGCATCCAATCCGGCTGTTCTTCTGCCGTCCTGTCATTGGCGTCGTGTACGCGATTACATAGTCGCGTACGACGTTCTCCGGCTACTGGTCTGCTCGTTCCCTGCTGAAATTGGCCGCTCACGCAAGATATCTCCACTATCGGCATTGAAAAGTCCGTCAGTAGTTGTAACAAGATTAAAAAAGACATTGTCCTTCCGTGACTCCTTAATGAATATTCTTCACCAAAATCGCTGAACATAGTCTATCTTTTTAGTAATTAGATACTTAATTTAAAATATAAAATATATTAACTTTAATAATACACTAAAAAATGAATACAAAATAAAAAGAGAGATAATGTTTGGGCATTATTTCTTGAATTTTAGATCAATCTGCATGATTCTTTTAGAATCAAATCTACATACATGATTTTATGGAAGAATATTCAGAAGCAATGAGGGGAAAAAAGGAAGAAAAGAAAAAAAGAAAAAACAGAAAAAAGAACTTGATGGAAAACAGTTTTTTATACATGCTAATAAAAAGCCAATTAAAGTGCTATGATAAAGTGCCACTATTAAAGTGCTATATATCATTACCCTTAATAGGGTCTTATTTAGATGTGATGTACCATATTGTAATGTGCAAAAATTTGTTAAGTGCAATATTATGCTGTGTTATTGAGTACAGTGTAATATTATGCTGTGTTTAGTGTGTAAGTGCAATAGATAAGTGTATAACATTACCCTTAATAGGGTCTTATTTGAATATAATGTATAATGTATTTACAGTATTTAATCAATTTAAAGTGCAATTTATTTTAAAGTGCATTTTTTTTTTTTTTTTTTTTTTTTTTTTTTTTTATATTATGTCATAAAAGCTAGGATGTCAAGATCTGTGTTTAGTCCCCCTTTTTTATGAGTTTGGAACTTGAAGATCCACTCTGTCTCTCTACGTGCTAAAGTTTGTTGGAGATCACCACCTCTCCAGTGTGGGGAGATCATATCGATCCCTATGATTTTAAAATGTGGTAAGGAGAATGCTCTACATTGGTTACAATGTTTTGGTACGCTATGTTTCAGATTTTGGTTGCGTATACCACCCAGATGTTCCAAACCCCTCACTTTCAATTCCCTCGTGGTTCTCCCAATATATTGAGTGCCACAACTGCACTCTAACAGGTATACCACGTTTTTGGACCTACAATGAATAAACTGTTTTATTGGGTATTCTTTTGTGGTATTTGTACATCTAAATTTAGTGGTTTTTTTACTTTGTTGGTGACAGGTAGTACAAAGTTTACACTTTCCACAACGGAAAAAACCAGGATTTTTCTTAAAGAGGGAATCATCATCCTCTTTTATTTCTTTTATCGCTGGTAAAACACTAGGTGCCAGTATTAACTTCAAATTTTCAGATTTTTTATATATGACGTTGGGCTTTGGAGGTAAGTGATCTTTTAAGATGTTATCTTGTCTTAAGATTGGCCAGCATTTCGCTATAGCCTTTTTAATATCATACGCCCTGTCGTTATATTTGGTCAAAAAAGCGAAATCAAACTTTTTGGCCGGTTTAACTTTTTTATCTTGCAGGAAGAAGTCTCTCTGTTTATCCTTTACAGCTTTAAAACTGTCATACAATAGTTTATCCGGGTATTTCCTTTCTTTAAATCTATCTATAAGTATTTTACTTTGAGTAGAAAAGTCTTCCTCTTCTGTACAGTTCCTACGTACTCGGGCTAATTGCCCTTTTGGTATATTATACAACCACTGTGGGTGATGGCAACTTGAAAATTCAATATAACTATTCCCATCAGTGGGTTTGAAGTACGTTTTTGATTGTATTCTATTATTCTGTACATAGAGTGTAAGATCTAGAAAGTTAATTTGTGTTTGGTCAATAGAGGAAGTGAACTGTAAATTATAATTATTTGTATTCACAAAAAGCAGAAACTCATTTAGCTCCCCCAACGACTCTTTGACTAGCAACATCTCCCAATATGTCGACTCTTTTTTACAGAAATATGTATGTACGATTCCGTCATACATTAAGGACACAAAACATATCCTTAATATATTAGAAGAGATTGAGTGGCAATCTGACTATTTATGGGTAACAATTGACGTATCGTCACTATATACGGCTATTCCTCACGATCTAGGAATAGAAACTATTAACAATGTTCTAAAAAAAGACACCAGTATGAGTGACCTACAAAGTCAGTTTATTATAGATTGCATTAGTTTCATTCTCAAGCACAATTTCTTTTGGTTTGAACAATCATTTTATTTACAGTTATGTGGTACCGCCATGGGGACCAAATTTGCACCAAGCTATGCTAACTTATACGTAGCTGATTGGGAGGCCAACTCTATCTGGGCCCAAAACCCGTTTGGTGCAAATTTGGTCCTCTGGCGGCGCTACATTGATGACATCTTAATAATTTGGAAAGGATCGTTGGGGGAGCTAAATGAGTTTCTGCTTTTTGTGAATACAAATAATTATAATTTACAGTTCACTTCCTCTATTGACCAAACACAAATTAACTTTCTAGATCTTACACTCTATGTACAGAATAATAGAATACAATCAAAAACGTACTTCAAACCCACTGATGGGAATAGTTATATTGAATTTTCAAGTTGCCATCACCCACAGTGGTTGTATAATATACCAAAAGGGCAATTAGCCCGAGTACGTAGGAACTGTACAGAAGAGGAAGACTTTTCTACTCAAAGTAAAATACTTATAGATAGATTTAAAGAAAGGAAATACCCGGATAAACTATTGTATGACAGTTTTAAAGCTGTAAAGGATAAACAGAGAGACTTCTTCCTGCAAGATAAAAAAGTTAAACCGGCCAAAAAGTTTGATTTCGCTTTTTTGACCAAATATAACGACAGGGCGTATGATATTAAAAAGGCTATAGCGAAATGCTGGCCAATCTTAAGACAAGATAACATCTTAAAAGATCACTTACCTCCAAAGCCCAACGTCATATATAAAAAATCTGAAAATTTGAAGTTAATACTGGCACCTAGTGTTTTACCAGCGATAAAAGAAATAAAAGAGGATGATGATTCCCTCTTTAAGAAAAATCCTGGTTTTTTCCGTTGTGGAAAGTGTAAACTTTGTACTACCTGTCACCAACAAAGTAAAAAAACCACTAAATTTAGATGTACAAATACCACAAAAGAATACCTAATAAAACAGTTTATCCATTGTAGGTCCAAAAACGTGGTATACCTGTTAGAGTGCAGTTGTGGCACTCAATACATTGGGAGAACCACGAGGGAATTGAAAGTGAGGGGTTTGGAACACCTGGGTGGTATACGCAATCAAAATCTGAAACATAGCGTACCAAAACATTGTAACCAATGTAGAGCATTCTCCTTACCACATTTTAAAATCATAGGGATCGATATGATCTCCCCACACTGGAGAGGTGGGGATCTCCAACAGACTTTAGCACGTAGAGAGACAGAGTGGATCTTCAAGTTCCAAACTCATAAAAAAGGGGGACTAAACACAGACCTTGACATCCTAGCTTTTATGACATAATATATTATAAAAAAAAAAAAAAAAATGCACTTTAAAATAACTGGCACTTTAAATTGATCAAATACTGTTAATTTATAATACAGTAAAATATTGCACTTTAATACATTATATTCAAATAAGACCCTATTAAGGGTAATGTTATACACTTATTTATTGCACTTACATACTGCACTTTATAACACAGCATAATATTGCATTGTACTTAAAAACATAGCATAATATTGCACTTAATAAATTTTTGCACATTGAAATATGGTACATCACAATTAAATAAGACCCTATTAAGGGTAATGATATATAGCACCTTAACAGTGGCACTTCATCATAGCACTTCAATTGGCTCTTTATTAGCATGTACAAAATACTGTTTTCCATTAAGTTCTCTTTCCTTTTCTCCCCTTTTTTTCCCTTTTTTCCCTTATTCCTTCTGAATATTCTTCCATAAAATCATGTATGCAAATTTGATTTCGAAAGAATCATGCAGATTGATCTAACATTCAAGAAATAATGCCTAAATTAGGTTATCCTCTTCTTTACTTGATATTTATTTTCATTAGGTGATATTATTAAAGTTAATAATTTACATTTTTAAATTAAGTTATTAATTATAAAAAAATTAGACTACGCTGTCAGAGTTTGTTTTGGTGATAGAGATATTCGTGTACAAGGAGTCACCAGGAAAGGACTGAATGTTGTTTTTATACATCGTGTATCAGACAACTGACGGACTTTTCAATGCCGATAGTGGAGATATCTCGCGTGAGCGGCCAATTTCAGCAGGGAACGAGCAGACCAGTAGCCGGAGAACGTCGTACGCGACTATGTAATCGCGTACACGACGCCAATGACAGGACGGCAGAAGAACAGCCGGATTGGATGCGTCAAATGACGCAGGACGCTCGTAACCCGGAAATTGCATTTAACCGCGATACGGACTCAAAATCTCATACAGATACAAGCGGTTTTTGAACTTGACGAATACTTTTCTCCTGAGGAAGCCAGTATAGCACTGGCGAAACGCGTCGAGAGAGAACGGACATTACCCCGAGAGAGCGTCCCATTTAGTGGATCTAGAACTTCGTTCAACTTGCGTTTTTGCACACTATATTTTAGTTGTGCCTACAAATATTGTAAGTGTATCCATGACCCTCTTCTCTGCGGATTTGTCTTAGATGCTGCACCATTTGTGGTCTTCTTCTATTTTTTAGAGCTTTTACTCGATATTAAATTCTGCTACCTTTGAATTCTGATGGGCCTGACTTACTCAACAAGTTTGTGAGTGGATCTTACCCCCTTTTTTTATTTTTCTTATTCACATACATATTACACTATTAGTGTTGTTTTTGTTTTCTCCTCATGTATATGCGCTCCTTGGTTGTCTTGTCGTATTGCTGAACATCTTGAGGAAGAGTGTTTTATTGGAAGCTGCTATCGTGGGGAGTATTTACTCATTTATTTATTTGATTTATTCCTTTTTTACTTTTACACGTGGCTTTTGGATCTTTATTTCTTTGGGTTTATACCTTACATATATAGTCTGTGGATATACAGATATAGCGAGACATAACTTTGTCTAATTTACTGAAACGTTCTACAACAGTGGGGTTTCCTGTTGATACGGTAATGCAGGATGTGGAGTGGAAATGTTTGGCAACATGTGTAACTTTTAAAGAGATAAGCGTAATGTGGAATAACAGGGTGGAGAGCTTATTTACAGGGTTAAATAAACTGGATGACATCATGGTCATAGCTAGGAACTCTCTGGCTTTGACCAGTGATGAAAAGTGATGATTCACTATTATGTTTTTGAGGTAGGCATCAATGCTAAATCGTTTGGCAATTTTTTGGGAAGAAACTTGTTGAGGTATCCTACACCTTAATTTTTTTATTTTTATGGTTTCTCCATTGTGTTTTCTGATAGCTATTAGCTGCAAGAACCCCCACATTCTTAAAGAAGTAGAAGTGCACAAGAATTATTTGGTAAGCATGAACAAAATTCCCAAGCACTTCCTTCAACTTGAAGGAAAAAAATATACATTATTCCATTTTTTTTTTAAAACAACCTTAAAAAGGTTGCTCTATCGGGCAGTGGGGATCATGGGCCGTTAGGGAGATCCTCAGCTTGCAGCACATACTTCCTTGCAGCTCCCAAGAGATGCTCTGCAGCTGAGGACCACAAGGTGGCTCTTTAGGAAAGGTGGGTGTGTCACTAATGACACGCCCACTTCTGTCACTGGCCCTGCCCACTTACGTTGCTTGCCAAATCCACTACATAAGTGCCCCAATTTGGACACATGAAATGCTGGGGTATAATTCAGCCTTTATACTCAGTTTAATAGTTAAACCTGGAATTTTCATGCACATTTGGTTCTCTCCATAATTTCAATCGCAACATTTTCTTGCCCAGTGATTGGTTGGTTTGGGCAGTGGCAAGAAACGTGGAGCGTAAAGGGGGTGTTATGCTGCAGTTGTGCAGCTACAATGTTGGAAGTTCTTTAGTTTGTCCCCACAAAGCAATTAATGCGTATTAAAATACTAAGTACTTAAATGTGCATTTATATTTGCTAAGGCTATGTGGGGCAGTAGACTGTCCCTTTAACATTGCATTCAAGCTTAACATTGTTGTGCGAACTTTCCAAAGTTCAATATTCTCTTTGTGGTAAGCAATCAAGAACAGAATGCAGTTTTAACATGATGCACATTCAGAATTCATAACGAAGCGAACTTGCAAACAAATTGCTGAGCAAGGACTTGGAAGTCATGAAAAGTGATGATTCACTATTATGTTTTTGAGGTAGGCATCAATGCTAAATCATTTGAATTTGAAGTCAATGGTCCATACACAATGAAGGAGCTAAAGAACTAGTGATTTATAAGTCTTCGCTAAAGCATCCACTGTTTAGCCAGCAATGAAATATAAAAACCATATTGACCAAAGCTTGTCTGATAAAAAGAAAATTAACCTATTTTAAAAGCCCTTTGGAGAGAATTTAGAGGTTTTTTATTATTTAATAATAAAAGAAAAAGATCCTGTGAATATTTCGCAGAGCCCATTCTGAAGAGAGGGGCAAAATAATTAAGACAATGGCAACCACCAGGTGCACTGGACATCATACAATTCATATTGCTGCATCTTCATTTTAAGTACTTAAGAATAGCGAATGTATACAATTTGCAATACATAAGCACGCCTGGGAACTCTGCAGGTTTGATCCGGGTGAAGAACCGCTTCTCCGGGTCAACACACTCAAATCCAAAGTGTCGCGGAAGTGGGGTCTTGAATGACCTGCCCACCACCCATTTGCCCTTCGTCAGTGGGCAGTCCTGGCCAAGTCCCGCAAAGGAAGGCTCCGGGTAACCAGAGTGAAGAAGTTCCAAAGTATGTAAGGAAAGGGATCGCACATGGCCACATCTACCCCCTTGCCCACATTCTGCTTGCTCTCCACTCTACTTTTATCTACCTACTCCACTCCCACTAAAGGCTCTTTGGAGTTAGCCATGACTCCTCACAAAGAGAAACAGCTCCCTCTGCAGAATCCCCAAAATACCTGTGTCCTTTTCCTCAACATCCAGCTAAATGCCCTGCAAAAGATGCTGTGGAGCTCAATATGCTTATGTATACTGAGTAACAGCAAAATGCTCCCACTAATATCAATGGAACTACCATTCCTGCAACAGATTGACAGCTTCAAGCAGCCACTCAGTGCCAAGAAATGTCAGATCATGGAGGAAGAAGGAAGATGGCTGAAGATTCTGTGTCAGGTGTTTTATTTTTTTCGATTTAATGTACTTTACTGTGATGATTTTTTATAGCAGGGAGATTAGAATTTCCTTTTAACATGATATATCCCTGAGATGGACTAGAAGGATACTTTTGCTCACAGTATAGATATTCTGCACATTCACATTCTAGAGACAACATTCTTCACATTAGCCATTTCCCAGCATATTTTAACTGCCTTTTCTAACCTTGTATCCATTATATTGGCACTTCTTCTCAATAATCAGCATTACTTGCAATGCTTTCAAACACCAAATGCAAATAGGATGGGGCAGACTGATGATTTTTATTCTAGTTGCAATTCAGGCACGGATTCATTCTGGAGGACTGAGGCCAGAATCGACAGATATCTAGCCATCTATCAGTAGTCAGTAGAGTTTAAAAGTCAACTTTACTTGTGGAAAATAAACATCATTCCATTTGGCCACCTTGTCTACAAAAACCCAATGTTGATAAATTCAACAATGCAGCTCTGTGTAGTGTCCATGAAGAAAAAATGCTGTTTTGAAAACTTCAGTTTCAGGAAAGCCTAAAAACAACCTGGCCTAGTTTTCAGGAAATTATGGTTTCAACTCTACCAATTGACATGTATTATGAAGGGCCAACGCTAACAAATGTCTGAGCTGGCCAAGAATGGGGCAAGTATTACAATAAAAATGATGCAATAAATGTGATGTTACTGCAACCCCCTATGAGGGAAACTCAACTTACTGAAAGGGATGATAAGGGTCAAAGGTTTGAAGATCTGGGTAAACAAATGGCTTTGGGCCAACTTCACCCAATATAAATTAGACTAATATTTGTCATGAAACTGAAGTTATCAGCACACAAGGTCCTAAAGCTGTGCCATTTTCAAACACATTACAATGCCATGTTTTTACAGAACTGTTCCTTATAAATAACACTCATATTTTTTTTTAACAACTACTCAACCTTTCTCAGAGCCACTAAACTCTATAGTTTGTGACAGTCTGTACAATCACAACTAAACCCATGGATGGACTATTCGAGAAGTTGATATCTGATCTGGGGATGAATAAAAACTTCTTTCATGTCAAGTGCCGAAGTAATAGTCTGTAATTTTCACTAGGCCTGAATAAGCTTCATTTCATAGGAGACAAAATTCTACATGATGCTGTAAAAGGAGAAAATATATGAAAGCTTTTATGCGGAATTAAAAATACTTGTCTTTTAAATGGCAACAGAGAAAGTAGTTTGGATAGTTGTGTGCACGCATTAATAGCAATGACTAATGTGGTTTGAATACACTTGCAAATGTAGTTTTAAAACATCTATGTCATATTACATAACATTTGTCTATAGAGCTTAGTGAAAACGGCATGAAGATATTGGAATAAGAGGTAATAAGCATTACCAGTAATTCAGAACCATAATGATAGACAATTAATGTCTCAATGCATCTTCCAGAGAAGTGAGCTAACAAAACCCATTGGCAGCAAGCTTAAATTAGATATCAGTGAGGATAATGCACCTATAATGACCAAAATAGTAGGAAAATTAAGTATAATCATGTGCCATTAAGTATACTCTCAATTTTTACTGCATTATTTCCTATGATTTGCCTTCTGTCTATTGAAACAACCGTCCACAGCAATTTGAGTGGCCATAGTAAGCAATCCTCGTTTTTCCACAATGAAGTCCCACGAGATGAACGGAGAGTTGCAGGTCATCTGCATAGGGCCAGTCCCACGGTGGCTTGAGTCACCGTGGCTTAAAAATGCTGGGAATTCAGTTTGTCACCCAAGATCTTTAAGATGTAATTAGAATTTCACTCGCTAGCGACGCAGTGTCTGATATGGAGATGCCGTTCAGCCAGTAAGCATCCTGTGCACTATGGTCTTAATAGGAAGGGCAGCAGGCATAATCTCCAATCCATTCCCCAGAGGCTCGCATTAAATGGACTGCATTAGGGCTTCCATTCTCTGCATCATATTATTTGGCCTGTTGAAAGAAAGGATTTCTTATTCAAGCCTCCAGTGTTTTTTCCAGGCTCTGTTGTTATTGATCAAAACTGTAAGCCTTTTTTTTTTTTGCTTTTAGCAATATGCTGCTGCTCTGCCATCCAGATGCAAGCAGCCAGACAACGTGCCCTGAATTTAAAAGTCTGTCTTCGAATTTAGAAAATCAGAACAGTTCGGGAGAAACAGGGGGACTTCAACTACTTCAAACAGACAACTTTATCTCTCATTTGGAATGAAAGCAGTTTGCCTTCGTACTAGTGACATATTTTACAAGACATATTGCTGTTTTTTTTCTCTACATTTCAATATAGAAAAAACCTAGAATACACAATTAAAATGAAAAACATTTTTTACAAGCTGTTTTGTGATTTGACTAAAAGATACATGTCCAAAGTGCCCTATGTTACCGGTACTTTATATGTATTTGTCTCAAGGGAACTCAAGGATTTCTTGGCATTTTATTTTTAAAGTGGCGGTTAGGATTCCTGAGTAACTAAGTGATTGTCTGTGAGGATGCATTTATCAGCTCAGATCAGTTCAGATTATAGGGATAAGACTGATCCTTGGAAGAGAATACACCACTTGGAACAAATTCCTGCATGAAGTTGCAATCACAGAAAAAATTGTTTGTTCTATGCACTTTAGTATTGCAACATAATGTTTGCACCACAGGATACCGTGCTCAGGACCAACTAATCTGGACCATATTGACAAGTGATTAATTTTAGATCCATGTAACTAGCCAATTTTAATACTCCTAGCCGGGGTTGTCACCTTTTCAGGGGAGAAATCCATGGGGCTATCATGGGAATTACATTTTTATAGTACATGGGTATGTGACAGCCCCACTCAAAGCATGTATGCATTTATTTGTGAAATATATATCTATCTTTATTATCATAAATAGGTTAAACTAATCATCTCCAAAAGAATTACATCATTTAAACAAAAACACATAGTGACATCACATAGTACGGTGGCTAGTGGCAACAAGTCTGAACTTTTTA
>VKOC01000006.1:22749314-22763312 GCA_009364415.1 Spea multiplicata
GTCCGCACAGGGCGCCAGAACACCTAAGGCCGGCTCTGGGAGTAGGTAGATAAAAGTAGAGTGGAGAGCAAGCAGAATGTGGGCAAGGGGGTAGATGTGGCCATGTGCGATCCCTTTCCTTACATACTTTGGAACTTCTTCACTCTGGTTACCCGGAGCCTTCCTTTGCGGGACGTGGCCAGGACTGCCCACTGACGAAGGGCAAATGGGTGGTGGGCAGGTCATTCAAGAATCCGCTTCCGCGACCCGTTGGATTTGAGTGTGTTGACCCGGAGAAGCGGTTCTTCACCTGGATCAAACCTGCAGAGTTCCCAGGCATGCTTATGTATTGCAATTTGTATACATTCGCTATTCTTAAGTACTTAAAATGAAAATGCAGCAATATGAATTGTATGATGTCCAGTGCACCTGGTGGTTGCCATTGTCTTAATTATTTTGCCCCTCACTTCAGAATGGGCTCTGCGAAATATTCACAGGATCTTTTTCTTTTATTATTAAATAATAAAAAACCTCTATTCTTCCAAAGAGCTTTAAAATAGGTAATTTCTTTTTTCCAAGCTTGTCAATATGGTTTTTTTTTCATTGCTGGCTAAACAGTGGATGCTTTAGCGAAGACTTATAAATCACTAGTTCTTTAGCTCCTTCATTGTGTATGGACCATTGACTTCAAATTCAAATGATTTAGCATTGATGCCTACCTCAAAAACATAATAGTGAATCATCACTTTTCATGACTTCCAAGTCCTTGCTCAGCAATTTGTTTGCAAGTTCGCTTCGTTATGAATTCTGAATGTGCATCATGTTAAAACTGCATTCTGTTCTTGATTGCTTACCACAAAGAGAATATTGAACTTTGGAAAGTTCGCACAACAATGTTAAGCTTGAATGCAACATTAAAGGGACAGTCTACTGCCCCACATAGCCTTAGCAAATATAAATGCACATTTAAGTACTTAGTATTTTAATACGCATTAATTGCTTTGTGGGGACAAACTAAAGAACTTCCAACATTGTAGCTGCACAACTGCAGCATAACACCCCCTTTACGCTCCACGTTTCTTGCCACTGCCCAAACCAACCAATCACTGGGCAAGAAAATGTTGCGATTGAAATTATGGAGAGAACCAAATGTGCATGAAAATTCCAGGTTTAACTATTAAACTGAGTATAAAGGCTGAATTATACCCCAGCATTTCATGTGTCCAAATTGGGGCACTTATGTAGTGGATTTGGCAAGCAACGTAAGTGGGCAGGGCCAGTGACAGAAGTGGGCGTGTCATTAGTGACACACCCACCTTTCCTAAAGAGCCACCTTGTGGTCCTCAGCTGCAGAGCATCTCTTGGGAGCTGCAAGGAAGTATGTGCTGCAAGCTGAGGATCTCCCTAACGGCCCATGATCCCCACTGCCCGATAGAGCAACCTTTTTAAGGTTGTTTTAAAAAAAAAATGGAATAATGTATATTTTTTTCCTTCAAGTTGAAGGAAGTGCTTGGGAATTTTGTTCATGCTTACCAAATAATTCTTGTGCACTTCTACTTCTTTAAGAATGTGGGGGTTCTTGCAGCTAATAGCTATCAGAAAACACAATGGAGAAACCATAAAAATAAAAAAATTAAGGTGTAGGATACCTCAACAAGTTTCTTCCCAAAAAATTGCCAAACGATTTAGCATTGATGCCTACCTCAAAAACATAATAGTGAATCATCACTTTTCATCACTGGTCAAAGCCAGAGAGTTCCTAGCTATGACCATGATGTCATCCAGTTTATTTAACCCTGTAAATAAGCTCTCCACCCTGTTATTCCACATTACGCTTATCTCTTTAAAAGTTACACATGTTGCCAAACATTTCCACTCCACATCGTGCATTACCGTATCAACAGGAAACCCCACTGTTGTAGAACGTTTCAGAAAATTAGACAAAGTTATGTCTCGCTATATCTGTATATCCACAGACTATATATGTAAGGTATAATGATTTAGGCCATTATCTCCCTATTGCTAGTTTAGATGAGGGTTTTCGATTTAGGGGCATATGATTTTCTTTTTCAATGTCATTATCTCTCTCCCAGGTTTCAATAACTACTTTCTGTTTCCATATTTACCGTTTAAGACATACTAGTAGACTATTATGTATGTTTAATGTGGTCTTTTTTATATGCTGATCTGTAGATGCATCTGCAAAGATAGTGTCTCTTTCAACTTTCATTTTACAATTTGTTCCCTTGAGATAGCGTTTCGTTCTCTTAAGGTTCCCATGACAAAGTCTTTGACTGAATCATCCTTGTCATTTCTTGGTAAGCGGTACTAAAAAAAAAAAAGCAGTCGAAAACAGATTGGCTTGCCTTCCTGCACTGTGGGTAACACTAAAAGGATTCCCTTTGTCCTTGGGGATCACAATCTTGTCTGCACAATCCCTGTATACATGTGAAGTGCTCTCTAACCACATTTATGCCTTGAGGCATAGTGCTATTACAGCAGCCAAAGAAAAGTGTGTGTCTCATGAGGGTAGTTGACAACATGCTAAACTAATTTGTGGCACGACTTTAACAATTTTTAAGGTTTGATTTGTTGCTTTTAGCAGAAAACCACTGCATTATAGCCTATACTACATCGTTGACATTGAATAACAATGTTAAAAATGTCTATTATTTGATATGGCTTGGTCAATTACTTGGCTGTCTGGCTATTACTGGCCACAAGGTGCTGCAAAGTTTAAGACTAGTGTCTAGTGGTGTGTTTATGTTGGAGAAAAATATACATAAAATACAAGTATATAAGATTCAACTTTTGTCCCCCTGCACATGTCGTGTAATAGCACTTCTGAAACAGGGCTTTACCTGAGTACACATCCATGCTCACTCACACAAGTACACATCCATGCTCACACACATACATACACACAAGTACATGTTCATGTTCACAAACATACATACACACAAGTGCACATTCATGCTCAAACACATACATACACACAAGTACACATTCATGTTCACACACACACATATTCACACACACAAGTACACACTCATGCTCACACACATACATACATGCAAGTACACACTCATGCTCACACAGACAAGTACACACTCATGCTTACATCCTAACTGCCCTGCATACCTGTCACCGCTCATGCAGCTTTCTGTCTGGCTGCTCGCACATGAGCAGCCTCGGTTTTACCGTGGGGTCACGTGACCCCCGATACGCTCCTGTCTCTCCGTGCCGGTTCAAAATAGTGTAGAAGCGGCCCTTCCGACCTTTGTAAAAGGGCCCTTTGTACACAATTTTGAACCGGTATGAGGAGACAAGAAGAAAAGGTCGAGGTAACTACCCCAGTGTATATATTGATTACATGAATTCAAGCATAAATTATCAAATAACCATGTAAAGTATTGTTTGTAGCATGTTTCTGTACACAGGCTTTGATGGTGATCACTGCCAGATGTTTTAAATAGGCAGATATCTTACATGAAAGAAGATCTGGATCTGCCTAGAAACACTCATATATATAATTGGTATAAAGTTATAATAACACGTGAATGCATCTTCACAACAGTACAGAATGTCTTGTGGAAATCAATTTAGACTATTATCTGAGATTGCCACTTCTCTATTATATGCAACTAGACCACAACAGAAGAAATCACTGCTCACATCTGTGTATATTTAATAAATTGTGTATGATTTTATGTCATTAAACAAATAGGCCAAATTTAGTGAATTATGTATGGTTTTATGTCATTAAACGAATAAACCAAATTTACTGAAAATCCTAACTAAATGTGTCCAAACAAAAAAGGTGGGGCGAGCTCAATCAAGAAAAGAACAATTCTTCTATTGATTGTCCTAGTGCTTGGAAGAGTCTCCCATTTAGCTCACTTATGCTAATGGAGATTTTAAGTCTGTTATGGCACATCAGACTCATGGAATTCCATCCACAAGGACAGTAAAGAACCAAAATGGAAAAAAAAATCCTCCACATGAGGGAACCAACCCTCAAAGTGCATTTCAACCTTCATGGTCTAATCCGTAAACTGTGGCTGATATCCCTCCATGCATAGTCATCACTGAGGTCTGGACTGAATTTACTTAACTATACGTCACACAACCTTCTTAAATTAGTAGAATAAGCTCTGGAGTTCTGGAGTTTATTATTAGCTTTACATTAAGGTGGGTTAAATGGAATGGTCAATCGTAATTTTAAAAAAAAATGTAATTCTCCCTTGGCATCGCAGACCCTGCTAAGCCCGATCATATAACTTCTTTTTGATTAGCTCAAGTGAATACTTGATTTCATCGACTATTGTGCTACATTCTTATTGAAGTCTGTTAGGAAACAACTGGATACGCCTTAAATGCTGAACTTGTACTTTGCACAATTGTTCGATATTAAACTTCATAAGCCCTCTGGTTAAGTCTAGCATCAACGCTTTATTTGTTGCCTTTTATCTGAAGCTGGAATACTTACTGTAAATGAACTATAACTGGTGCTGCACGTTTATTCGGTGTTTTGTAGGTTGTGCAATATAGTTTATATAGTAATATATAAATTATATTATATAGTAATTTGCTATGGTTATTCTAGGCACTTACAGGGTTAACTTTGCTGGTATACTTTCTCTATCCAGTTGACTGATATATATGATTTTTGCTTAAATTCACTATATTTCTGCTTGATGTCAATTTTGTAGATTAATATCTGCCCTTTCACATTGATGTCACTGCAAAATAATAATAAAATAAATCTTAATCTCTTAACCATGCCTTCAAATTCCCTCTCTTGGACCCAAGTCCCACTGCCGCTCTTTCCTCTTTTTTTTTTTTTTCTGCTAAAACCACCAATCATTGCTTTCTTACAAGTTGAATTTTTAAGCATCAGCTAAACAGCTGATTATTTAAATAGCAAAACTTCTGTTGAAAGGTCAAAAAAATGGCTTTGAAGACTGAAATTATGTTTTATTGACCACCAGATAAACATCAAAATTTCAAACTCTTGGTTCCTCGTTATATTCCTTTTTGATTTTCCTTGGGACTGGAGTCTTGCTTCAGTTACGTGATTGTACATTCATTTAAAACATTTACAGTTTTATTCTTTACCATGATGGTAAGTACTAATGGTCTGTAAAATATATTTGTGCATAGATGTTTCCAGCAGAACATGTACAGCATATTTGGGGGGAAAAATGCAAAACATTTGAGAAATGTGTATCCCACCTGTTATGGTCCTTTAGATAACAAATTACGGTAAAGGATTTATCTGTGATAGAGTACAACAAACAGAATTTGGATTATATAAGTATATACATAAATAGAAAAGAATGGTAACAGGTTAATTAATAGACAGTAAATGATCCAAAATATGAGATCCGAGTAGCTGAGAATTGCTAGACAGGATATTGCGAGATCATAGAACATAAACAAACTTGACTGAGGGGAAAAGGCAAACCTCATCAGAGTTGATCGGTCAATATTAGACAACTAATTCAGCATGCCTAGTTTGGAAGGGACTTTACAAGAAGAAACTAAAGGAAGAATCCCAATATTCGTCATTCTTGTCACCAAGATTTTAATTACAGTATAACATTGACTTTTACTCATCTGTTGGACTTGGTCACTTGCCATGGAACTACAAACCAACTCTGGATATGGCAGCTGGTTAGACAGTAACATCTGATATGAACAACAAGGAAAGGAACTTATAAAGGCATTGCATGTTTAGAAAATAATCAGATTTGCCTCTTCTCTTAAATTTCTTTGCTGTGCCCTTGGCGTTTCATTGCTGTCCTGCTTAAACACTGAAGCAATTAGTTTTGAGAAGGCTGATTCTTCAGGGTCCAGTGCTTCCATGCCTTTCATTTGCGAAAGCTGCACATTTTAATGAAGTTGTTTCATCTGTGTTGCCAAACACTAGAATTTTGCTGCTTCCATTCTAATTATCTCAGTTGGCGATTGCTATGTTTTATTAAAGCTGTCAAATGTACTGTTCATTAAGTGCTCTGAGTTTTGCGGTGGGTCTCCCAAAAACAAGATCAGCTTTGCTTACTGATGAATGCACGTATTTGAACCATAAACTTAGCAAATCTAGTGTAGCAATCAGTTAATTTTGTTTACGTCTGCTTAGGTGCTCCTGTGAACAATGGCTTGGTGAATAGAGCCACTGCCACTTCTTAAATAGGGAAAAATTGAACCAGTAAAATATACTTAATGTATTTATATATATATACTTAAAAACAATAATGAAAAGACATCTTTGCTCTGCCCTTTTTTTTGAGGGGAGTTTGATATGGAAAAGAACATTTTTAATTCCAATCACACAAGAAAAAGGCAGCCATCGTGTCTATGACATCTGCAACATTGGTAAGAAGAGGGTGGCTGAAACCTATGTACTTGGGAGGGGACCATAGGATATTTCCTAAAGATTGATACAATGGATGACCTCCTTGAAGTAGACCACGAATGGAGCCACAAGTCTAAAAGAAATGCTTTACCTAGTTTAGTTTCAAATTTAAAATTCAAGAAATCTTATTGTTTTTGTAGTTCCTATTCAGGAGAATTAAAACTTCAGATATCACTTTAGAACTAAGACGTCTATCCATAAAGTTATCTTTAAAAAAAAAGAATGTGGTTAACTGGTTTATGGCTTTAATATTTTTTAATTACTAATCTTATATAATTTTACATTTAGCTTTAAGTTTGGGAAAGGTTAAGGCAGTATTATGTTTGTATAGATCTGTTACATATTTTAAACCAATATATCTTAAAATCATGTAAGATCTTCTTTAGGTGTAGTTGTGCTAATAAAGGCCTTGTAGGCCATAATTTTCCTTACTTTATACATGTTCTTTAATACATTACCAATTACTTTGGTTGTATGGGTTCTTTAGATACCAGTGGATTAAGCAAGTAGAAATGAATGATTCCTTATCTTACATTTTCATCTCTCGCAAGAATACCAACCTGGGTTAGGAGGGCCTTTTTCTCAAACAAGAAAATCTATAAATAAAGAAGCTTTGTATAGTTTAAACGTATCTGGATAGGTGACTATCCCAGGTGACTTAGGTTTCTCATTCAGTATATTTTGTGTTATCCTGGGTTCTGTATCATGCTAGGAACAATAAGAAGAACGATAGAAAAATAGGTATAGAAGGTATAGAACCTTTGAGACAAAATTAGCCTTTAGTCCCTCCAACTCTGAGTCATATGTTTAAGTTCTTCAATCAGTTCTGAATAGTTGGTGTTAAAAAGTTGATTTAAATAGAAAGGTATCTTAAAACCCATATTTCTGTTTGCCCAATCAGATTCAAGTGTAAGTAATATGTCATCCGCATAGAGTATAATATTACATTCTTTTTCTTTTTTTACATTTTTTTTTATCAGAACAGACACCTCTTACTTCGCCAGAAGCTCTAATCACGGTAGCTAGTGTTTCAAGAGTTAAGGCATAGAGCTAAAGGACAGCCCTTCGTGGTCTCTTTGTTAATGTTAACAAATTATGAATTCAAAAAGGAGATCAGTTAGTTTTGCTTGGGGTGTGGGATATAGAGCCATTGGACTAACCTTAAAAAGCCATTGCAGACCATAAGCATCTAGGGCCACTGACAGGAATCACCAGTCGACCCTGTCAAAGGCCTTTTCTGTGTCAAGGACCAACAAGACTGGTGCAACCTGCTTGAACTTTACAATGGATGTGAAGTTAAATATCATACCTGTATTATCACTGCCCGATCTACCAGAGATTAAGCCTCATTGATCCAAGTGTACCAGATCTGTCATACCTGCCTGTCGCCTTCCTGACGATATCTTTGGGAAAATCATAATATCATGCTTAATCAATGATAGTTATTAACAAAATCTTTACGTATTTTTGTGATGGGACATATAGCAGCTTGAAGCATTTCAATTGGAAATGTTTTCTGCTTTCCTATGTCGACATATGGTCTGAATAGAACTGGAGAAACAAAGGGATCTAAAAGTTGATAGAAATTGGCTATAGCCGTCGGGGCCAGAATGCTTCACCTTTTTAAAAATTTCTAATGTATCCTTTACCTCTGTCAAGGAGAAAAAAGAGCCCATTGGGTTTGTCTAGTTTCTCCTGTGAGAGTCTAGGAAGATTCAGTTGAGCTCGGAAGTTGCTTATCTCAGATTAACTTTTGCTCTGATGGTCCAAGTTATACAAAGAACTGTAATAGCTTGTAAAGTCTTTTTTTGTGAGATTTGCTAATTTGAGATGGTGACATATATTCTTTTTAACCATAACCATGTTTATTCTATTCCTTTCATTTCTGAACGTAAGTGTATTAGTCTTAGATTATTACTATAGTACCATTTATGTTTCAATAGGGGATAATGTTCTTTTAGGGGGTTTTTTATATGCTTTATTTTAGTATGAGACTCGAATTCCCTGATCTTATTGCCAAAGAATGCAGAGGGGTTTCATTAATTCAAATATTCCCTTTTAGCCAAGGATATGTATCGGTCAGTAAGGGTTTTACCTCTTTGCTTTTTCAGAAAGATATACTTTTTTTAATGAAATAACCTCTTATGGTGCATATGGTGCGCTGTAATGTAGATTCTGTAATCAGGTGGTTATCACTAAATCCAAAAACCTTGTACTGTTGTATTAGCTTCTGACATGGAATTATTTTAATTGACTCTCCAGTCAGATCTGGTGGATTAATGTGAATTATTTCTAAAGCCCAAGGACAATTGAGCATGATCAGTCCAAACAATGCAGCAAATATTTGAGGCGGTACAGTTTTTCTTTTAAAATATTAAGATTTTTGCTAATAAAGTATCAATTGTTGAGTAGGAATGGTGAGAACTGGAATAAAAAGACAAATCTTATTCTTGAGGGTGCTGTAGCCTCCATATACCAAACAGATTATTCTTGAATAGATATTTAGAAAATGCAGATGCTTTTGATTTAGGGTTAATCATCCTGTTAAAGTCTTTTCCAATAATTAGCATGCCCTTGGTTACCTTTTGTCGCATTTATTGATGAGTTTATTAAAAAATTTAGTGGAGACTCATATATATTTACCAAAGTATACAAAATAATAATTTAATAGTTTTTTAAAAAGTTTTTAAGAAAAAGCGCAATTATGTGTCGACGTAGGAAAAAAGGGAGCAGTATTTAAAATATATATAAATTGTAACAAAGTCAATACGTTTTTCGTAGTGGGACAATATAAACCAATAAAGAAGAGAAGGAGCAAGGAGAGAAAAAAAGTAGGGGAGTGCATTATTGAAATTAAATAGTAATATAGAGAAAGTTAACTGAAAGTAAAGATAAATTATAATATCCTATATTAAGGTAGTGAGTAGTTCAAAATAGTGAACCTTTTAAAGTGAAATATTAAGGTGAGAAAGAAGGAAAAAACGTTATTCCCTCACCTTCCTCTTTCCTCCAACTTGCTCCTCCACTCTTGCATCTCATCTATATCCTAGTAGGCTTTGAGATTTAACAAAATCATTATTCGTTCAATCAGCAGTGTCCACAAACCCTTATTGTTCGGGGGAAAAAACCCAAGCATTATTTATATAGCTCCCTTTTGAAAATGTGTTTCCCATAATTAGCTAAATTATTATAATTACAGTGCAATTTAAAATGCTTCTGTACTTGAAAAATACTTACAGTGGCAAGGTGTATATAAAAAAGGAAAAAGTGGTAATCTATAGTATATTTTTAACATTTACCTAATTAATAGTTAGTATACAAAATGTATCCATGTTAAATAGATTTTGTATAACACTACTATGTTTTATTGAAGTGCAAAGTGTAAATCTCAAATTCCATACTTTTGTTTCATATAATACTAAAGGTTAATTTGATCGGATAGGCTTTAAAAGTGAAGTTATTGATATAAAAGTCTAATTACATAAAAGAAAAACATTTTATGGGATCATACTAGACATTTCTTTCTCTTATAAAAAAATTACTATTCTGGTGCAAAGTGATGTTATCAAGACTTGTTAACCTTACTAAGACTATTTGGCAGTGGTTAGGTAAAACTCATGGGTGTTTGTAGAAATGTTTCCAAGGTGGATATCACCAAGATCCAAGAAATAAAAATACATGCGCAGTCTTTAAAAATTAGAGAGGAGCTGCAGCCTCCTCCTCTGTGGTCCGACAACTATCACCACTGATTCTCAAGTGCTGCCATTGAAATGGAACTGCTTTCCGGGGCATTTGCAAGCCACACAACCCCCTCTTCCACTACTTTTACCAAGCTAGTGCTGGAGCTGACTGGCGGAAGCTATATCCCATCTCTTGCATGGAAAAAATGAGGGACACCATGATAATTTAAAAGGACCTCTCTCAGCTATCATATACATGAATACAGGGCTCCAGAAACCCCGGGTGATCGGTCGTCACTAGAACTAGTGACTATAAACCACTTCCTGGTGCCCAGGGTTTTGCAGGACAAGGGGGTAAAAACCGACTAGGGCTACCATTGTGAACCCTGTGGGAGAGCGCTGAAGAGGGTGCCGTACGTGACCTTGCTGGGCACCTCACAGCACAAGCTTCAATGCATGGTGCAGGAAAGCATATGGTGCCGGATTCACAATGGCAGAAGGTCTCCATGAGACCGGGGGGGGGGGTAAGTTGTCAATCAGTTTGTATATGTATAATACTAGAGTCAGTCTGTGAGTGTGTGTATATTGTAGTATCATTATGTATGTTAATATATGCGTAGTGCTAGAGTCAGTGTGTATGTGTGCATAGTATTAGAGTGTGTGTTTAAATATGTTTAGTGTTATCCAGTGTGTGTATGTTGTTGGGTAGTGTGTGAATGTTTAGGAGTGTAGCTTTAGTGTGAATGGTGTATATTACAGTATGTCAGCATATAGTGTGTGTATTAGTTTATGGCGTGAGCATGTGGGTTACTGTATGGTGTTAGTGAGCATAAGACATTAGCACGTGTGTGTCTGTTACTGTATGGTGTTAGTGTAAAGATAATGGTTAAACATACAAGCTTGAGTCTTTATTGTGTAAAATACACCTTGCCGCGAAGGGGCTAACTGCAGTACCATACAAAGCGGTGCAGCACTGAAGAAAGGTGTGCTTTATGTTGTACTGCCCCAATAAACATCCTTTAACTGCAGACCCAGGGGGTCATATGAAAATAGAAACATGATTGAGGAAAAAAAAAGTTGGGGCCTACATTTTTTGGCTGGCTCCTAGATCCAAACCAAATTTATTGACCCCTGCATTAACGTGCATATCGTTCTCTTGACGAAACAAGAAAACCCCTATTAATATACCTAACAATGCTCAATTCCTCCGGTGCGCCTTTTTCCAACTGTTCACAGCCGGTCCCTGACAGTACAGGAGCCAGCTGTGGCCATACTGTGCAGGTGACTCCTCACTGTCAACACAAGCAGGTAGGCTAAGGGAGTTTTCGCCTTGGTTGCAGACCAAGTTCAGTAAGGCCACATTGCATGGTAGCATGGGAAAAAGCCAGATGTCTCAGTATTCATGGGTCAGTTCATAGCTAAAAGACTGCTCAGGGCTGAAGCAAAAATGACAATAAAATATTTTTTTTCTTGTATGATTTTTTTTGTTTTAATTCATCTTGTTTTATGACACACAAGAGCAAAGTACCCGCTAGCATCCTGAGCTGAATGTTATTTCAGATGGCTAATACAATGTACTTTATCTTTTCAACAAAAGGTCTTCCAAATTACAGATCCGCACTATTAAGGATTTCTTCCTGAATACATACACAATCATAGTTGGTCATTTTTAATTAAAGGAAATTATGCTTTTGTTACCGAACACTTACTAAAAAATATTGCAATTATCTGAATTCCCCGCATGTCCTATCAACCAAAACATAATTACAAGGTACAATTTATGTAACATACTTGGGTGCGAATTGGACAACGCATTTGTCTTCTGTGACAAATTAATGACACTGTCTCAAGCACTTTGCACAAACATTTCCATCTATCATTCTATCAAAGCAGCAGAACCTTAATAGCTTCCCTTTTTTTGTTTTTTTTTAAAGATTGACTTTTATCCCTTTTTTTCCTTCTATTTATTGTGAGGTCCTTAGACGTGAATAAAGGATATTGTCATGTTGGTGTTTGTAAATACATTTCTGTTCTAACACTCTTCGAAATAATTAGACCCACTGGTGGCAGGCTATGAACAAATCATTTATCTTCTTCCAGCAGGGAATGTATCGGAATTAGTTTACTGTTTGACCAAAGACAGTTTTGTGATATATAAGGCATTAGGGATGTGTGCGGCTTGCAATGAAGCCATCCACGTGTAGGAGCTTCCGAATCCAGGAGCCGGTAATTAGTATTTCGACATCTTGATGGACATAGAAAGTGTTATATGCCTCATTGTTTGTCTTATGTTTATTACAGATGCATCAAGACAATATGCTGGGTAATGTAATCCACAACGTTATCATGTTATTATACAACCTGCTGGCCCAGAAAGATACAAATATGAAGCTGCTCTATGAACAAGGTAAGCACACTACAAAGTAGCGTTATTTAAAAAAAAATTATATATATATACTTTTTTGTAAGTATTTTATTTTAAACTGTTTACTTCCTAGCCCTTTTACTGATGCTGGCACCCTAGACAGTGCCAAGCCTGGCAAATATACTGTGTATTGTAACCTAGCACAGGGTTGGTGCTCTGAACGCCTTAACTGGGCATCCAATAGGGCTTAGAAGGTAACTCGTGTTTCTTGTTTTGTTTTAAAAAATGAGTTTCAGCCCTGCTGCTGCGCATGCATGATATGGGAGAATAGTGAACATTTCGTAAGCAGAGGAATATGAGGTCCTAATACGTAGCGCTAAGTAGTAGAAAGAAAATTGGTTTCTCTGATCTGTTGTAGAAAAGCAAAAATATGCTCTTGTATACTATTGTAAAAACAAGTTTTTGTTCTAATGCAACGTTCCTGTTTTGTTTGTTTGTGTAAGCGTTTGGTTAGATGTGTTAGAATTGTTAAAAAGGCCAACTCCAAGCTTCTGATGTGCATATAAATCTGTTTCCAGATAATCCAAGACTTTTGTTTTCAATCATATGCACTTTAATCATAGCTGAAAACGTCTCTTTAACTTTGCATTGTGCCCCCCCTTGCACATGCATGGATGGATTCTGCAGAATCCCCCCCAAATACATTTGCCCCACCAGCTATTTTCCAGATATGTTCAGCTTAATACAGTTTCATACACATGATATACTTGCCACCAGTTATTTCCAACGCTGGCATGGTGAAAACTGCGGGTGGGGGGGCCTCTTCAGACTACTGGGCACATGTGCGGAAAGTGCTCCTATTGATTTCAAAGGCAGTACTTTCCTGCCACTGATTGTTGGAGGTGAAGGGCAACTATAGAGCTTTTTTTTCTATCTTAGTAAACTGTCCCTTTAACTGCTTTCACTTTCAGATTTTTCTTTTTTTTATCTGTTCAGATTAGATCATTTTTTCCCAGTGAAAATGGTATGTCTTTTGAAAACATGATTTATTCTGGCAGTCAAATCAGACCTTATAGAATCCCCTTTAAATACTCATTTTTTTACCTATTAATGGTGCGACAGCACTAAGGCAGAAATGTGTTTGTATAAATGTGAAGTGACAGCTCTTGTCAAGTGACACAGAGAAATTCTTAGTACTTCTGCAGTCCTAATGTCCCCATAGACACTGAAAATGATATATGATGATAATAGCATAAAAACTGAATATTTAACATTTTTTGAACTATAACCATTCATGGAATGCGCGTAAAGACTCGTATTTCTGAGAATAAAGCATTGGTTTATCGACAGCTTAATATATAATATCTTATTATACACTATATCATAAACATGTTTCCATCCTCAAAAGAGTTGTATATATATGATGGAATAGAAAAATGCAGGAAAACACAATGCTTGGGCTCCAATTTCATATGACAGATTTATCTACTGGGCACAACAAAGACTGAGCTTGCTGGGAGTTGTATATCTCATATCTGACACTGATTTGTGTTTAT
>VKOC01000006.1:22763412-22781231 GCA_009364415.1 Spea multiplicata
CTCATGGAGACCTTCTGCCATTGTGAATCCGGCACCATATGCTTTCCTGCACCATGCATTGAAGCTTGTGCTGTGAGGTGCCCAGCAAGGTCACGTACGGCACCCTCTTCAGCGCTCTCCCACAGGGTTCACAATGGTAGCCCTAGTCGGTTTTTACCCCCTTGTCCTGCAAAACCCTGGGCACCAGGAAGTGGTTTATAGTCACTAGTTCTAGTGACGACCGATCACCCGGGGTTTCTGGAGCCCTGTATTCATGTATATGATAGCTGAGAGAGGTCCTTTTAAATTATCATGGTGTCCCTCATTTTTTCCATGCAAGAGATGGGATATAGCTTCCGCCAGTCAGCTCCAGCACTAGCTTGGTAAAAGTAGTGGAAGAGGGGGTTGTGTGGCTTGCAAATGCCCCGGAAAGCAGTTCCATTTCAATGGCAGCACTTGAGAATCAGTGGTGATAGTTGTCGGACCACAGAGGAGGAGGCTGCAGCTCCTCTCTAATTTTTAAAGACTGCGCATGTATTTTTATTTCTTGGATCTTGGTGATATCCACCTTGGAAACATTTCTACAAACACCCATGAGTTTTACCTAACCACTGCCAAATAGTCTTAGTAAGGTTAACAAGTCTTGATAACATCACTTTGCACCAGAATAGTAATTTTTTTATAAGAGAAAGAAATGTCTAGTATGATCCCATAAAATGTTTTTCTTTTATGTAATTAGACTTTTATATCAATAACTTCACTTTTAAAGCCTATCCGATCAAATTAACCTTTAGTATATGAAACAAAAGTATGGAATTTGAGATTTACACTTTGCACTTCAATAAAACATAGTAGTGTTATACAAAATCTATTTAACATGGATACATTTTGTATACTAACTATTAATTAGGTAAATGTTAAAAATATACTATAGATTACCACTTTTTCCTTTTTTATATACACCTTGCCACTGTAAGTATTTTTCAAGTACAGAAGCATTTTAAATTGCACTGTAATTATAATAATTTAGCTAATTATGGGAAACACATTTTCAAAAGGGAGCTATATAAATAATGCTTGGGTTTTTTCCCCCGAACAATAAGGGTTTGTGGACACTGCTGATTGAACGAATAATGATTTTGTTAAATCTCAAAGCCTACTAGGATATAGATGAGATGCAAGAGTGGAGGAGCAAGTTGGAGGAAAGAGGAAGGTGAGGGAATAACGTTTTTTCCTTCTTTCTCACCTTAATATTTCACTTTAAAAGGTTCACTATTTTGAACTACTCACTACCTTAATATAGGATATTATAATTTATCTTTACTTTCAGTTAACTTTCTCTATATTACTATTTAATTTCAATAATGCACTCCCCTACTTTTTTTCTCTCCTTGCTCCTTCTCTTCTTTATTGGTTTATATTGTCCCACTACGAAAAACGTATTGACTTTGTTACAATTTATATATATTTTAAATACTGCTCCCTTTTTTCCTACGTCGACACATAATTGCGCTTTTTCTTAAAAACTTTTTAAAAAACTATTAAATTATTATTTTGTATACTTTGGTAAATATATATGAGTCTCCACTAAATTTTTTAATAAACTCATCAATAAATGCGACAAAAGGTAACCAAGGGCATGCTAATTATTGGAAAAGACTTTAACAGGATGATTAACCCTAAATCAAAAGCATCTGCATTTTCTAAATATCTATTCAAGAATAATCTGTTTGGTATATGGAGGCTACAGCACCCTCAAGAATAAGATTTGTCTTTTTATTCCAGTTCTCACCATTCCTACTCAACAATTGATACTTTATTAGCAAAAATCTTAATATTTTAAAAGAAAAACTGTACCGCCTCAAATATTTGCTGCATTGTTTGGACTGATCATGCTCAATTGTCCTTGGGCTTTAGAAATAATTCACATTAATCCACCAGATCTGACTGGAGAGTCAATTAAAATAATTCCATGTCAGAAGCTAATACAACAGTACAAGGTTTTTGGATTTAGTGATAACCACCTGATTACAGAATCTACATTACAGCGCACCATATGCACCATAAGAGGTTATTTCATTAAAAAAAGTATATCTTTCTGAAAAAGCAAAGAGGTAAAACCCTTACTGACCGATACATATCCTTGGCTAAAAGGGAATATTTGAATTAATGAAACCCCTCTGCATTCTTTGGCAATAAGATCAGGGAATTCGAGTCTCATACTAAAATAAAGCATATAAAAAACCCCCTAAAAGAACATTATCCCCTATTGAAACATAAATGGTACTATAGTAATAATCTAAGACTAATACACTTACGTTCAGAAATGAAAGGAATAGAATAAACATGGTTATGGTTAAAAAGAATATATGTCACCATCTCAAATTAGCAAATCTCACAAAAAAAGACTTTACAAGCTATTACAGTTCTTTGTATAACTTGGACCATCAGAGCAAAAGTTAATCTGAGATAAGCAACTTCCGAGCTCAACTGAATCTTCCTAGACTCTCACAGGAGAAACTAGACAAACCCAATGGGCTCTTTTTTCTCCTTGACAGAGGTAAAGGATACATTAGAAATTTTTAAAAAGGTGAAGCATTCTGGCCCCGACGGCTATAGCCAATTTCTATCAACTTTTAGATCCCTTTGTTTCTCCAGTTCTATTCAGACCATATGTCGACATAGGAAAGCAGAAAACATTTCCAATTGAAATGCTTCAAGCTGCTATATGTCCCATCACAAAAATACGTAAAGATTTTGTTAATAACTATCATTGATTAAGCATGATATTATGATTTTCCCAAAGATATCGTCAGGAAGGCTACAGGCAGGTATGACAGATCTGGTACACTTGGATCAATGAGGCTTAATCTCTGGTAGATCGGGCAGTGATAATACAGGTATGATATTTAACTTCACATCCATTGTAAAGTTCAAGCAGGTTGCACCAGTCTTGTTGGTCCTTGACACAGAAAAGGCCTTTGACAGGGTCGACTGGTGATTCCTGTCAGTGGCCCTAGATGCTTATGGTCTGCAATGGCTTTTTAAGGTTAGTCCAATGGCTCTATATCCCACACCCCAAGCAAAACTAACTGATCTCCTTTTTGAATTCATAATTTGTTAACATTAACAAAGAGACCACGAAGGGCTGTCCTTTAGCTCTATGCCTTAACTCTTGAAACACTAGCTACCGTGATTAGAGCTTCTGGCGAAGTAAGAGGTGTCTGTTCTGATAAAAAAAAATGTAAAAAAAGAAAAAGAATGTAATATTATACTCTATGCGGATGACATATTACTTACACTTGAATCTGATTGGGCAAACAGAAATATGGGTTTTAAGATACCTTTCTATTTAAATCAACTTTTTAACACCAACTATTCAGAACTGATTGAAGAACTTAAACATATGACTCAGAGTTGGAGGGACTAAAGGCTAATTTTGTCTCAAAGGTTCTATACCTTCTATACCTATTTTTCTATCGTTCTTCTTATTGTTCCTAGCATGATACAGAACCCAGGATAACACAAAATATACTGAATGAGAAACCTAAGTCACCTGGGATAGTCACCTATCCAGATACGTTTAAACTATACAAAGCTTCTTTATTTATAGATTTTCTTGTTTGAGAAAAAGGCCCTCCTAACCCAGGTTGGTATTCTTGCGAGAGATGAAAATGTTAGATAAGGAATCATTCATTTCTACTCGCTTAATCCACTGGTATCTAAAGAACCCATACAACCAAAGTAATTGGTAATGTATTAAAGAACATGTATAAAGTAAGGAAAATTCTATGATTCTCCTGAATAGGAACTACAAAAACAATAAGATTTCTTGAATTTTAAATTTGAAACTAAACTAGGTAAAGCATTTATTTTAGACTTGTGGCTCCATTCGTGGTCTACTTCAAGGAGGTCATCCATTGTATCAATCTTTAGGAAATATCCTATGGTCCCCTCCCAAGTACATAGGTTTCAGCCACCCTCTTCTTACCAATGTTGGAGATGTCATAGACACGATGGCTGCCTTTTTCTTGTGTGATTGGAATTAAAAATGTTCTTTTCCATATCAAACTCCCCTCAAAAAAAAAGGGCAGAGCAAAGATGTCTTTTCATTATTGTTTTTTTTTAAAAGTATATTTTACTGGTTCAATTTTTCCCTATTTAAGAAGTGGCAGTGGCTCTATTCACCAAGCCATTGTTCACAGGAGCACCTAAGCAGACGTAAACAAAATTAACTGATTGCTACACTAGATTTGCTAAGTTTATGGTTCAAATACGTCCATTCATCAGTAAGCAAAGCTGATCTTGTTTTTGGGAGACCCACCGCAAAACTCAGAGCACTTAATGAACAGTACATTTGACAGCTTTAATAAAACATAGCAATCGCCAACTGAGATAATTAGAATGGAAGCAGCAAAATTCTAGTGTTTGGCAACACAGATGAAACAACTTCATTAAAATGTGCAGCTTTCGCAAATGAAAGGCATGGAAGCACTGGACCCTGAAGAATCAGCCTTCTCAAAACTAATTGCTTCAGTGTTTAAGCAGGACAGCAATGAAACGCCAAGGGCACAGCAAAGAAATTTAAGAGAAGAGGCAAATCTGATTATTTTCTAAACATGCAATGCCTTTATAAGTTCCTTTCCTTGTTGTTCATATCAGATGTTACTGTCTAACCAGCTGCCATATCCAGAGTTGGTTTGTAGTTCCATGGCAAGTGACCAAGTCCAACAGATGAGTAAAAGTCAATGTTATACTGTAATTAAAATCTTGGTGACAAGAATGACGAATATTGGGATTCTTCCTTTAGTTTCTTCTTGTAAAGTCCCTTCCAAACTAGGCATGCTGAATTAGTTGTCTAATATTGACCGATCAACTCTGATGAGGTTTGCCTTTTCCCCTCAGTCAAGTTTGTTTATGTTCTATGATCTCGCAATATCCTGTCTAGCAATTCTCAGCTACTCGGATCTCATATTTTGGATCATTTACTGTCTATTAATTAACCTGTTACCATTCTTTTCTATTTATGTATATACTTATATAATCCAAATTCTGTTTGTTGTACTCTATCACAGATAAATCCTTTACCGTAATTTGTTATCTAAAGGACCATAACAGGTGGGATACACATTTCTCAAATGTTTTGCATTTTTCCCCCCAAATATGCTGTACATGTTCTGCTGGAAACATCTATGCACAAATATATTTTACAGACCATTAGTACTTACCATCATGGTAAAGAATAAAACTGTAAATGTTTTAAATGAATGTACAATCACGTAACTGAAGCAAGACTCCAGTCCCAAGGAAAATCAAAAAGGAATATAACGAGGAACCAAGAGTTTGAAATTTTGATGTTTATCTGGTGGTCAATAAAACATAATTTCAGTCTTCAAAGCCATTTTTTTGACCTTTCAACAGAAGTTTTGCTATTTAAATAATCAGCTGTTTAGCTGATGCTTAAAAATTCAACTTGTAAGAAAGCAATGATTGGTGGTTTTAGCAGAAAAAAAAAAAAAAAGAGGAAAGAGCGGCAGTGGGACTTGGGTCCAAGAGAGGGAATTTGAAGGCATGGTTAAGAGATTAAGATTTATTTTATTATTATTTTGCAGTGACATCAATGTGAAAGGGCAGATATTAATCTACAAAATTGACATCAAGCAGAAATATAGTGAATTTAAGCAAAAATCATATATATCAGTCAACTGGATAGAGAAAGTATACCAGCAAAGTTAACCCTGTAAGTGCCTAGAATAACCATAGCAAATTACTATATAATATAATTTATATATTACTATATAAACTATATTGCACAACCTACAAAACACCGAATAAACGTGCAGCACCAGTTATAGTTCATTTACAGTAAGTATTCCAGCTTCAGATAAAAGGCAACAAATAAAGCGTTGATGCTAGACTTAACCAGAGGGCTTATGAAGTTTAATATCGAACAATTGTGCAAAGTACAAGTTCAGCATTTAAGGCGTATCCAGTTGTTTCCTAACAGACTTCAATAAGAATGTAGCACAATAGTCGATGAAATCAAGTATTCACGTGAGCTAATCAAAAAGAAGTTATATGATCGGGCTTAGCAGGGTCTGCGATGCCAAGGGAGAATTACATTTTTTTTTAAAATTACGATTGACCATTCCATTTAACCCACCTTAATGTAAAGCTAATAATAAACTCCAGAACTCCAGAGCTTATTCTACTAATTTAAGAAGGTTGTGTGACGTATAGTTAAGTAAATTCAGTCCAGACCTCAGTGATGACTATGCATGGAGGGATATCAGCCACAGTTTACGGATTAGACCATGAAGGTTGAAATGCACTTTGAGGGTTGGTTCCCTCATGTGGAGGATTTTTTTTTCCATTTTGGTTCTTTACTGTCCTTGTGGATGGAATTCCATGAGTCTGATGTGCCATAACAGACTTAAAATCTCCATTAGCATAAGTGAGCTAAATGGGAGACTCTTCCAAACACTAGGACAATCAATAGAAGAATTGTTCTTTTCTTGATTGAGCTCGCCCCACCTTTTTTGTTTGGACACATTTAGTTAGGATTTTCAGTAAATTTGGTTTATTCGTTTAATGACATAAAACCATACATAATTCACTAAATTTGGCCTATTTGTTTAATGACATAAAATCATACACAATTTATTAAATATACACAGATGTGAGCAGTGATTTCTTCTGTTGTGGTCTAGTTGCATATAATAGAGAAGTGGCAATCTCACTAATAATAGTCTAAATTGATTTCCACAAGACATTCTGTACTGTTGTGAAGATGCATTCACGTGTTATTATAACTTTATACCAATTATATATATGAGTGTTTCTAGGCAGATCCAGATCTTCTTTCATGTAAGATATCTGCCTATTTAAAACATCTGGCAGTGATCACCATCAAAGCCTGTGTACAGAAACATGCTACAAACAATACTTTACATGGTTATTTGATAATTTATGCTTGAATTCATGTAATCAATATATACACTGGGGTAGTTACCTCGACCTTTTCTTCTTGTCTCCTCATACCGGTTCAAAATTGTGTACAAAGGGCCCTTTTACAAAGGTCGGAAGGGCCGCTTCTACACTATTTTGAACCGGCACGGAGAGACAGGAGCGTATCGGGGGTCACGTGACCCCACGGTAAAACCGAGGCTGCTCATGTGCGAGCAGCCAGACAGAAAGCTGCATGAGCGGTGACAGGTATGCAGGGCAGTTAGGATGTAAGCATGAGTGTGTACTTGTCTGTGTGAGCATGAGTGTGTACTTGCATGTATGTATGTGTGTGAGCATGAGTGTGTACTTGTGTGTGTGAATATGTGTGTGTGTGAACATGAATGTGTACTTGTGTGTATGTATGTGTTTGAGCATGAATGTGCACTTGTGTGTATGTATGTTTGTGAACATGAACATGTACTTGTGTGTATGTATGTGTGTGAGCATGGATGTGTACTTGTGTGAGTGAGCATGGATGTGTACTCAGGTAAAGCCCTGTTTCAGAAGTGCTATTACACGACATGTGCAGGGGGACAAAAGTTGAATCTTATATACTTGTATTTTATGTATATTTTTCTCCAACATAAACACACCACTAGACACCAGTCTTAAACTTTGCAGCACCTTGTGGCCAGTAATAGCCAGACAGCCAAGTAATTGACCAAGCCATATCAAATAATAGACATTTTTAACATTGTTATTCAATGTCAACGATGTAGTATAGGCTATAATGCAGTGGTTTTCTGCTAAAAGCAACAAATCAAACCTTAAAAATTGTTAAAGTCGTGCCACAAATTAGTTTAGCATGTTGTCAACTACCCTCATGAGACACACACTTTTCTTTGGCTGCTGTAATAGCACTATGCCTCAAGGCATAAATGTGGTTAGAGAGCACTTCACATGTATACAGGGATTGTGCAGACAAGATTGTGATCCCCAAGGACAAAGGGAATCCTTTTAGTGTTACCCACAGTGCAGGAAGACAAGCCAATCTGTTTTCGACTGCTTTTTTTTTTAGTACCGCTTACCAAGAAATGACAAGGATGATTCAGTCAAAGACTTTGTCATGGGAACCTTAAGAGAACGAAACGCTATCTCAAGGGAACAAATTGTAAAATGAAAGTTGAAAGAGACACTATCTTTGCAGATGCATCTACAGATCAGCATATAAAAAAGACCACATTAAACATACATAATAGTCTACTAGTATGTCTTAAACGGTAAATATGGAAACAGAAAGTAGTTATTGAAACCTGGGAGAGAGATAATGACATTGAAAAAGAAAATCATATGCCCCTAAATCGAAAACCCTCATCTAAACTAGCAATAGGGAGATAATGGCCTAAATCATTATACCTTACATATATAACAAGACAACCAAGGAGCGCATATACATGAGGAGAAAACAAAAACAACACTAATAGTGTAATATGTATGTGAATAAAGCAAATAAAAAAGGGTAGGATCCACTCACAAACTTGTTGAGTAAGTCAGGCCCATCAGAATTCAATGGTAGCAGAATTTAATATCGAGTAAAAGCTCTAAAAAATAGAAGAAGACCACAAATGGTGCAGCATCTAAGACAAATCCGCAGAGAAGAGGGTCATGGATACACTTACAATATTTGTAGGCACAACTAAAATATAGTGTGCAAAAACGCAAGTTGAACGAAGTTCTAGATCCACTAAATGGGACGCTCTCTCGGGGTAATGTCCGTTCTCTCTCGACGCGTTTCGCCAGTGCTATACTGGCTTCCTCAGGAGAAAAGTATTCGTAAAGTTCAAAGACCGCTTGTATCTATATGAGATTTTAAGTACTCATGCCTGGTATTAGAGGGGTTAACATTCTATATCTACTCATGAGTGTATGTATATGTGTATGTGTAATGAGTGTATGTATATTATTAAATCTGAAATCAACATGGTTTCCAAGGCTTCTTAATAATTAATATATAATAGTATATGTGAATCAGTGTGTATGCCTGTTTGTGTAATCTCATCTGCTTCATAGTGTATCCCTGAATGGCAGAAAAAAAATGTGGTCACCCTAGAGTATGGTGTAATATTAGTCATAGTTGCAGCGAAAACAAAAGCCTCCCTAAAGAATGGTCAAATTGCTGGAAATCCCCAGGGATCTCATCATTTTCATCCAAAACAAGAAGCAAGCGGCATATCCCAGGCACCACAGAAAGTTGAGGAAGCAGAGGTGAGCCTCCCGGGGCTCCTGGGCTCTTGGTGAGCTACGTTTCTCACAATGGCTTGCTAAGGATGATGAGGCTTTTAGTTTAACAGCAAGTGTAAAGCCACAGGTTGCAAAACAGCCAAAGACCCACAGAAAATAAATAACTGAAACTTACATTAAATGCCAGAGAATGGTAAGTGGAGCAGAGTTTGAAAGTTTCCTATGTTTGTAATAGAGAGATAAACATGTAAAGAAGAATTAGTATAATTCAGGAAAATAACCCATGTTGAAGGAGTTAGATCCATTTATTGAAATTAGATTATCCAGAGTGTTAAAGATTAGTAAAAAGTCACAGAGCTAAATTAACACTAAACAGTATTTCAAATATGTTCCACATATTTCAAATAAGGTATGTTCGCCTCATTTACTGAAAAAATATGTTTCTGCCATGCAATTGCATTTATTGGCCCTAATTTAAATTTCTTCCTACCTGGCTGTAAAATACCAGGAAAGCCTGGCTCCACAAGATCTGCTCAATTTCTGATGGTGGGAACTATAATTACTTCCTCCAAGCATTATGTTTTTCACTGTATCACACGTCTCAAGTGGACTACTGTACTTATTATATCGCTTTGGGACTGGTGCATGACATTCACCTTTTTCTGTTCCAAAAAAGACAAGAGTATTGCAAAAGAAAAGATGGTGTGCTGCTAACATATTTCTATTTTCTAAAAGTCAGTACTGAACAGCTTCATTGGTGTGGGGGCTGGGTTATGTCAGACCAGCAAGCTGTACCAGACCCACAAATGTACACTCACACTAGCACACACACTCCCTCATTAAAAAAACATCACTCTATCATCACATCTCATCCCATCACACCTCCAAAACTCACACCCCCACAGGCCTTCCCTTGTACGGAGCCTTTCCTTATGGTTACGATATTACTGCAGGTTCATCTAACATTGGGTTGCGTGACCCCATTGTGCTCAAGTGGGCAAGTTTAAACTCGCCCTGTTGGGACTGGGCCAGCCAACCACTACTGCTTATCCCATTGGTTGCCACAGGCCACAAGCAGGCACAAGGTGAGCTGCTAGTATGACAGCCTTAATATAATATTTATATTATAAATCGGGCTCCATTCACTACCAGGGGAGTTTTGCCTGCCTGATATGACTATGCAAACCTCAGTGAGCTCCTCTGGCCAGACTGGCTTATACTTTCTAAAATGCATAGGTATTTAATATGGTTTAAGTATGCATTTTACAGGGCCAGCTCGTCTTGCAAGAGAAGCTCACCGGGATTGGCTCTTCGTGATATTTAGTGATATCAGGACAAATCCCTCTTTAGTGAATAGACTCTAAATTGAACCAAATGAGTAGGAAAAATAAGCCTTTCCAAAGCTGCATAAATAGACTTCTAGACAAATAAATAATGTCTTTAGCCAAGGTGCATGACTTATATGAAACAATAAGCGCAGTCTGTTTGTGCTCTCGGTGGAGGTGAACCTCCGATGCCACTGCCCATATGTTGCCATAGAGACAGTAACATCCCACTGATGAAGGATGACCCATAATGCTTTGCTACCAAACACCCTGAGTGACTGTCATACAGTGGCGCTGCAGTGTATTCTATGGGAACCTGATTACTGCAATAACAAAAAAGGGTGCTTTTACAAAAAAAAAAATTGTTTTTGAAAATAGTGTCAGCTTGCCGCTGATTAAAAACAAAGAAAATATTGATAAGTAACCAATGCAAATAAGAGTTGAAACAGATATTATGCAATGCAAATAGAACATAAAACTCCATGACTGATACAATAAGATTCTAATATATTCTAAAACTAGCCACGCTAGTTAAGTCATAACTACCATTAATTCTAGTCAACTCAATATTTAATTACCCATGATTTTAATTTGTATCATATGACGCACCTTAAAATGTTATTAACTAAATTCATAATTTAGTATCAGTATCTACATACCAGGATAACCATGGCTCTTAAAATTATACAGGGCCAGAACCCAACATTTTGTGTTATTATACACTGATCTCCGCTCTTCTGGAAATTAATCAGGCTGGCATTTTAGTTCAACAGACATTTGCTCACCCTGGTCATATTTATTACCATATACTGCCAATTTTAAAGTAGATGATACAGAATTCTACACTGAAAAATAAACCATATCCATACATTAAGGTTCTACAAATAAGGCTTGTGAGAACAAAATGCATCTGCTATATGGCACTGCAAACCCAACTAAGGTGGCCAAGAGACGATAATAAATTGTCTTCACTTAAAGTCATCACAAAACTTGGCTGCTTCAAAACTTAGATGGCAGAACTTGGCCAAGTTCATAGACTAGGGGTTGAAATCGTCCCTGGAACCCATCAGCCGCTAAATTCCATACACGCCTCATGGATATACGTAGTATCACACTACAGAAGCATGTATCAAGCTCCGTGCTTCCCAAGGTGAGCGATACTCTACCCTGGGTGCAATTGGGGGATGTTGAATAAAAATAAGGGGGAGGTGAAAGCATGAAGAAATAAGGGAAGAGTAGCTTTTTTTTTAAAAAAAGGTTCATACATGTTTCATCTGTTGTGTAACATAGAGTTAAAGTAATAGCGATTACTTTATTTTCCAAACGTAGAAAATGCAAGTTAAAACTATAGCCCAGTGCTTCCCAAAGTGGGGGGCGCTGGAACGATCCTGGTAGATTTCTGGGGAGGCTCTTAATATTTTTTTTCTGTAAAGGGGGCGGTAGGCCAAATAAGTTTGGGAACGTCTAATCTAGCTGATGGGGATACCTGGAAACTTCTGAGCTCCGGCTACTCGGAGCTTTCCCTTGCGGGACGCAGCCAGGACTACCCACCGATATCAGCGGGCCCTCCCGCTGACATTGGGGGCTTTCCTGCTGATGTCCGAGGGTAAAGACAAATAAGTCAATGGGGCATGATGGCCCAACATGATGGCCCAACTGGCCCATCCGGTAACGGATTTATTTAACCAATCATTGTTAACGGGAGCAGTCTCAGAAGATTGGACATTCCCAAGAAAGGCAGTAGGGAGGAGTCGGGCAACAACAGACTAGTAAGTCTTATATCAGTAGTGGGGAAATTAATGGAAACTATGTTAAAGGATGGGATTGTTGGACATCTAAAGTCACATGGATTTCAAAATCAAAAACAGCGTGGGTTTACTTCAGGCAGATCAGCCAGACTAGTTTTATTAATTGAGTGACTAAAGGAATTGATCAAGGTGGTGCATTAGACTTTGCGTATCTAGATTTCAGTAAGGCCTTTGACACTGTCCCACATAGATATTTATCAATAAACTGCAATCTCTGAGTTTAGATCTCAATGTTGTTGAATGGATTAAGGAGTGGCTGAGTGACAGATAACAGAGGGTTGTAGTCAATAGCATTTAATGTGAATACATACAAAGTAATGCATCTAGGACATAAAAATCCAAGGACAGAGTAAAGAATATTTGATACTGTCCTAACTTCAGTGTTTCGTGGGATTCAGGGGTGATTATTTCAGAGGATTTAAAGGTAGGCAGACAATGCAATAGAGCCGCAGGACACGCTAGCCGAATGCTTGGTTGTATAGGCAGAGGTATCAGCAGTAGACAGAGAGAAATGCTCATGCCGTTGTACAGAGCACTCACTGGGAGTATTGTGTACAGTACTGGAGACCGTATCTCCAGAAGGATATGGTTACTTTGAATAAAGTTCAGAGAAGAGGTACTAAAATGGTTTGCAGAATAAAACTTACCCAGAAAAATTACATTACTGAGAGGGTAGTGGGTGCATGGAACAGCCTTCGAGCAGAGGAAGTAGAGGTTAGTTCACTGAAGGAGTTTAAGCATGCATGGGATAGGCATATGGCTATCCTAGATATGAGGCCATGGACTAAGGAATTTTTACAGAAATTGGGAAGACTGGATGGGCCAAATGGTTCTTATCTGCCGACACATTCTATGTTTCTATGTTACATGGGAGGTGCCTTTGGGCATGGGCCCACCAAGAATTTATCCAGTGTCCAGTCTGAAGCTGAACTATGGACAGCTTCTTTAATAGTTTCTCTGTTCACAAAAACCCACATTTTCTTGGTTCTTTAATTCAAACCTGTTAAGTAAATGTAGCACATACAAGAGTTATTATTACCATGTTCGTTGAAAACCGGCCCTTTATCTACACCAAAGCTGACAGCAGCCAAAAGCATTTTAGCACACAATTCACTTTAATCAACTGTGGTCCTCTGGGAAGCCCAGGCTTATCTAAAAAGTGTGTTTTCTACTCTTATCATCCAGTTAGTTCAAGAATGTCTTCTACCTCCCAACATTTCCAATGGCCAAAGAAGGTCACTAATGTGTTACTTGTGTACTCTAAAACGTATTGATAGCTATTTATATAACTGAACAAGGTACTAAAAATAAGTATTGTATTTATATTATTTTATTAATAAACCCATTTGTATCCTCCTATACAGCAAACATTCCTAAAAAAGAGGGTCCTGAAGAGGGACTATCTCTCCCAAAGAAGGACACTTTGTAGGTATGATGCCCAGACCCAGGGACTCTGCTTCTTGATAGTAAAAGAGGGCAGAGAGGCAAAGGGTTACATAAGCGGGCACTTGGGAGGGCAGCGGTTTGCTATCATAAGAGCATTAATGAAATATGTACAGAATTACCTGCGGTCCCTTCGCTTATTGCCTGACCTTGGTTGCCGACACAACAGTCACAAATAATGCCAGAGTGGAGTAAAGGTCTGCTTTGCATGTAGAGGATACGTGCTTACATGTAATTCATACTCAAAGCACCATGACCTTAACCAAATACGTTTTGTTAACCAAGTCACGTGTGAGAATGGCACTATAATGGTTAATCCCTTTAAATACTTGAGACACATTTGTGCCTCGGGATTACATGTGCCAGACAGTTTCATTGGTATGAGAGTCAAGAGGTAGAACATTTTAGCAATTCCCAAACCTGCATGGATAATTTGTTGCCCACAAGGACAAGGACATTAATTATATGATGGCATTCATTACAACCTTTTTCTGTCGTTCGATAAAAAGCAAGTCCATCAAGTACAAAGTAGCATCTGGATATATATTATGCCATCAGTGGATGACTCTGCTTTCACGGTCCGTGTCACCGTCACCTTATGATGTCAGTGCCTTCACTTTGTCAAGTACATGAAGGTTCTGGGAAGTGCAGTTTGAAGCAGTCTGTGTTTTAGCAAAAGCATATAGATGGTCTAGAGTGGGGGATTTTGTCCTTTTTCTTACAGACTATCGCTATGAATAGGTTTTAGCTACCCCTAATAGCAACTTTGCCTTTGACAATGACAGTGGAGTCCTGTTTATATAATAAAGTCCTTTCCACCCTAAACTTTCATAAGTCAGATGGTCCCACTCTGTGATTAAGCCTGAGACATTCTTAACCATAGCTTAGAACAAATCTAAATGATAATTTTAGTCAAAGGTATATTACATGAAACACAATATTTTTAAAACACGTTTTTATGTGATACTAGTAATGAAACCATTTAGTAGGGGTTAGCCTTTAAAGGGCAAGGACCATAAAGTATAGTAATTCTGAGTTAAAGCAGATGCTGCCAGGTAATACTCCTGGAACAGCTGTAGCTATAGTGCATTTCTAGTAGCCAATGTGAGCTAAATGGTAATATAAAACCCCACTGTTGGAAATCTCGGGGAAGTGATTCTAGATAACACACATTGAGGCCATCCAATGATATGCATCAATAGTCAGATGTTAATACAAAAAATATCCATCTTATATATACAAAGTTGAAATGTGCACATTTATAAAACGACTACGTAATATATAAGAAAGGAAACTAAGAAAAGGAATTATATGAAGAAATTAATAGGCAGCTTTGGAGGGAGCTCTTGGGTAGCGGGAGGCAAGAACTGGAGGAAAGGAATTAAAAAAGTCTAGTCTATTCTCTAAAGAGGGAGTTTTCGCAGGAGACCTTTAAGATTCTGCTCCCAGACTGGGCTTCCGTTTGTGGCCAGTGCTTTCAATGTTAGGGCTACGCATCCACAGCATAATCACACAAAAGTACCTGCTAGAGTGATCTGGCAATAGCACTGCCGGCTCCTGACCAATTATATATATATATATATATATATATATATATATATATATATATTATATATATATATATAATATATATACATACATACATACATACACACAGACACGTGGCAAGCCTTCTAGCCTTAGGCACCTTCGTAGGTTGCCATGTATACGATCCATCTCTAGGGAGATGAGATTTCAACTTCTTGATATCTGTTTGCAGGCCTGTCTGTTGTTCCGCCATTACATTACATTTATTTATATAGACAGATTCTGTTGCAGTGTTATTATAATCAGTGAAGTAACTTAAAATCATACAAAAACTGATACAAAAAGAGAAGAGGGCTCTGCTCTTGTGAGCTTACAATCTAGGCGGACAGACTAGACTCTGCGTTGCAAGTATACACTGCCTACAAGTCCTGCCTACAGCTAGATGAACCTATATCTTATGCCCCGCCCACAGCGCTTATAGACACGCGCTTCCAAAACAACACGACTTACAGGTTGAATAATTACCCACAGCGACTTTTGCACACCAGCATTAAAGAGGTTAAATACACACAGAGAGGTTTTGCACTCCAGCATTAAAGAGGTTAAATACACACTGAGAAGTTTTGCACTCCAGCATTAAAGAGGTTAAACATACACGGTGCTGAAAAACAAATTTCATTGCATTTGTCAATTTTATGGCTATATAAGTTATAATAAACAGCGATGCTGTAAATGATGGATCGATGTTCTATTTTTGTTTATTAAATGTTTCCTTGGGGGTCCGTCGCGCTGCCCTGTACCTGGAAATTGATATGGTGGAAAAGCTTGTCTTATTTTACTATTTTTAGATATAATTTAAAATAAAAGGCATTTAAAGCACTGGGATTTCGGGTGCACGTGATCGGGGTTAGAGGGAACCTACAGCTGAAAACATACATGTGCACAACGGGATAACCATACACTTGCAGAACGGGTATTTTTGCAAACTATAGAGAAGACAAGTTTTTCCAGATTTGTGTAGTCTCTGATTAGGGTTTCCAACCTGATTCTGGCTTTTGTAATGACCTTTCTGGTTATTGGAACCTGAATGACGTGACGTGGGGTCAAGTATTTAACAAGATTCTATAAATTTTCTTAGCAAACAGTTAACAAACACATAAAATCATGTTGCTCCTGTAGTTATGGGTGGAAAAAAGGTCATCCTTTGGCTGTGTTAGACTATAGCTCCCACTACCCCTAGATCTTCATATGATGGGTAGTTCTGGTCTACTGAGCTTATGGATCCCACCATCCAAGTATTCTAGAACATGTCCTTTTGACAGTTCTTGAAGGCAAGTGAGGTATTTATTGACATCATCCAATGTGTACATTATACAGCCCATTCTTCTCACTGAATTTCTAAATGTGATTTAGTTTGTAAACAGCCATTGATGTGAGTAGAAGTTACACTGTAGGAGCCTCCTCACAACCCCTCATCTATCTGATCATTAGCTTTCAAAGCAGCCCTAATGCGTTTGGTGGCCGCTGCACAGCACCGAATGATCTAATAATGATAACTGTCTATGGTGATCTATTAATGATAACTGTCTATGGTGATCTATTAATGATTGCTGTCTATGGTGATCTATTAATGATTACTGTCTATGGTGATCTATAAATGATTACTGTCTATGATGAGCTCCACGCAGTGTGTGTTTTGCTGTCACTCTGCGATCCCTCTCAGCACCCCCACTGATCACAGGCGATGCTCCTTACAGACATGGCCAAGGCAGCTACCAGTCTAGTGCATCCTGATACATTGTTACAATATGGGAAACCCATTCAGCCGCTGTATACAGCCTCACGGCGATCGCTGTTAATAGAGTGTAATAAACACTAGTGGAGAATGGATCTGAGGAGCCTTACCAGCCAGCCCTGCTCGCAGAAGGCTTCATTCAGTGTGGCATCTACACACGTCCTGTGATCAGCATGCTGTCCTCCTGAGCCTCTGTCCTTCCAGCGATCGCACTATTGTTATTGATGCCTCTACTGTTTCTCATGCAGGAACCGCCCAGGTTGGGGCTTTTGTCCAGAGAGGGGCAGGTGAAGAAGCATCAATCAGCGCTCTCTCCGGATCACTCCAAGGAGCCCAGACTGCCCATGCAACCCCGCCTGGCAACGCGCATGCGCAGCCCTCCCTCTGAAGCCAAATGAACTATCCCAGCCTGCAGTTGCTCTCAGCATGGACTGGAGGGGTGAGATCATGTTTATTTTATTTTCAGATCATTCATGCTGTTAGTGATATGTATACACATGTATGTGTAATATAACGTATGCATATAATGTACATTTAGGTAAATAAGAGTGGTAAATTAGTATTTATATGTATGTGTGTATATCATATGTGATGTAAAAATAATTATTATTTGTGAAATGGCAATCTCTTGGCTGTGTTTGGTAGTAAATAATATTTAAAAAGTTACTATATATGTTTATAAACCCTGAGTCAGAGGTCCCCCCCACTATTTGTTCTTATACTGGTTATTAAAGACTACTACTGGAAATAAAT
>VKOC01000006.1:22788132-22813060 GCA_009364415.1 Spea multiplicata
CCCCCCCTTCTCACGATCTACCCACTCCCTTCCTACCCCCCTTTGTAGGACACTTACCGTGCAGTCCTGTGGTGGGGGAGCAAGGCCTCTGTCTCGCTGCGCACGGCTTCACTGCTGAGCACATGGCTTCACTGCTGAGCAACTGCTCGGCACCCCTTGGGCCCCCCGGACTGGCAGAACTCCAGGGCCCGGTCCCAGTCGCGACCCCGGTAGTTCCGCCACTGGCAATTACCTTCCTAGATTTCTTTTTATTTAAAATTCCTTTTCTACTTTAATAGACCTGACATTTAAACCCTGCCGCTTTTGACTCTGCATCCTCAGAACATTCTCAGTGTGTCACCAGACTCATCAAGAGGACAGATATGAACCAAACTAGCTAAAAAACGTAGTTGGGAGAGTCTGGCTTGGCTCATGCACCGCTCAGCAAGCTATAGCTGGTTATCACAAGAGAGTGGGTATTGGAGGCAAAGGGGACAATAGCCACTTGGATTGTTCTAATATAAAGATTTTCAGCCACCACAGAACATTTCATGTGGGTTTATTTCACTAATTGTCACCAGGGTGTCTAGAGTAGGAAGAACATAAGGCAGAATTTACCCAATGATTGGATACTTTCTGTGCTCCTCTCATGGTCTTCATTTGTGATGGTCCATATAGCCAAAGGAGTGGAGTAGATTTTAACAAATATGTTTAGACGATTTGTTGCATATATAGAAAAGGTGGTTGATAAAACTGAAGTTTAATATAATATTGAATTGTTTCTTAAATAAATATTGGTAAAATATTTTGTTTCACTAGTTTCACTCTGTAGCCAAAACAAGCAAGTCATGCACTTTTTCAAGCGCAGATCTATGGGTTCCAAAAGAAGCAGGAAATCAGAGGAATGAACTGGGGTGAGAGAACATGTGTCTCAAAATAGTACTGTCCAGTCAGACTTAGGAGAATAGGCAGGTGGGCAGTTTTTCTGTCTTACTGTACAAGAGAAGTTATTAAAACTTCAGATTAATTTAAGTAAAAATTTTAAGTATGACCAGTGAATCTAGCGTGTATATATATATATATATATATATATATATATATAATGTATTTGTGAATTACAACAATTGTGAATTACAAGTCAATACATGGTCTAGGCTAAAATAGGAGTTTAACTTTCCTTGGCCAAAAATGTCTCAAAGATTGTTGGGAGAGGTCACCAGGGAATTCAAATGACGGTATGATTTTTTATCTAGAATAAAAGTATGTCAAGAACTTAATCAAGGGAAGTCAATTATGTTCATCTCAAAGTGATAATTAACCTGATAACAGAAAAGTAATGTTCTCTGATTAAGAAATCGCTTATAAATTAGGAGATGTCATTCTTCTGGAATAACGTCTTTCCAAATTTGATGACAATAAATCATCTTATGTGCCATCTGTTCTTTAATGTTAGAGATCTCAGGCCATGGAAAAGTTGTGGACTTTTAGTACTGAAGACACAAGTAGAGGTGTTAATTAAGTGTTAAATGACTTGTAAATAGCTGTAGGCATTCCATGGAAATAGCTAATGGGTCGTTTGCATGCAAAGATAGAGACAGAACTTTTTAATTAACAAACCATTAAAAATACCCCATATAGAACACTAGAAATTTCATGAATAAGATGTATTTATAAATAGGCCACCATGAGCCAGTCTCTGTACACAGTAGATGACAATACTGCTACACAGAACGAGCAACTTATTATGGAATAAGACTATATATAACAGTTTACTGCATGAACTGGTTTCATTATTGTCATTCCAATTTACCACCACCTTACATACATGTCTCATGGACAAAACTTGTCTCATGGATAGAACCTCGCATCTAGAGCAATATTATTAAATATTAGTGTTACTAATCCAAGAATTCTGAAAGCATGCTTCACATATATACAATGTTCTTTGCGCAATCAATAGACAGCATAGAATAGCATCCCATGTAAGCATTTATAGATTAGAGATGGAGGTAAGCTGCTGTGAGTGGAGTTAAAATACACTGATGAGTAATGGAAATCGTTTTGAACCAGCTGTGTTGTGTAAAGCTGGAAGTGCACGTTAAACCTTCAGGGGCATTCCTGCGAATCTGCATCACCAGCTGCCCCAGACACGTCAATTTACAGTGTGACAGTGAAGAGTGTTTAATGAAATAATCCACTTGAAAGACACAACATTATGTCATTCTAAACGACAATGATGTCACTACCAAAGCACGTGTACAGGTGCCAAGTAGTAGATCACATCTCAACAGGTACAGGAGATCACATACCACTGATAACACCTACCTACTAAGTAAAATGCCGCTGCAAAGACTGTTTCTCCCTACCCGAGCTGAGGAACAATTTTCCAAAACTCTGCTCTAGTAAGCAGAACTTTTCAATCCTGTTTCTCCTTTGCTTTTAAAATATACCACTTTTTGCCATCTGATTGTGACTTCTGCCTCATAAGGTCATGTTTTCAAACCCAGGTCTCAAAGTTAAAATAATAGATTTTAAATGTATTTTCTAGATGATGGTCACCTGATGATACATGTTATACATGGCTTGTTGATTCAGTGATGATTATTTTAAAGAATTATCCCCATACTCTTGGTGTTTGCTAGAAAAAGAACAGATCCCCCGCAACGCTGCAGGGACCTGGATCCTCCTGCCCCCCAACTTACCGGTGCTGCTGAGTCCCCGGTGTGTAGCCGGGGCAGCGTGTAGAGCTCTACGCGATTTGCGGAGACAAGTTCCGCTGCAGCCGGAAGAAGGAGTGGCTAGCAGCGGGGGTTGTCTGCGTCCATCGCGCAGACTTTCCCCGGCTGCAGTGTAAGGTCAACGCGAATCGCGTAGACGTCTACACGCTGCCCTGGCTACATGACCGGGGACTCAGAAGCACCGGTAAGTTGGGGGGCCGTTAAATGGGGGGCATAAAGCATTTCTGTAGACAGAGTGCTCTATGAAATGCCTTTTAACCCCCTTAATGCCACTCTGCCTCCAGAAATGCCTTTTTAACCCTCTATAAGCCACACTGCCTCCTGAAATGCCTTAAACCTCCCTATATGCCACTCTGCCCCATAATATGCCTTTTAACCTTCGAAATGCCAGAGTGGCATAGAGGGGTATAAGGCATTTCTGCAGGCAGAGTGGCGCATAGGGGGTCAAAAAGCATATCATGGGGCAGAGTGGCATATAGAGGGTTAAAATGCATATCATGGGGCACAGTGGCATATAGGGGGTGTGAGGCAATTCTGGGGCAGATGTGCATAACTGGGGGGGGGGCAGGTTGGAAAATAGAAGGAAATAAAACCAAAATATTTTTCTCAATCATAGCTTTTATTAAAAAAAATATAGTTTACATGAATTAACATTTACTGGTAAAACTTTTTTCCTATAGGGTTGTCTTATATGCAGACTTTTTCTTTTTTTCCTAAATTAATATTAAGATTTGGGGGGCCGTCTTATAAATCGAGCAAATACGGTATATTGGAAAGTAGAAGTCAACTGTATTCAATAAAATATGCCAGGCTGCTTACTGTCCACTTGAAACCTGCACTAAGTACCCTTATGTAAAGCAGTTTCTGCAGCATGTGTCATGTAAAATGACCTGCATAATGCTGCCCAGTCCTCCAATTACAGAAGAAACAGTAGGTATCCCATCAAGCTTGCACTGCTGCCTTTAAAGAAAAATGGTTTTAACTGCAACTGATAATAAGATTGGGATGACACTGCACTACTCCCCGAGTACAAAAAAATAACTAAATAATGTACCAGTAAGAAATGTACGGCCGTCAATAAAAAAAATCAAGTTCTGAGAATATCTAGAAAAGCCATACAAAAATATCTCATAGCTTGAATAACAGCCTTGCTATTGGTAGCTTCAAAGCCTAAAGAATTGTAGTCTTGAAGTTAACAAAGGAATCATATATATATCACCAGTGTGCTGTGTATCATCAGCTACAGTATCAAATTGTGCTTATATACATTTTTTTTTTTAAAGTAAGTGTACAAATGTATTGACATCACAAATAGTGGGGAAACATTAAAACAGCATGTGGGCGCATAGCTGAAGCCTCTGGTTAATAATTCAAAAAAAAGAAAAAGTTTGGGGTTTCCTGTTGCCCCTGTCCCCGTTTCCCCCTGCATGATTTGCGTGGCATTTAGATTTCTTTTCCGTCTGCTTTTTTGGTGGATGATCCATTTTTTTGGAGGTGCATTAGTGCAGATCATCCCTGAATTAATATTCTGGCATGTGCCCAACAACAAAAAGGGAAATTATCATTTGATCCTTGACGAGGGAGCAAAAATTTATTTTTTTATAAATCTTTTTATTACTTAATGACAGGGGATGTTTACAGCATCTGGTGTTAATTCCAATTTGAGCAGTAAACAGTAAAATGTCACATTTATCGAAAATGTCAAATTGCTTATTATAATCCATCAAATCTACATTGGACAAGAAGAAAAGAGAAAAGGTAAACATGTACCTGGTCCGCAATCCAGTTACAACTGGTCACCAAAACAAGTAACTTATGCGGAGTATATGTGTACATGCCCTGCCCCAGACCCATCTCATATCATAGTCAAAGATGACCTTTATCAATGCTTATAGCCAACCAGAACGCACGTATGCCCCTGGCATGCATGAGAGGAGCTGGTGGTGATGACCAAGAAGAATGAATCAATCGTCTTTTGTCCCCACATCCCTCCTTCTCCCTGTTAAATTACAACAAGAACCTGCCCCACCACCCCTCCAAGGTGAACTACTTCGGTCTGGAGTCAAAAAGAATCAGGATGGCTACAATAGAGTCAAGGCGGGGTGTTGTCCCTTCAGTAGTTGGATTGAGAACCATTGTGTATACTGAAATATCCAAAGTAGTATAGTTTTAGTAGGATGGTCCAAGGTATTAATATAAAGAAGGCTTTAGTGCGTATTTCCTTATGTAAGGCTGACTCAAACCAGTCTATTCTTAACATATAGTGGAATCTAAACAACTTCCACAGATAGGGGTGTGGGGTGTATCCACTGGGAAAATACTGCTTTTTTCCCGTTGCCGATAGAATCAAGAGACAGGATTTTTCCTTTACAGTGGTCTAGCTAGGTTCGTCCTAAGGAAAGCACCCAAATGTCCCAGAATGGGGATAGCACAAAGGTTTTGAGCCTTAGTTGCATAGTCCTGGAGCTGTGACCAGAACAACTGAATATGTGGGAAGGACTAGATACAGTGCATCAGATATGCCGACAAGGCAGAGCACCTAGGGCATCTACCACTTGTGTTGGCGCCCATATAAGCCCTCTTTTTAGGCATTATATATTTTGAAGGAGAAAACAGTGGCAGTGGCAGAAAACAATGGACCCTTGTTCACTCATCTACTGTCTGTAGAAGTTTGGTCAAAAGCAGAAGGCAGTTTGTTCACCGAAGGGTGTAGAACGAAACAAGAACACATGATTGCAGGCAACAGAGAAGCATGGTGGAAGTTCCTTGCAAGTTAAGCTGGATAAGACATATCAGGGAGGCATCTGATTGGCCCCAAATGTATTCTACAGCATGACAACAACCCCAAACATACAGCCAAAGTCATTAAGAACTATCGTCAGCCTAAAGAATGGCATGGAAGTGATGGTATAGCCCCCACACAGACCTGATCTCAACATCATCAAGTCTGTTGGGGATTACATGAAGAAAGAGAAGCAATTGGACTGCCCAAATTAATTGAACTGTAGTTAGCCCTCCAAGATGTTTGTAACAACTTACCGGGCGAGTTCCTTAAAAGACTATGTACAAGTGTTAAAGAAGAATTGAAGCCGTTTTTGAAGGTAAAGGGTAGCCACATCCAATATTGATTTAATTTAGATTTTTCTTCTGTTCACGCACTTTGCGTCTTGTTAAGTGATAAAAATAAACTGTCAACATGTCTATTTCTGAAAGCATACTTTACAGCATTTTTTCACACCTGCCTAAAACATTTGCACACCGCTGTTAATATTCATATTATATATATATACACACACACTGGTCTCATTATTTTTAATTTAGTGTTCTGGGTTATAGCTTTTATAAACACTTAAACTTAAATAAAACTACCATTTTGCTTTGATCACAAGATAGATTTGCTGAATGACTTGAAAATGATTATCTGATATTTGATGTAAGTTAGATGTAATGCTAGGTTTGCTTTCTTCAATTGGGTTTTGTAGGACCTATTTAGATAATGGAAAATGCCTACAGACTTCACAGATCAATATACACAGCATTAAAAATTGGATTCTTCCAAGCAGCTTTGCAGATAATTCCAACACACGTTCCAGTTATTAACTCAAGGGCAATTTAGATCTTTGATGGAAAGCTCCGCAAGCAAACAAGACTAGAAGTCCTCATCAATTAGCTGATAACAACCAACGCCTTCGTGTGTGTATAACACTTTTGCGTGTTTTACTGCACCGCCGTTTGCTTTGTTTTTAATAGCAAGCGTTTTTAAAGACAGCAGATGAAAGGTGACATTATATAAATGGCACAATTTCATCTAAATTGATGAGGTGGGGAAGTAAACAGTCATTTCTCGGGCCACCTCCCTCTACGATGTACTGTTGACTATTTGGTTATGATGTGCAACAAAGACAGGTAACGGATAATGTAGCTGCGACTGGAGCAGACTTTTATGTCTAGCTGCATATTATGACAGCTTTTCTCATATTAAGACGACGCAATGTAAAATGATAGGCCTCATTCCCAATTTTCCTGAAAGCATCTTTATTTGACAGTGGATCTCAAAGCCTCATGGCCATTAGGGATACTGCAGGAAGATTGTATTATTGCCACTCTATTTGCAGGGACAATGTAATAGCCTATCTACCGCTAAAATAGAAGCAAGGCGTGGGAAGGGCAGAAAATAAAAGCCTTTTACAATATTATTTCGTTTTTATTCCCTGAGGCCTGTTTTTACCATGTGAAAGCAGATGGTTACTGCTTATTTATAAACATTTTTGTATTTAAAATTCATGCACTGACAATATTCTTTAATGAAGTTATCTGTAACAGATCACATAGAGCAGTATTATCACAAACAGATCATTAAAGGAATGTTACGGTATTTTAAAAAGTGGCCTTATCACCATAGCAACCAACAATCATTTTCTTATATGTAATCCCTTTGTACCTAATAGATGTTTGTAGCGCCTTTTCCAGCAGTTTTCCTTAGGATTAACTTTGTAGAATCCTCCATTATAGGGTATTAAGGTTTAGGAATGTTAAACTGGAATGTCATAGTGGGTCGAATGCCCTTAAAAAAGTGGATCATATTTACAAAAAGTATAACACACAGATGTCACCATAGTTTATAATGCACCTCATGCCACGTGAAAATCTGCTATGATAATGAAGTTATTCCGTTGGAAGATGAGGTCACAAAAGTTAAATATATCTTTACTTCTTTTCCTATGTTGGCCCAATAAAACAACTTCACATAAGAACTATATTTTCTTGGGCTGATAAGGCTATATCTATTTCTCTTAACCACCACTGGCATAACTACACGTGTCACAGCAGGGGGCCAGTGCCTCTAGGGGGGACTGGTGCGACCCCTTCTTCCTGTCTCCTCATACTGGTTCAAAATTGTTTAGAAAGGGCCCATCTGCACACGCCAGGGATGCCCCTTATCCCCTCTACTCTATATTTTGGCATTGGAACCCTTGGCGGCCTCCATCCGTTCCGACCCATTAATTATGGGATTTCCCACTCCCAATCACTCCCAATGTGTCTTGGGTCTCTTCGCGGATGATATTTTGGTCTCCCTTACCTCCCCATCTCAATCTTTGCCTGCTCTACAACACCACTTCTCTCAAAACTCTTCTGTTTCCTACCATAAAATAAACATACCCAAAACACAAGCTATGAGTTTCCATCTGGACCCGGTCGAGCGCACTCACCTTCTTGCTTCCTATGATTTCACATGGCAGCGTTCTCACATCTCTTATCTGGGAATCAAACTACCCAAATGTATTCATCACATAAATCATCTCAACATTTTGGCTACCTGGCAGAGTGTTAGGGCAGACATTCTTAGGTGGCAGAAGTATGAACTGTCCTGGTTGGGTCGTGTGAACGCCCTCAAGATGACAGCCCTCCCCAAACTTCTTTATGTTTTCCGTACTGTCCCTGTCCGCCCGCCGGCTAATTTATTGACCACGATTCAAAATTTTTTTGTACACTTCACCAAAGTAAAAAACACCTCCAGGGTGGCTGCGCGTACTCGTGTGGTCCCCAGACTGCGTGGAGGCTTGGGGCTTCCACATATCCCCTCTTACTACTCGGCCTGTGCTCTCTCACACGTTTTATCATTTTATGCTCGCACTGACTCCCCGACTTGGGTACACCAGGAGAACGCCATCTTATCTCCCTATACTTTACCTCAGCTCCTGTGGGTGCAGGGCCCTTCACGTCCCTCACTGCCGGCTTTACCACCTACGACTTCCTTTGTTTTTGAAACTTGGAGTGCCGTCTCCAAACACCTGCCCTCCTTGACCAAATTTACCTTTCTCACGCCTCTCCGTTCTCTCGAATTGCTGATACCTGGCCTTAGTCTTACCCACTGGCTCCGGCCCACTCTCCAGGTCTTGGGTGACCTTTATGGTGGTCGTGATCTACATCCTTTCTCGTACCTTACATCTCATCATGGCCTCCCCCACCACGATTTTTATAAATACCTCCAGATCCGTCACCTTCTCAACTCCTCGTCTTGTTCTCTGACCCTACATACACAACCACTTCGTCCTATTTTGGCCCTGTGTGCGGCCGCTCCTTTCTGTAAGGGTGCTATTTCAACCTGGTATTCTCTCATACTGCAGCGTTTTTATGCCCACAAACTTCCCCATATGGTGGCGTGGGAGAAGGAATTACACCTACAGTTGTCACACGAGTCCTGGCTTGAGGCGGAGGACATGATGAGGGGAGTTTCGTTTTGCACAAATCACCTTGAGCTCCAGAAGAGCAGTGAGAGATAAGCGGAGGCAGGATGTATGTATATGTGTGTGTGCATATATATGTATGTATGTAAGCATGGATGTGTACACGTGTGTGTGTGTGAGCATGGAACGTGTACTTTGTGTGTGTGTGTGTGTGAGCATGGATGTGTAAGTGGGGTGAGAGAGAGTATGGGGGGGGGATTTTTGCATCAGGGCCCGATGGTTTCTAGTTACCCCCTGTTAATCACTAATATTCCTAAAACTATATATGTAAAAGCTTGTATTTATTAAAATGCTCATCGTGTATCTGGAATATAATCACCAAAATATATTCTTGCTCATAGTTCCATTAATGAGACAGAGATACATATATTCCAGCGTGACACATCATTAGAATTATTTTTCAGTTAATGACTTCTGCTACTGCTCACTTTCTTTGCACCACACTATATAAAAAATGAAAACAATCAATAATTGTTACTCACCGGGTCACAAAGGTTTCTTTACAACTAGGGTCAATACAATGAAATGGCAAATATAACCCCCCCAAAAAAACAAGAAAGGGAGAACCATTTTGAAACATACTTCAGAACATAATATACATATACATATATATGTGTGATGCTGTTAACCCCAGGGAGATGATTAGTTTGGCATTTGGGTGCAGGTGCTTTACAAGTCATGCATATGGGTCCCTGGGGTGGAGCAATTAGAGAGCATGGAGGTCTGTTCTGGGGTTCCTACAAGGCCAGCATCAGGCACAGGAGCCCCTGGAGCCTGATGATCAGGGAGACTGTTGTGGGAAGAGGAAGTTCCCCTGTGCTCCCAGGGCAAGGAGAGGTGCTGGAAAAGACCATCCCTGAGCCAAGTGAGGCAATACCTGCCTAGACCTGTGTGTGCTGTCTGGGGAAGGTTTTCCAGAGCCTGGCTTAGCTGGGTCTGACTGGGAGGTCTAGTTAGTGGCTGTTTAGGCTGGTCAGTCTGGGCCAGCATAGTATAGCTAGAGAGGGCTCCAATTGGGAGCTCGGTTTGTTAATTTTATGATTTTGTTTTGGGGTGTTTCATTTGAGTAGTTTAAAATGAATCACTGTTTGCTACAAGTCAAGGTTCCTGAGCCTTATTGCCCTAGAGGACTGTGCTTAAGATCCCCAACTGTGACATTTATTGCCCTCATGCTACAGAGTTTGCCACTATATATATATAATGTTTTAACAGTGAAGTGTTCTGCAGTATTACACAGACACGGTGTCACCAAGGGTCCAGATTTCATTTAGTTCTAGTTTGTTAACTAGTTTGTCATTACAGTGGTTTATTGGCACCTATGGCTATAAAGGAAACAAGTTGTAGGAAGCCCAATCAACAATGGCTTAACCTACTCATCAAACACTTTCTTTTTGTCTTTTAATAATTCTGGGACAGGATAATAATAAGTAAAACAGAAAACTCAAGCTAGAAATTGCTTTCTGTGCTGCTTGCACTTTAAATGTGTTCTCTAATGCTCTTATTTAGTTGCTGTTTCTGTCAAGGAAGAATGTCTTTGTTAGGTTATAGTATGGTTTCTGTGGCACGGTCTGCAAGGAATGGATCTGTTTTTTCTATTCTTTCAGTTAATACAGCTGGTTTGCTATTGTCTACCCAGAAATACCATATACTTCAAAGGGCGATGCAGCTCACCTGGTTGTTCTATCTGTGCTCAGTTAATGTCACATTTTGCACATCTTTCTGCAGGTACAAGTTTCCATTTCCATTTGGTCACATATTTCTTTTGATGAGGATATCAATTTCACCTTGCAGTCTCAAAGATAGAGAGATGCCATCCTCTCTAGGAAATTGGATATTTCTCGTCTGATTTATGTGTGCCAGAACACTCCAGGGCTTGTAGGTAAGAGTTATTATGTCTCGGAACACTTGACCTTAAAGCTTTTGCGCAAGTACTTTTTTTTTTTTTTTTTTTTAAAGAAGAACAACAGAAAAAAGGGCAAAAGTGAGGCCACTAGAATATCCTGTTTGTGTGTATGTCCATACATGAAGATCCATAGATTGTAGCTACCATGATCTCTTTATTATTACTATTTTTTTATTTATAAAACGATCATATTCCGTAGCGCTATACAATGCATTCAAAAAAGAGCACTTTGCCCATGGCCCCAACTATTGTCCATGCAGGAAATGTGTTTACCCCAACACATCTACTTGCAATATACTTAACGTCAGTCAACATCAGCTCTGGCAACTAGGCCCAGGCATAGGATGGCAGGTCCAGGGGGGATGCTGTCTCTCATTACATCGTCCTTTTGGGCGAGCAGGCATCTCGATGTGCTGCTGCTGAATAGTCTGATCTCCCCAACCAGCTCATATACTGCTTTAAAAGACACCTTGCACCTTTTAAGTCATAGATTTCAGAGACAGGAGAGCCGTCATGAAGTGAAGCGGTTGGGGGGGCCCTGCCCTAGGTCTGCCCCACGGCAGCTCCCCCAGCAACCCCCCTATTTCACTTTTCACACCCCCTGTACTCCCACCAATTTTTAGTGCTTTCCTGACACTGATTGGCTGCCACAGCTTCAACCACAGGTAAGTGCATGTTTGTTTGTCACAACATTGTGTAGTATCAGATTGTAAGTAATGCATATGATACCACTGCAGGCATAATGACAATATAATGTGTTCAGATACATTAACTGAGCACCCACGATGCATTTTACACAACACAGCGGCCCATAGCTAATATCACATACATTACAACTGCCTGATTAGGTTTCTCTTGAATTTCACAATCCAGATCACTTCCAGTGTACTTGTTGATGCTTCTTTGCGCACAAACATATTTGATCACAAAGCACTAACTTGCTTACATTACCGTTAATACACAGTTTAACGAAATCCAAGGACACATGCTAGTACTGAAAAACAAAATTTGACTACAAGCTCTAAGCACAGCACGCAGAATACAATATTTCCTAGGTAACGAGCAGTTCTATGGGTATTCTTACAACCAAAAGCACAAAGAAGATTTATTTACCTACTTATGTTAGCGAGTGAATCTGCCATGTTAACATAAAAGCACAAGCTATAGGCAGTAGAACTGAACATTAACATACTGATTACATTTGTTCTAAGCTTACGATGTGGTTTACTGGACACATTACAATGTAATAGCCATTTTTAAAACCATTATAAAAAATATTATATACAAACACCTAACTTGCTGAATCTCCTTCTAAACTCTCAGAAGTCTTAAGAAATATGCTATTAGATTTTGCCGTCAAAAGCTTGGATTTAATCTAGTGATGGGAAGTACAAGAATATGTGCTTGGGAAAGTGCTGTAACAAATGTGTATTAACCTCTTCCTTTATCTAGGGCCGTTTAAAGTAGATGGCCCTCCTCAGTATAAGTAGGTCTACCCACTGCCTACTACTACATAGAATGTAAGCTCTACAGGCCTTAATAGGTATCCATACCTATTTTACCCAGTGACATATCCCAGCCTAGGCTGACTAGGTCCAGTGGCTGGCAACTCCCTGGTACAAAATCTATATAGTTAGACTGGTAACATATTCTTCTTAACTTTGAAAATAAATGCGTTTCATACATGGAAGTACCAATTCTAGGATTATATTTTCTTCAACCTCTTTATGGTTATCTTCAATTAAAGATACAGTGCACCGGTATATGATGTCATATCCTGGTAGTCCATTTCTTAAAGGCGTACAAAGCCTTTTTGTGGTACCAAAGGGGTAGACCACGTAGGTGGGGGGCTGGAGGCACTGCCCTAAATCAGGCCAAGGGCGGCCCCAAAGGTTATTACAATACTGTTCCCGAATTACAATGGTCTATAGACTGTATATACTTATTGTTTATCCTCTTTATTAAAAGGTGCTTAATACATCTGTTAGAGCTTAATTTAAAAAAATATATATACAACATAGATACAGTGGGGGCAAAAAAGTAACAGGTGCCATTAATACAGGTAAAGAGTGGAGGACTTAAAGAAGATGTTACAGGTCTGTGAGAGCCAGATATCTTGCTTGGTTGTATGTGACCAAATACTTATTTTACCTAGGAATTTACCAATGAATTCCTTAGAAATCCTACAATGTGATTTCCTGTATTCTTTCCCCCCCATTCTATCTCTCATTCTATCTCAGTTGAAGTGTACCTATGGTGAGACAGGCCTCTCTCATCTTTTTAAATGGGAGAACTTGCACAATTGGTGGCTGACTAAATACTTTTTTGCCCCACTGTCCATATAGAGGTTGAAGAAAATATAATCTTAGATTTAGTACATATAAACCTTATCAGTTTGATGTATTGTACATCCTTTCATGTACGAAACACATTTATATTCAAATACATAGGGGAAATGTTACCCGTCGTATTCTTGAGACAATTACATGCAATACATATCCATTCACAATGTAAAATAAAACAGGTTTTCTTTTACTCACCAGTCTTTTGATTGCTCTCAGTAGTAGCTTTTGCTGCTTAGGCTGTCTCTTGGAAAGTAATACTTGAGCAAAGCTCTCCATGTTGTCTTTGGACATGCTGTCTTGGTTGTCTCCACCATACAATTGGATCATCAATGATAAGCACTGGGATGAGTTCTCATACATTTCTGGATCTTCAGATGGCAGCTAAAAGCAAACATGGACATTGCATTAAGTTTACCAATAACTAAATAAAAGGTTTTTTTATATGAATAATTTTTAAAAATATTTATTTTCTATCTACAAACCAACGAACACATGTCTTTGTCAACCTGTTACAACAAGTGAAATCGTAAGCTGGATTTAATATTTTTGTTAATGAGATGTTTCGTGCAGATTCTATGAACGGATAAAGTGTAAATCTTGTGTATGGGTCCTCTGAGTGGAGCACTTAGAGAGCTGGACGGGCCAATGCTACAACTCTAATTTTACAACTAACTGGATTCCCAAGCTGTGGTTCTATGATTCAGTCTGCTGGACATTTAAATTCCCTTAAGCTACAGAATCAGAGAAACTATTGAGGGGAAGGAAGTTCCCCATGCTCCCAGGGTTAGAAGCCCTGAAGAAGATCCCTGAGCCAATTGTGGCATTACCTGCCGTGTGTTTTGTCTGAAGGAGGTTTCCTAGAGCTTTGCTTAGCTGGGTCTGGGAGTGCAGCTTAAGTTAGTTGGTCGTCAGCCTTGGCTAGAAAGATATAGCCAAAGAGGGCTCCAATGTGCTAGGCTTTATTTTTTTAATAAAAATGCACAGTTTGCTGAAATTCAGAGCCTTATTGTCCTAGATGGCCACACTTAAGATCCCTAAAAAGTTTAATATGTCACTACATATGAAAAATTGCAAATATTTTCCAGTTTAGCCTGTGGCATTTATAATAAACAGGTGCAAACATTTAAAAAAAGAACAGCAGACCACAGAGTATGTATTAAATAATTAAGTTTAAAGCGGCATCCTCCAAAATGTAAACGTATTTTACATTCCATTAATTACCCACACCCTGCCAATACTTTTCTTGCCAATGTACATTCAAAGAAACCCGTGCATAGGTTTGGCAAAAAAATATATAGATGTATATTTGCCATGATTGGTTACATTTACATTTTTGTGATTTTTAAATGTAAGCCAGTTTTTTTTTTCTCATTCAGTATAACAAACACTTGCTTTAAAAGCAAATCTGAAGATCAGCGAGTCTTGTGATCTCAAAACTAAGGAACATATGTGCCTTCTGAAAATAACAACATATTTGTAATACATTGACCTGGACTGAGCATACAAGATTAGATCCCAATTATTTTTTCTCTCTTCTTCTAGCATCTGCGTTTGTAGTTAATAGGACCTATACACTGCTAAACCGAAAGTATTATAAACAAAGCGTTTTTCCATTCAAGAACAAAACAAGAGACAACAAAAAAGACTAAACGCAAAGACAGGTCATTAGACAAGTAATAAGAAACCCAAATATAACAAAGAAGGGTCATAAACTTTAAAGGTTATAGCCTTGAAATCCAAGAGTTGGAAAATAGTCACAGTGCAGTGAGATTGGGTTACACCAATTCTTAATATATGCTGGAGATTTCAAATGATAGTAAATATAGTTTTTTTCTAGTCTAGTGCAGGTCTTCTACTTAGTAGCACTTTGGCCATCACAGAACAATAGTTTCCAGAATGTTCCTATGATCTAAATCTAAACGGCTAAATCTAACCGTGTAATTAGTGCCACAATGGCTGGTGGTAAGCTACCTGTTGGCTCCACTCCGGGGTCATTCATCAAGATTCATTTTAATCTACATGTAGGGGTAAATATATCAGAAATGATGTTACTTACAGTACATTCACTTCTGTTAAGCCCATTAGCTAATGCAAATATCATTACTTAAAGGGACAATCCAGGCTTCATATACTTTAATACGAATGATAGCTGCATGGTACCTTTAAATTTTTATGGTGCCCCCAGTTGCAGAATCCCCTCATATGCATTTGCCCCTTTCATTACCACTAGCTTTATGCAGTACAGTGTTTCCCATGCTTGTTGAACGCTATGGGCTAAACTCTGTTCAAACCCACGAGGAATGCATTCCTATTGCTATCGTTGACAGCACTTTCTTGCCATTTATATGGCTGCAAGAATTGTTGGACTATGCAATAGGAAAGCACTTTTTGAAGAACGCAAATTTCTCAAAGTACTTTAATATGGTAAATCCGTACAAAGCATTTTGGTTTAAAAACCAGAGCTAAAACTTTTGTAACAGTGTATAACGAAAGCCATGCTTTTGGTTCCAATGTAAAGTAATAGCTAACACTATATAGTATAAGCACCAACCTTGATGGTAAACCCTTATCTTTGGAAGCATAGAATTAGATTTATACTGTATATGAAACAAACAAAAAAAAACATTAAAACGTTTCTGATCCTATTTGTATCCTCAGTGATCTATATCCAACTGTGCTAGTTCATTTAGAAAACATTTTTCAAAATTATTTGAAGGATATGCATGGACATATGTATTTTGAGTCAAAAAAGGAAAAAAACACAAATAGCGTGTATTCGTGTTTAACAGGTTGTGGTAGGTCAAGGTTGATGGATAGCTATAAACTGAAAATATGATCTGTGTTAAGAAATTCGATTTTATTTGCTTAATCCGTGGCAGGCGAAATAGAACCGGCTCGATTCTTAAGTGTCACGAAAGGTATATTAGAGGAGGAGATGAAACAATGCTATACGCTCCAAGTGTCACTCAGGACAGTCCTGATTTTTAGCCTCTGTGGATCAAGGACCACTCAATGAGATGTAAAATTGATTGAGGTCTGTGTTTTTGTGGCTCCCATGTGGACATGTCACAATGGATCGTGTAGTGTAGTGTTCAATACAACGCACGGTGAGCAGACATGTAAGGCAGGTCGATGGTCCTACCCCATGCTCCTCTAACCTCACCCTGTTCCTAACCAACAAAGGTGTCCTTCTTTGGGCTTCTGCTAAAATGTAGAATATGAATTATTATTATTATATTATAAAAGTGAGGTTTGTGCTAGCAAATAAGAATAGGTAAATAAAAAATGCACCCAATAAGACCTGGATGGGTACCATGCTTTATCAGACATCACCTGCTGTAGCACTTCATGTTTTTATAAATCTACCTGTAGGAGTTTAGTAACCATGAACAGTTTTCACTGCCAGCATTTTGTCCCATCTGTGACTGATGGCTACACTTTCAGAGGCTGTCAATTCCTCATCATTCACAAGCTATAATTTCACACTAAAGCTGCAAAAAAAAAAAAAAAACTATCCGTGAAAATGCAATCTATTTCTAGAATGACTGAATCAAGCATCCACTTCAAACAACAGGGAAAATAGCTTTTCTTTTCTATGTACTTTTTTCTTTTTTTTATTAAAAAAAAGGCTTTCGGTCTACAAATCACCGTGCACAAGTAAATTAATTTAGCTTCTCCACAAGGAACCTTTTCTTCCTGATTTATTCAGGTAACGATAACCTTGAAATAACAAACAGAAGGAAAAAAATGAAATACTGATGTATAGTCTATTTTAGGGCTTACAGCCAAATCATACATGATTGAAGGATAGTCTACATTTTTAAAAAAAACGTCATAGGTTGTGACCAAAAGGAACACAAGACAAAAAATCAGTAACGTAGGTAAGTTCAGTTAAAGCACATCGGCACTTAAATACAGGGTTTGCCAGTTAGACCCCGTCCATTTTCCATTTAAATGGAGGTCCACTGACGTCACTCACGGGACCGCCCGCTGACATCGGGGGGCAGTCCTGCCGCGTCCTGCAAGGGAAAGCTCAGGGTAGCCGGAGCCCAGAAGTTCCCAGGTATGCACATGACCTTCCGGGGCTCAGTCATAGAAGCCTCGGAGGTTGTCTACGCGCATCGGACAGACGTTCCCCAGCTGACCCCACTAGACACCAGGGAGTCTGAAGCACGGGGGACAAGTCTGGGCATGTATTGGTAAGTCTGGGGTGGCAGAGTGGAATATAGGGGGGTATAGGGCATATCTGGGGGTCAGAGTGGCAAACACCTGTGCTTATTTAGACAAATGGAGGTTTTCACTCCAATGGCCATTAAAATGGAAGCTTCTCCTTGCATAGTAAGGAGAAAACTATTAAATATTTTTTACTACCTGTAGGAACTACATTGGAAACTACTTTAAGTATTTTCTCATGACACTTTTAGTAACCTCTACAGCAAAATAACACTAGGTATAAAAATATGCAAAAACATTAAAAACTTTACATCACAACACGGGATTAGAGGGCTTCCAAATGAAAATACACATCACACTTACAAAGCAAAAAAGCAATTTCAACACTCAGAGTTTTAAGATTATCTGAACAAAAACAATGTTTTTTTTCACCACAAACATCATCAGTACCCATTTAATAAAAACCACCGATCAAGCCGTATATGATCTTTGACGCAGAAGGGACATTTTTTTTTATTCTGCTGTAGTTTTTAGGACAGTCTAATATTAGAGCAACAATGAAACTGTCTAACGTTAGCCCCAGGACACGCTTGCGTCAGCACATTAATGAGGATGAACAAAAAACACATTTAATAGAAAATGACATCTATTTTGATAAGGACTGTAAAATTATTATGAAGTTCGACTGGATTTATACAAAAAAAAAATTAAAAAAAATATATTTTTTTTAAAAGAGGGAGTTATGGGAACATAATCATTATTTATTAATATGTGCAATATACAAAAATAAGAATAATGGAGTAGAGAAAATGTCATGCACAGCAGGAGAGAATGAATGTGTAGGATAGCTTTTTGAACATTAGTCATCAAAGTAAGTAAGAAGACTTCTACAAAAAAGATGACCATATAGATTCTGTTGAAGATGTATGAAGGATTATCACATAGGACACCCTGTCCATTAAGTTCCACATCTATGTAAAAACACATAATTCCAGTCATCCAAGTCTACAGCAAGAAATGTAATATGAAGATGGGCAGGCAAACATACTCAACATGCATGACACAAGTTTTCACTAGACAGAGAAGTCAAGTTATCAAACAGTTTTGTTTTTATTTTTTCATACACCAAAACCTTACAAATAAAATAAATCAACTTATAAATCCACCTACTACCTCAAAATCACATAAAATTGGTTCGCTGCATCTCCCTCTCCAAGTGTACATTGCTTCTTAGATACGTTATTTGCTTCAATTACAAAGTGAAGGACAGTAGTGAGTACTCAGATGAGGTTGGTTTGCTATAACCAAATATGACGGCCAAGCAGTAATGTACATTGCAATTTGGCATACTACCACATGATGTTTATTTTCAAGTACATCTTAACAAAAGTTGGATCAAAATATTAATTAAAAATATTAATTCAAATAATACATATTTTAGAAGAAGGGTATATAGAGCCATGTCCAGTGACATATTAGCTTTCTCCTTCATGGCAGATGAGCAGCACCTAACAGTGTGCTATGGCATCTGGCACAGTTCTCCATAGAGTAAATAAACAAGTTGGGGGAGATTCACAGATCTCTTTTATAACTGGCCTATTGCAGAGCATTGGGAAGCCAGGACATGGAAAAATATATCACCATTCATTAAAATAAAGATATAAAACCAGTGGCGTCGCTACAGGGGGGCAAGGGGGGGCAATTGCCCCCCCTAGGTTAATCCTTGCCCCCCCTGTTGCCCCCCTGCCAAATTTGGAATAAAGTCGCAATGCGACTTTAAATCCCGTTTTTTTTTTTAATTATTATTTTTTTTAAAATTTGGAGGAGAGAGAGGGTGCAGCCCGCGTAAGATCGGCAGCCAAGGCAACCGATCTTACGCGGGCCGCACCTCGAGCCCTGCTACTTACCTGTGGGAGGGTCTTCTGCACTGCATAGAGGAAGCGGAAGCCAGCAGAGAACGCAGAGGGAGGCCGCGCCCCCTGCTGAAGTCTGTGAGCGGCATCGAGGAGCTGCAGTGCAGGTAAGGGGGTGGGGAGCGTGTTTGAATGAGTGGGGAGGGTGTTTGAATGACTTTGAATGAGTATGAGTGTAAGTGCTGGAACCTAGGCATGATGGGACTGTGATTGCTGCTAGCAATCACACTCCTATCATGCCAAGTCAGCCACTACATGCTGGGGGCAGCTAGCTAGGTTTCAGCATGTACTGGCTGACTTGGCATGATAGGAGTGTGATTGCTAACAGCAATCACAGTCCCATCATGCCTAGGTTCCAGCATTTACTGGTTGGATGTGTAAGTGCTGGAACCTAGGCATGATGGGACTTTGATTGCTGTTAGCAATCACACTCCTATCATGCCATGTCAGCCAGTACATGCTGAAACCTAGCTAGCTGCCCCCCTTGTGTATTGATGCTGCCAGCAGTATGGGGTCTGCACATCACTTACAGCCACTCTGTACCAGCATATACTGGCTGACCTAGCATGATAGGAGTGTGATTGCTAACAGCAATCACAGCAAGCACAGTCCCATCATGCCTAGGTACCAGCATTTACTGGTTGCCTGGGTATGATAAGAGTGTGATTGCTGTGTGGGCAGTGTGGACGCAACCTGTGATCTATGCCTGTAATTTAGGGCTTTTTAAATATACCTTTTAATGACTTGTTTTTATATGAATTCCAATTGATCTATACCTGCAAAGCTGGGTTTTTGTGTTATTCTGTAGAGCCGTATCTATATATTTCCATACATTATTTATGTGTACCTGCAAATACAGGGTTAATATGTCTTATTCAGCTGATTAATACCTGCAATGTATTTTTTTGATCTATACCTGCAATGCTACGTTTTATATACTATTATTGTATACCTGCGAATACAGGATTTGTATGTCTGATTCTGTTTATTTGATATATACCTTCAGTGCTGAGATCACAAGTGAATTTCAATTGATCTATACATGTAAAGCTTGGTTTGTGTGTTAATGTGTTGATCTATACCTGCTATCAGCAACTGGGGCTAATAATATATATGGGCAGCAAGGGCATCAATACACAAGGGGCAAAAACACTAAGGGGGTATAAACGACAATGCAGTGTGAAAAATCCATCCTGATGTAGATGTCTGTGACATAGATTGTGTCCTGCTGTTTGTGTGTTTTTGGTTAGTGTAGCAGAGCCTGTCCTTGGGTGTGTGTGTATCGGTGTTGGTGTGGCAGAGCCTGTCCTGGTGTGTGTGTTTGGTTGTCGGTGTGGCAGAGCCTGTGTTGGAATGTGTGCCCCCCTGAAGTTGTAGTGACTTCAGGGGACAAAACGTTCAAAATGACAAAACGTTCAAGGCTCTGAAATCATTTAGTGGAAAAGGTTTTTATTGTGTTATAATATTTATTTCAAGGATTAGTCGTACTGCATTGTGGCTTCAAGGCTTCCATTGTTGAATGACCAAAGTATTATTTAAGCCTAATAAAAAAAGTATAATTCCATAGCACATTACTTTTTGGAAATTATGAATGCCCCCCCAGTTTGACTGTGGCATCTTGTGTGCCCCCCTATATATTGTTTCTAGAGTCGCCACTGATTGTTACTATGGCTGATATAAGTTCACCATGTGAAAGGTATCCAAGATATATCCAACTACATTCCTTATTTTCAAAGCTTTACTGCAATGGTTTTAATCAGGCATTGTCCTGCATAGAGACAAACTTTGCAGCAAGAGCAATATTTCCGTTAGGGATGTGTGGTAGTCAGTTATGTTATAAGATAATGGACCAGGGAGGAGCTGTTGATATAGCTATCTAGATTTGAGTAAAGCATTGGACACTGTTTCCCATAGAAGACTTATAAATAAAAATAAAGGAATGGATAAGGCAGTGGTTTAGTGATAATAGGCACCATTAACTACAACCTTCTGCCTGCTAAGAGGAAATACTTGTTACTAGAGGGGTACATCAGGGATCAGTTTTGGACTCTTAGTTTTTAATATTTTTTATAATTAATATTAAAGGTCTTAATGGCAATCTATGTCTGCTTGCAGATGATACAAAGGTCTCCAACAGGGTACACATTCCAGGTGAAAACTCAAATGGCAGATAATTTATGTAAAGAATGGTCAAGAGTGCGGCAGCTTCAGTTTAAAGTTGATCTATGTTAAATAATGTGCTTGGGATGTAAAAATCTCATTGCAGAAGATAGCATTGGGGGCACTGTTCTGTCAGCAATGACTGAAGAGAGGGACTTAGGAGTAATTATTTCTGATGACTTAAAGGTAAGCAAACAATGCAATAGGGTATCTCAAAAAGCAAGCAATTTGCTGGGTTGCATGGGGAGAGGCATTAGTAGTAGGAAAAGGGAGGTGATTATGCCACTTAACAGATCATTGGTTACGCTCACCTAGAGTGTTGTGTACAGTTCTGGAGACCTTGGGGTCTAATATGTATCGCTTGGAGGAAGAAGAGAGGAAGGGATGAAATAGAAACATTTAAATACTTAAATGGATTTAACAAAGGTCAGGAGGCAAGTATATTTGAGAAGAGGGTCAATGTTAGAACCATGGTCTAAAACTAGAAGGTCAGGGGCTTAGATGTAATGTTAGGAAGTTATACCTTAGTGAGAAGATGGTGGATAAATGGAACAGTCTCCCAGCAAAAATGGTACATGCTAATATAGGGAGATAATTTAAAAATACATGAAATAGACATGAAGCTATCCTCACTTTAGGACCTGACCAAAGACTGATAAGGGATTAAATCCATTACATCAGGAAAAATTGGCAGGCAAGATGGGGCAAAAGGTTATTATCTGCTGTCAATATGTATTTATATTTATATTTATTTAGACAGCCTGGTCTCTGCATGCTGTTTTAGGAACCTGCAATGTCCAGGCAATGCATTAAATTTACATTTGAATTAAAAGAAAACACATAAAACACTTATAAAATATAAGTAAACAAAGTCCATATGAAATCTTTGTTTTAGATGAGTCAGACAGCTCCCTAAACCAGGTAAATGGCAATAGTTACCCCAGCAATTGCGCCCATGAAGTATTGAACAGGGGTGCAGAGGGAGACCCCCATAATGTGTATGGGGGACATGCACATGAAATCTATGCCTAGGGACAGAACAATGGAGCAAATGTAGCCCCATCTGCTGCTTGCATGCTGCAGTGCAATTTCTGTATTAGCCTACACTGCACAGCATGCATGCAGTACTTTTTGTGCTGGGTGATATGAAGTGGGCACCCACTTTGTGCAGGGGGCTGTCTCCTGCAGCAGGGATATTTTCTAGTGATGTCCGGATCATGAACGAATCGTTCATTTGATCCACATTTTTTTAGTGATCTGGATGAATCGGTTCAGTAGACTGAACAATTCATTTGTAGCAGTTCAGTCTGTGAATCATGCAGTTGTAACCTGATCCTAGAGCGAGTCATCTGCAGTGCACTCAGACACAGACTCTGGGATCAGGTTACAGCTCATTAATTCACAGAGGAACGATGACTCATAGAGTCAGAGAGTCGTTCAGAGATTCAAATGATTCAATGATTCATATAATTCAAATGATTCAAATGATTCGGATCTTACAGGGATTCAAATCTTACAGAGATTCGAATCATTCAGAGAATATCACTGATACCATACTTTTATAAATAAATACATTAATAATCTTCACTGCCCCCAGGATTTAGATTCCCCTTAGTTTGCCCCCTCCTTTACCTCTAACCGCACCTTCAGTTAACTTTATTAAATTAATTCAATTAACCCTCAGTCATCAGCATTAACCCTTAACACCCCATCAACCATAAGTAACCCTAAATTAACCCTAAACACCCCATTAACCACAACTGGCTCTAAATTAACCCTAAATACCCCAATAACCTTAACTGCCCCTAAATTAATTGCATGTACTCCAGATAAATTACCTAATAAATTGGTTTGGTTGATGGGGTCTTTAGTGTTAATTTAGGGCAGTTATGGTTAATGGGGTGTTTCGGGTTCATTTGGGGCAGTTATGGTTAATGGGGGTGTTTCAGGTTAATTTAGGGGTAGTTATGGTTAATGTGGTGTTTAGGGTTAATTTAGGGGTAGTTTAGGGTTAATTTAGGGGTAGTTTAGGGTTAATTTTAGGGACAGTTATGGTTGATGGGGTGTTAAGGGTTTAGCTGGGTGAAGATTCCAACGTGTAAAAACGTGTAAAAAACTCCAGAAAAAACGCCAAAACGCAGGAAAATGCAGTGGCAGTTTTCTTGGCGTTCTTCCTGGCGTTTTTCATCAAGAAAAAAACGCAGGACAAAAACCCAAGTGGAAACCTAGCCTTAGTGGAACAAGTTCCACTATTCCAATCTATATGTGGGTAATTAAAATCTTCCATGATTAAAACTTAATTCCCATTTGCAGCCTTTTCAATTTGAAATAGCAGCTGATCTTCCCCCTCATTACTAATGTTGGGTGGCTTTTAGCATACACCCACAAGTAGTGTGTGACTCTTTTTACTATCTAGGTTAATCTCCACTCCACACATTACTACTGTCATCATGCATGCTTCCTTAATACTGGGCTTTAGTTAAGGGTTTGCATAGTCTTAAAATTCTTTAACTTTACAAAAATTCCAGCATGGAAAGAGTTAAAATAAAGGCATTACAAATGCCCATAGGGTGTCTAGTCCAGTAAAAAATATATGATTTGATGGGGTAAATTGAATTGGCTGGGTTCAAAGATGTCCCAAATATGGGACATGGGGGCAGTAGGATCAGATGTCTCAATGGCATAAAAATACACACCTCACAAAGGCGGCCTTTTACCTCCCGAATAACCCTACAAACCCATGCATGCGGGGTATCACTGCGCTCAGGAGATGTTACTGAACACATATTGTTGTTTGACACGGACATATACCAGGAGCGATAAATTTATACCTGAAGTATGTGTGAAAAAGTATGTGTGAAAAAAATACAAAAAAATGTACTGCCATAAAGTTTCACAAAGGCTGGTGGAAAAATAAGTGCATGGAAACGGTTAAAATACTAGCGTTTGAAATACCTTGGGGTGTCTATTTTTAAAAAATATATGATTTCATGGGGTAAATTGCATTGGCCAGCTTCAAAGATTGCACATGGGGGGAAGAATTACCAGATTTGGAAAAAAATGATTTTGAAATAGCAAAATGCTACCTGTACTTATTGCCCAATAACATGCAGAAAAAAAAAAAAAAAAAAAACATAAAAATCATTGGGTATTTCTAAACTCCAGGACAAATAGTAGAATCTATTAGCAGGCTTTTTCATTCGTTTGTTGCAAATGAGTAAAGTTTTTTTCTTTAAAAAGTAGAAAAAGTAGTTTTTAACAACAATCCCCATAGGTTATCATTTTTTTTATAGTAAATTAGATGATATGATAACAGTTATGGTATCTAAAGAAAGCCCTGTTTGTCCTGAAAAAACAATATATAATATGTGTGGGAGCATGAAATGAGAAAGAAGAAAATCACAGCTAAACAGTAACACTGCAAAACGTTAAAAGAGCCATTGTCCCGCAATATACTACGAGTAATAAC
>VKOC01000006.1:22813160-22835232 GCA_009364415.1 Spea multiplicata
CATATATAATCTACACATATATACCAATCTACACATATATACTAATCCACACATATACCAAACCACACATATATATCAAACCACACATATACACCAATCCACTCTCACTGTCACTCTATGCTTTCCTACCTTTCCTCTTTCAGTTTCTTTGCCTCCTCTTCGCTCTTCTTCTTAGTTCTTCTGTCTTCTTCCGGGTCAGAGGGCACGGAGAGCGGTGGGCGCGGCTTCAGTGCTGTGCGCCGGGATCTGACAGCAAACCCCGGCGCACAGCAGCTGTTGCCACGGGGATCACAAGGGAGCGGTATCGGAGGTCTGTTAAAGACCTCCGATTACTGCTCCCTTGGCGAGGCCTGCTCCTCCAGCGGCGGACATTACTGTCCGTCTCTGGAGGGTGCCGGGTGCCGCTAGTTGGGGCGACGCGGGGACCCCGCGGCGCGCCCCCTGGAGTGTGGCGCCCTGTGTCGCACAGGTCGCACACCCCAAAGGCCGGCCCTGCTACTAAGGACCTTGGAAAGAAAGCTTCTGAATAACATGAACTTTTATATCTGGGAGAAAATTTAATTTTAAAATTGTTTGCAATCCTTTATCTTGCTTACTATATTTAATCCAGTGTCCATAAATTACTAGTGACTGCATTCTGCTATTTGGAATAGGAAGCCACCAGCATTCCCTTTTTTCATTTAGATATCATATTACAATGAAACAATCCTAACCTACTTATTTCTTGCCAGCCCTACTTAGGCATTTCCTGCTTAGGAAAAGTTTAATTAGATTTTTATAACTGGTTATACTATGCAAAACCCATTTTTATGTTTCATTTAGAATTAATATTTTCATAATGCAATGAATATATGCCTAGCGGAAAATGGCTTATTTAAACAATTAAGCGTGCAGAACTGCTGAGTAGAGAAAACTGCTAATATTATTAATGAAAAAATGTAAGCTATTGTCAAAATGTTAACATTCTGTTCTTTTCCAAGAATAAAAAAAAAATTAAACATGTTTAAAGTATGGCATAATCATGTATTTTAGTCGGTGTTTAATCTCTGAATTCCATTTACTGCCCTTTCGGAAATGGGGGGGCTTTTTTTTTTTATTCGGAAACAAAATTAGTTGCACAAGAAATCCCTCTCTGTCCTTCAGTGCTGTCTGTGCCACCTGCACTTTCCCCCCGCCTTGTATTTGCCCCACCTGCTCCCTCACCTTCTACAGTTCTACATTTTCTGGTCGCCTCTGATCCCTCGCTTTGCAGAAGCAGACACCATGCTGACAGGAGAGGTGGGAGAAGGAAGAGAGGATGGGGGGTCAATATGTGAAACAGTGGCCTGTTGCAAAAAAAAACAAAAACAGGAGAAGGGGGTGTACTCAGTGCCTGCTACATTTATTAGACCCCTTGTTTGTACCCACTTTGAACCTTAACCACATTTTCTGGGAATGCTGCCAAAAATGCTTATTTTGGCCCATCTTGTGATAACTGGCAACCTTGGAGAAAATGTGTTGGAGGGTCTAGTCTCCCTATAGTCCCCACTGCACAAAAAATACCTGCTTTTGCATTGCCAATATTTTGCTAATGCCGGAAACGGCTTCAATACCAGCCTAGCAGCAAGTCTATTGGGGCTAGATCAGCCACTAGGCATGGTTAGCCCTGTCTTCTTGTCTTAGTTGTGGAGCAGGAGACGAGGAGTCCGGCGGACCCAGCCATCTGAAGTTCTGAGGCATGCCTATGGCTAATCTCCTTTTTCCAAGAGGTTGCAAATGCCAAAGTCAAACTTATGCCACCCTCTTAAGTCTTTAAGTTGATTTTTAAAACTTATGTCCATACAATTTGACCTATTTATTCTCCACGTATTCAAAAATTCCATGGAGAGGTGCAGACACCAATGCTTTAATTTTTATTATACCAAGTCAAAAGAACTGTGAAGCAGATACCTTTTTGGGCAACATATTGTCTTTTGCAAAACATAGTTAAGTATACCTTACAATAACTTTTGGCTCTTTAGTTATTATTTTGGTTATTATGTTTGTTATATAGCGCCAACTATTTACACTTTACTGTACATCCATTCAAAAGGTCAAAACTTGAAATGACAGACTAGGACAAACTTGTACATTAGATGTAAGGGCACAGCTCTCAGTGATTCAAGTCTTTCAATTAGACTGTATAAAATATGATAATTTTACACCCATCCCTACCAATGACATAGTCATTTCTCAGTCTACCAGCTATAAAGCTGTCTCTCACATATCTCTATTTTACTGAATCCTCCTTTTTATTTTGCTTCACCTTTTGTTCCATCCGCCCCCAACTCCTGGTTTCTACTTACTCGTTTCTAATTTCTTTCCCACATAATGAGTACTTTTTTTTCTATTAGCCTTTTTATTACACGTATAGAGATTTTGTATTTTGGAAATTAACTGCATTTACATATCAATTATGCCATTCTTTGTCTCATCTTTTCCTGTTAGAACTGCATAAAAGAAAGATTCCTGGTTCTTTATTAGCTTCATAAAGACAAGTAATTCCTATTAAAAAGCAACAAACTAGCAATCAAACACATATATAATTGTAGGTTTTAACAAAGAAGACAGTTTGGGACAGCAAAACACGTTGTTCAGACATATATATAGCAAACATCAGAAGCACAACCTTTTTTTCTCCTTCAAATTACACATAAACATTGAATGAAGAACACAAAAAAGGTATTAATCAAGAGTTAAAGCCTCTACCTGAACACCATATTCCTCAACATTTCAACCATATTCCTTAACCTTCGTTGGGGTGAGATGGCTAGAGAGATGCCAAGGCACTGGGACAACCCACCCATCTGCTTTATCATTCCAGTGACCTTCTAGAACACAGCTGAAATACATCACAAAGTGACCACGTTGAAGCTGCTGAAAACAGCTCAGACCTTTATCGTTTTTACAACATGGTCCATGATTCTAAATCCCCACAATCCCCTTAATACAAAATGTTTTAAAGTAGCACTGTCAGATCTTTCCATATATGTGTCATGCAGCTAGGACTTGGTCTGGGGAAAAAAGTATTAAGACCTACAGTAGACAATAAAATACTACTACTGCCTTTGGCCGATAATGTCTCAACAAGACTTTTCTATCTATATAAAGAAAATACATGTTTTTCAACTTTGCACCTAAATTTCCTTTTTTATGCCCCTAAACTGTATTAGATAGTATACATGGGTGTGTATATATATATTGTGGTAAAGTGTATGGGAGAGTGGTTGATGGGATATATATGTCACCTGGTTTCCTCAGCCAGGCACGGTAGCTAACCCAGGAGCCCTCAGGTGCTTCCTAAAGCTCATTTACTGGGAGGGAAGCCTTAAAAGAAGAGGCTGCTCGGTTTGCAGCGTGTAGGAGAGAGACTGAGTCAAGCAGCACTAGCGAGCACTGCAGCCCACCAGCCGGATCCTTCCCTATGATGGAAACTTATTATTTTGGCTTGGTGCCAGACCTTAGGCCTGTAGTGGGATAGTGAGGTATCCGTAGTCAGAGCCCGGACAGGCTTAGAGTTTGGTTTGTTTGCAAGGTGCTCTGTGACTACATCTAAATAAACACGCTTTTACGTTTGAAACCTGTGTGAAACTGTCATTGCCGCCCCATGCGTGAGCTGTCCCCTACAATATATATATATATATATACAGGATTTCACCCACGCCGCACCCCCCTTCTCCGTTCCATCAGACTTTCTGCCTCATATGCAACTTTCAAAACCTCTCTGAAAACCCACCTGTTCAGAGAAACGTACAACATTCCTTCCCATTACTCCCAACCATCATCATAATCAAGCCAACTGAACAATCAAGAGCTTCAACACATCATCGGCACCAGATCAACTCATCCCCATCCAAGCAGTCCTCTCCTATTGTCTCCCTTCCCCCTCAACCACCGACTAGATTGGAAGCTTTTCTCCTTTGCACCAGTTTGTTATTGTATGTGTTTCTAAATTGTTCTACCGACTGTAACAGCGCTGCTGGATCTGCCGGTGCTTTATTAATAACTGTAATATGTCTGTATATATATATATATATGTGTATATATATATATGTATATATATATATATATATATATATATATATATATATATGTGTATATATATATATATATAAGTCCAAAATTAACATTTGCACTATATGTGTATATATATATATATATGTATATATGAATGTATATCTACATGTTTTATTGGACAGCATGCCATAATGCATAAGTGGATTTTATGGATGTGTGACTATGTATGCTCAGTTTAGAAATGTGCCAGGTTTTATAATACCTGCTACAGCAATCATTAATGCATTATAAATGCACATTGATTTTACTGCTGTTTTCTTGACTCTAGACAGTTTCGCACAGACATTAAAACTTGCATTATACATCATAATGATTTTATTTATTTTACATTACACTACATTTGTTTTGTAACTGTTACAAAAAGGGAAGAGAAATTTGACTATAACATTAAAATTGACATAAGACATATTGGTACAGATGAAGAGGTCCCTGACCTTGCAAGCTTGCAATCTTTTTTTTTTTTCTTTTCGACTTGTGTTTTTGGATTTGTACGAATCACTGAAAATGAGAAGGGACCCCAAACAAAACAAACAAAAATGTAGCAAAGAGCTCACATTCTCACACAAGTTCTCTCACACTCTCATTCACACTCTCTCCAGTTCTCTCTGAATGTCTCTGTCACCGTTCCTCATCTGCCACCACTCTCTGCCAATTGCTCCACTGGTTCCTCATACCCTTCAGAGTCAAATTCAAACTCCTGACTCTATCCTTCAGATACTTTAACAAATCTGCACCCCCTATCACTCTACACTCCAATATAAATACACACCTAACCGCTCATGAACTTTGTCTCTTCTACCATCGTTAGCTCTTCTCACTCCGGCATCCAGGATTTCACCTGTGCTGTACCCCTTCTCTGGAATTCCCTTCCTCTGTCTGTCAGATTTTCTCCCTCGTACGCAAATTTCAAAAGCTCTCTGAAAACCCACCTCTTTCAAGAAGCATACAACCTTTCCTCATAACACTCTTGGCCAGAATCCTGTCTAAGCCCTCTGAACAACCTCTACAGCTCATCCTGACTCAACCAGCTCATCCCCGTGTTAGCACTCATCTCCTACTGTTTCATTTCCCCCCAACCACCAACTGGATTTTAAGCTTGCCAGTTTGTTGTGATTTGTGATTTTAAATGTATTCTGATTTTAAAGCACTAGGGAATCTGCTGGCGTTTTATAAATAAGTGTAATGTAATACATTGTAAGAAATAAATGTGAAGGTTTTTAGACCTCACAGATACCCCTGAAGATCTGCAGTTTGACTTTTACTCCCTCCCACAGAGCAGTCCTTTTCACTATGTATTCCAATTCCGGTAGCCGAAGTTCCGGGTAGTTGTGTAACATAGCTGAGGTCAGGGAGCCAGAAAACAGAATAGTCTGGGTCAAACACAGGTACAGAATGCACTACCCCACAGACACGTATGTTTAGGACATGCACATGTAGCCGATGCTTCAAAGGGACAGCCCATCCATTATATGCATTTAATTGGAAATCATAGTGGAGTGTCCCCACTGCAAATACACAAAGAGGTTCAGGAGAATCCCCCACATAGCTTTGCCTCTTTCTCTGCCCCCTCACCCTTGGCTTTCAGGAGATACATTTGACTGCACGCATGTGCTATTCCCATCATCACCCAGCTCGAGTCCTGAGTGAGAGTTCTAGGGGGTCTAGCAAGACTCCCCAAACACATGCATATGCAGAAAATGCCTCCATTAATTCCAAGCAGCCAAAAATTCCCTGCGACTCTGGAGCCGCAGCTTCTCCTCAAATAAGTAAATTTTCATACTGCTTATAAGAAACACCGTAAATTTAAGTACTTAGTATTTTATCATTCATTCTTCATTAGTGGGGCTGCGCTGGACGGTAAACTGTAGACTTGTGTATTCAGATTCATGTGTACTTCAATTTGAACAAATTTAACCTAATTTGTGTATTTGTGCAATAATCTCCGAAACTGAAATGAAAAACAAATGAAATTCGGAAACCTCAGAATATTCCTTATCTATTTGCTTGTCCATTTTGGCTCCATTACAGCCTTGGAATGTGCTTGTACTAACCGTCTTGACGAAGCCATGACATGGTGAAACGTGTATTGAGTCTACCCTGTTTGGTGTAGTTTAGTCTACCGTTGTAGTGATGGTAGAGATTGTACAGTGATTATTTTTTTCTTAAACGTACTCGCTGTTTAAGACAGCTCATGCAGGCACATTCTAAGTATTTTCTCTCTCACAGAGTATGGTGGGCTTGCTGTAGCATTAGGTCACACTTGATTCGTTCTTCGCTATTTATTCACTTAATATGAACACTCTTTATTACTATTAGAAGCCCTACAGATTCATGGTCTACTCATTTAACCTGTTACCTGTCGGAAGTTATTGCCTCTTAAGATGCTGCTGCTTGAAGTAAATCTTTTAGAAGCCTGAGTCCAGATGGTGGAAGGACCATCCTATTGTACTGAACTTCATTTTGAAGCAAAAAGCTCTGCAGATTTTAAATGAACGGAAAGGTCAAGAAACAAAAAATGTTTTCCAAAAAGGAATGCACCAAAAACAACATGAAAAATGTGTGTAAAACATTTTACTCACCGTGCATACATGTAGTAAACTGTCGCTTTAACATGAAAACAAATAATGATATGGATGTCTCTGTATATGCCTGCACTTACTTGAGCCGCATCAGTGCTTAGGCCCTGCGGTTTCCATGGCAGCCTTCATCTTGGTGTCTTTGGAGATTAGAGGAAAGTGAAAGATTCAACCATTACTATTTACTTCCAACGTGATTGTTTTTAAATTAAAATATATGCCGAGTTGTTACAGGAAGAATTAGATTGTATTAGGTTTGCATGTTGCAAAAGCTGGTTTCTTTGGAAATCACAGATGCTGAATAAAAGTGATTCCCCAAAATACAATTCACTGTCCGGTGGTGATGTTTGGGGGGGCTTTGTCAATAATAATGTGTCTTGTTGACCTGCAGTTTGGGAGTATTGACAGTGAAACAGACTGTATTGTTAAACATTTAAGGGATTCTGCTGAGTGTATGAAGGAGTTCAGACGATGTCTTGCCTTGCTGCCAGTGGGATAATCCAGATAACTGGGGTTATGTCCTAGCTGTCGGCATGCCTGACAAGTGTCTGGTTTACATGGGACTGACATCAGTGTTTGCATTCATGTAACATTTCATAAGTGTGACGTCACACCTCGCTGGACTTTGTAAAGTTGGTAAATTGTGGTTTAACAGGATCACTCATGTGACGTCCAATCTCCTACTCATTGCCAACATGCACACTGCCCTCTTCTGGTCCTGTGTATGCTAAAGTATGGCATTCCCACTAAATAAGAACAACTGTCAATGCGGCCAGTAGCCACAACATGAGCTTGGTTGATGGGACTGACCCAAAAGGTATGGGTGTCTTTAATCAAAAGAACCATGTATTACATCTGTTATTTCATTTGCAGCTATTCCTGTTTTGTTCCACATTGAGCAACATGGCACATGAGCATGTGAAACTGGCAAATTATGAGTTCCGCTCTATGTAGAGCATAACAGGCTGTAGAGATATTAAATTAAACGGTTAAAATGTATACATTTTTGGCCGGGCTTGTTTTATACCTGTATTGCCAAGATGTGTAAAGGGAATATGTTTAACAAACATTAAGATGGGGTTCTTAGCAGCTTGCTAAGTTTACTGTTCCAACAGCAAGTGTGTAACTGATAAATGGTTAGGTGTCACTAACATTTCATCAAATGCAGGATACAATTTCAAATTAACTGGATATATTTCATTTATATGGTGGACTTTGAACAGTTAGTTCCACACAGTGTTTTCAAAGACAACATTTTGATGCTGTGTCGACACGGTCTGTGTGTATTTTAATGGTTTTTTTAAGGATCTAGGGGTTAAAACACAAAACAAAGGGAATTGTAGCCTCCTTTATGTCCTGTCAGTTTCCTGGCAGAAACTGGATATTAATAGGCTACTATACCAACCATACCATGACTTCCGAGTGACTGCCATGTGTTATCTTATTATGAATTAGGCGAAAATATGACTTTGATTTAGTTAAAGAATTATTTCTGCAAAGTGTTTAGGCATTGAATGGTATTAGGAATAATGTTTCTGATGATGTGTTTAGTTACGAAAGCAATAAACACAACAAAGTGGGTGGAACAGCACCTTTAAAACATAAACAACCTATATACCGAAAATAATTTACAAATAAAATGGAGATTGCATGTTGTTAATTACAGTCTAAAATGGAAAAGTATCAATGCAGATGAACTGCCGTCTGTTCTTACTGGAAGAAGAAATTGGATTTTTCTATCCTCTGTTAAAGGTTGGGTGGCAGTAATAGACATTAAGAAAGATGGAAAGTGCCATTTGGCATTTTGCTCTGAGTAAACCTGATGATTCACTGTAAGATCTTCCATCTGACACCACATTAATCAGTGATCAGTGCATCATTTACATCCAAACAAAGGCCAAGTAGTCCCTTGGAGCATAGAGAAGGTACATTCACAGACTCTTTCCCACATAACTCACCCTCGCAACTTTTAACTAGAATATGGATTTCCCGAAATGCTAAAGTACTTCAGCCAACATATTCTGTACACAAATCCTTTGTATTGGCATCCATTTTTTATTTACCGGTACATTGTAGAATTGCTTTCACATGCTAGAAATACCGAAAAGCTACTGAGAGCTTTAATTCATAGGTGTGCATATACACAATATGGACAAAAGTATTGGGACACCTGACCATTACACCAGGAGGGACGTTTATGACATCACATTCTAAATACATGGGGCTGCTCCCCCCTTTGCAGCTATGACAGCTTCCACTCCTCTGAGAAGGCTTTCCATGCTTTTGGAGTGTTTCTGTGGGAAATTTTGCCCATTCATGCAGTAGAGCATTTGTGAGGTCAGGCACTGATGTTGGACAAGAAGGCCTGGCTTGCAATCTCTGTCCCTCTGATGTGTTAGGTGGCTGATGTAAGCAATATCCATGCTCAAATGATCCATGACCCCTCATATGTATGCTATACATGCGTCAAACACATGTTACGCATCTCATCAAAACATGGTGTAAGCTTGCTAGTAGGACCTTCTCAGCAATCATACCCCCATGTTCCTTAGTTATTTAGCCGTACACTTGGGTTAATAGATCATAAACTGCCATAGATGCACACAGTTGGAATGACTGATATATTAAATGTTTGATACCTTCTTGAGCTGCGGTGCACTAGATATGACATCACAATGTAATAATGTCAGACAATTATATCTACTCTTAATTATTTGGCATATAGGAAGAACAAAGTTATTTTATTTTATAGGAGACAGGCACGGTGATATTCTAAATACATAAGAAAATAAATGTTTCTCATTCTTTTCTTTATCATAGCAATCTCTCAGGATTCAACATCAAAAATGTTTTGTAATGACTGCTGATACTATGAAGTTAATTAATATACTTGTTCATGTACCTATGGTCAGCAAATGCATCTGGGAAGAGCTGCCAAGCGGGCAGCATCAACCTGGGCTGCACAGACTTGAAGAGTTGATGCCGCTACACCAAGACATAATGCAGATCTAACATCCACCTCTGTTTATTCATTAAAGTGTCACGAAAACACACTTCATGAAGATGCAACAAGATGATGTAGGCTTGAGACTGATGCCTGGCTTAGCAGGGGCAGAATCATGACTAATTGCTTCTTCCCCTGTCATACAAATCATATGCTCACCGTGCTTGACCGAGTCTTGGTTGCTTGCTACCTGCCCCTTTGCATGCTGTGGTAGGCTTAGCCCACCTCAATATGAAAAGACTGCAGTTACTGATTCCACAGCTTTATTGAAGTGAACCTGGGTGCAGATTTGATATTTAGGAAGAGAAAATGGTAGATTAAGCGAGACGATCAGAAAATGAAGGCGACAAGTAAATTAAATGCAAGTGTTAATTGTATAATAAATACTGATGCATCCCTTTTTGTTTATGTTAGGTTTAAATGATTCATAGAAGTATAGCATTACTTTAAAATCCCAAAAAGGCGTATTTCTTTGACAGCTTCTGTTTAAGCAGCCATTAAAAAAACACCCACCCAGTCTAAATATGTTTCTGAGATCTCTTGTTATGTGTGTGGACAGTTACCCTGTTTAAGAAAGGGAAAATAATGAAGAATTGTCCTTTAATTAATTTATTGTGTTTGACACACTGCTGACATCAACACATTTTGACTGTCAAACAAATATAGAATCAAACATGTAATGTTTCTTTTCTTTTTTATTAGTTTATTCCATCTTCCTATAAAAAAGTGATGATTCAGTATTAAGATTTAGATACACAGTAATGCAAGCATTTTTCCTCGAATTCATGGAGCCCATAACTGCATTTCCTATACTTACCGGTTCATCCATCTAACGTTGAGCCCTGGTATTTTCCTCATACGTGGCAATTGATTTTCAAAATAGCATTTTTCCCTTTTCCTCCTCATATTCCCAATAGCCAATAAAGTGGGGGGTCACGTTTATTTTAGTGGGTTTGGTAGGAGGTGGGGCTTTGACATCACTTTTTATGTGACTTTGTGATATATTAATTGACCGATTTATGGCTGTAAAATACAATGGAATACAGTCTCATTTTTCTAGGAGTAGAGGCTGTAAGTATGAAGTGTATGAAGGATGATATGACTGTATCTTTGTAGTCTATTCACTAAAGCAGGGTTGTCCAACCTGCGGCCCTCCATCTGCTGCCGGACTACATATCCCATACTCCTCTGCCAGCCCCTTAGCTGAAAGAACATTATGGGAGGTGTAGTCCTGCAGCAGCTGGAGGGCCGCAGGTTGGACACCCCTGCACTAAAGGGAGAGACGGAAGGTGAGTTCTATTGGTCAGGGACCAATACATGGTCCCATTGGTCAGGGACCCCCTTTTATTCACACCTACTATGCCCTGATCAAATTGTTTATCGACAACTGTATTTATTATATTACTGCACGGATGAAACCTCCCCTTCATTATACTGTAAACTATAAGGTGTTAGTGCTTTATAACTAATATACCACAATTTGAAAAACATTAATATGGTGTGTAAATGGGCTACCTCTGCCAGTTAATTAATCAATTAGTATTTATCAATCAGTATCTGATGACCTATTCTTCTGCTATGTTAATCTTGATTTTGCAGCTAGATCCTAGATTCTATGTAAAGTGGCAAAAGTTTTTTGTTTACCCTGTGCATTGTGACTATTTATTATTATTCTAATTATCTTTTATTTATATAGCGCCAACAATTTATGAGACTATTCCCACATACCTCCCTTCTGTAAGAGAAGATAGGAAGAATACAACTTTTCTATTTTTTTTTCAGATAACATCAAATGAAAAGCATTTAGAAAGTATGAAGACTGATGGGGATATTATGATCCATACTCTTAAAAGACTTTGTCAGGATTCCAGGTGAGTGCCTTTAGGCAACCCTTAATGCTCGTACTTGAAGGAGTGCCATTCATTTATACTGAGACTTGCAATGCCTTCACTTTAAAGTGATTAATGAAAACTGTGCTTTTTATATTGTGTCAATAGTATCATAGGTCTTTACAGTTGCCCATGTTACCCTCGGGACATAAAAAGGAAATCCCTAGAATTTACTGTAACAATCTGCGGATGATTGGCCTAAGAAAAGATTGCCTACATCCTAGACCATTGAAGAACCTTAACCCTATGAGACCCTTGGCAGTCAAATTGTTAAAGTAACAGTATTCATCTGAGTAAAGTAACTGTAACACAACCAGCTGGGGCACGAGAGACCACAATTTCAAAGCACTCCAGTTCGTTTTCTCGCAGATATCCCTCCTCTGTACTACAAGCATCTCATATTACCTTCTCTCCCATTCCTCTCTGAGCACATATCTGTCAGCTTCCCCCTTCCCGCTCCGCTTTGATCCAGGATCTAGTGTGGGAGTGTGCTACATTGCACTATTTATTTATTTTGTTTAAGTTTTCTTCCCTTTGACTGAGCACAGTAGCCTTTTGTTAACTGTTGGCACAAGAAATGCCTGTTGTAGAACAGTCAGAGCAGAGAGAAAGGCAGAGAACAATTTTCAACCCGGTAAGAGTAGAGCATGTGGGGTTAGAATACCAGCGCTGCCTTTGTTCCACGGGCTTTGTTCACTAGTGTTGTGTAACAAATACATTTAGTGTTGATACTTTTTAACAAGTGGACAATTATTTATGAATAATTCCTTTTATGCGAGTAAGTAAAACATATTGTATTACTTTAAATCACGACAGCCCGCAAATTTCTTAAGGCTGTTTGCACAATATACATTTTACTTACATGTCCAATGTGGCCTCCTCCTTCTGATTGGCTGCACTTTTCAAATTTTCCTACATTTTAGAATTCTAGGTTTTTTTAATCCGTTTAGAGGTAAGAATTGGAGAAGGAGGGTTATTTGGTGACGCTGATTTCAATGGTAGGTTCAGAGCATCTGTGTTGAAATCATTACTCTTCCCATTGAGACTTGTTGCAGCCCAACAAACGATGATTACCTTAAGACGATCGATATTACTGCTTACACTTGGGGAACAACATCCCTGTCTGTATTTAGGTATATCAGGTTAACATTACCATCACCCATTTCCACAAAATAAATATAACCTGCAGTTACAAAACTTTAAAATGAGCTAATATGCCATTGAACGGCTTGAGGATTTCACTTATTGTCCCTAGTAGATTTCTCATGTGACCGATTTCAGGTTTTTAGTTTCCATACGATAATATAACATGCAAACAGGTGGTTCTTGTATGGCACGCAGGCTGTGAACACACTAATCACTGTCTATGGCAGGCCAGGTTCCTCTCACATGTCAACCTTCTTTTAAACATCAAGGGGGAGGTCGAAAGCTGGCAGCCCGTGGCGATATTCCTCTCTTGACGGGATAGTACATATTGTAGCAATTTTATTGTGTCATCCTATTGTAACAAAATGGTTTTAGCCTTTAGATTACAAAAGGAATTGAACAGACTAACCTTTCCTGATCAGAATCTGGTCACTGTGTTATTATTCCACTTGCTATGACATCTTTTCCTGTTTTTGTTAGATGACAAAAGTGAAGCAGGAAAAACGTACTGGAGCCAAACGTCTCCCATAGAATCTGTAAAAGGCATATTATGATGTATATAGTGTATAATGTAATAGCCAACAATAGGGATGATGTATAAAAAAGATTGGGGCAAAGATTAGGTTACACTAGTTGAATATTTCTGCTGATTTGCCTATTTATTGGTTGCTAAGGTAAAAAGACCACTTTTCAAACTTTACTCCAGAATTGCCTAATTTATAACCTTTTTTTTCCCCTCTATACTCCTTTTTTCCGCAACTTATTTCCTTTTTTGAGATTTGTCTTTTTTTCTGTTTTGGATGCCCCTTTTCTGTCTCTGTCCTAATTTTTATTATTCACTTCTCTTCCATGGCTTTTTATTTTAAGTGATATGTTCAGAACATACATCCATACAAGCAAATCTTGGTGCTTCTAGGGTGAAATCCTATGCATTCTCTCCTAAAGAGGCCTAAGGAAGGCAGTCTTGCAGTGCTTTAGAAATGACACTGGTCTAGCTTCTTTAGATCTTCCCTCTTTCTTTATTCTCTTTTCCCTTTCCGCCTCCATCCTCTCAACTCACCTCTTATCTCATAGTTTTTTGTCTCCCACTTATCAAAACATGTCTTTCCTTCTGTTTTCTCCCTTCATTATGACCAGGATTTTCATATGGTTGACTAGAGCACCAATTTTCTTAGCGTGCCAACAGAGGGGAACCGTGTCCCACCCACTTAAAATATGTACCTTTAATGTTTATTTCTGACCCCCCCCATCTGTCCAAGTCTCGTCTTCAAAGTGTAGGTGTGCAATTGTAGTGTTGCAGCCATGAGGCACCTGGCAGTATCTACTTGGCACTTTGTTTCCCCATTCTTTTTTTCCCTGTTTCTTTTTTCACTCTAATTACTTTGCCTAATAGACAATGGGTCATGTGGTATGATGTCACATCCTAAAAAGAGACCCCCATACAGTGTAGGTGAGCAATGCTATCTTACTATATCCATTGTTTTGTTATACACGAAGATGGAGATTTATAAATAATTGTGTCGTTTCTCACTCAACACCTGCTATTTCTTTAGCTGTAAATTACTTTTCTACAGGAGAAAAAAGAGGCCAGTTTGCAATGTGACATCCTAAATTATCACCGTGCCTTTTTTATGCATAATTAAGCCTGCAGGTAGATGGATTTAATGCAGTGAATGTTGTGTGTTTATATATGTATGTATGTGTCTATATACACTGTGTGTGTGTGTGTCTGTGTGTGTGTGTGTATATATATATATATATACATATTCTTCATCAGAATACTTTAAAGAAAATAGGTTTGTATAGACAATGGTTTAGCTGTAAAAGGGTACATTTTCTGGTGCAAGTTGCTTTATGCATATGTACAGAATCAGTGGTGTTGATGGGCCCACCATGTATATGTATCCAATTTCCGATCTAAATGACACATCTATACATCATGAGTATACTCAATTGAGCTTTAACTGTAGGAAGATTTTTCAAATTCTATGCAACAGACCTTTTTATGAATAAACGGCACAGTAACATATAAATACACTTTGTCTATCCAAGCAGCCTAAACTGTATAGCACGTTAGATAAATGCCAAATTAAATGCTTATATTTCATCACATTTAGTAATGGGGTATATGGGAGTACCATAGCGAAAGTACCAGGTTTTAAGGCTGATGGTTCGGTGGTTCCTATTTATAGTATGACTCATTTGGCCAAGTCCACGCATCCTTTACAAAACAATAATGTCGAAAGCAGTATTTTTAATCTTTCATTTTCATTAGACTTGTAATCTTGCTCTCCCTTCTTTTTCTTCACATCAATTAATACCAGTGTATGTAATGCAAGGTAGATGTAGTTCTTGATCACCAATTGTTTTCACAAAGTCACAGCAGTTCCAAGTCTAAGAATCCCCTAAGAATCATAGGGGTTGTAGTTCAACAACAGCTGCGGATATCCCTGTTGGATAGACCCGATATTGTGTCTATGCTGTAACTGCCTTATATGTGAGTCATAACAGAGCAATATAAAGGTGTAAATGTTCAAATGACACGAATAACAAAATATATACATTATTTGATAAGGGGCAGATTTAGAAGGATACAGCAACACAGCAGGAGGTCTGCTTCTTCCCCCATGAATAATAAAGATAGACCAAGCACTTTTTCAGGCAATAGTAGGTGGCATCCTCTCAGGTCCAGGTTTATGTGTGTGCAGGTAGCAAGACTATCTGATCATATGGATTTAATCCAATGCTGTCAATTTAGTCTACTTCAGAGTGCATCACAATAATGTGCCAGAAGAGATGAATATGGAAATGAATTTCATTCTTCTAAATGTCTATGACAAAAATGTCACATTAGAAGTCTCATTAAAGCCCTACCCACACCCGCTAAAGTAAAAATGCTCTTAAACATAAAAACATAGAACTTGAGATCAGATGAGAAGCCTTCAGCCCATCTAGCCTGTTTTTCCTCCTGCAACGACTTAATCAGAACATTAATCAGTTCTAGTCTTAGATTCAGGATAGAGATATGCCTACCCCATACATGTTTAAATTCCTTTACTGTGCAAGCCTTTTCCACGTCTGCTCTCTTTATTCGTCATTTGATGTTTTGGGTGGAGTGGTGATAAGAGCTGGGTAAGTGATCCCCTTTAACAGTCACTTTATAAAATAAAAACAAAAATCGTTATATGTCTCAAATTCTTAAAACTAAGTAACCTGCCGTATAGTGTGTCTTTTAAATCACATTCATTACATAAAATTACAGAGAACGCGTATACTTTTGTGCAAAGGAAGTGACAGGGTTAATGGCTTCATTGTGAGTCCAGCCGAGTATTTGGAAAAAAAAATGTTTTTGTAGAACAAGATGCTTTCCTGAATCTCATTAGGTTTACAATCTCAATTTTCTATTCTTTTCTTTAATTTTTTTTTTTACATTTCCTTGACTGACTTATAATTGCTTTTCCACATCTTAAGTACCCTCTGCATTTAATGAGAAAAGGCCCTGATATTACACTCAATTATTCTATCAAAAGTTATTTGAATATTTTAAATTAAGTTATGGTATATAAGCTAGACAGAATAATCAAATCATGCCCATAATATGAAACATTTTCTGCCATATACCTTTAAGCTGTTTTTAAAAGGATAAAAGTTTCTTTAAGAACTAAAACAAACAGAATTCCACTATTTTCAGCAGCAAGAACACTTATGAATTACATTTATGAAAAACAAACTTTATCTGCTGTTAGGTCTGTCTAAGACAGACCTAATTTATCAATTTCCATTCTGACGAGGTGTTGCGGTACTATTCTGTTTGGCCTAACATTTTACATTTAAGCTGCAAAATTGGGTTATTCGGGTTTGAATAGAACAGCAAATTAATCCCTTCCAAGTACCCATATGTGTTAATTCAGAAGAAGACAAAATAAGATGCTTATTTTGAGATGCTAAGATTCCTGTATCCCAGAAAGAACATTTTCCCTGCAAGAGACACATACAGAGACGTGAGAGCCTACCAGTCGCACGGCATGATCCGAGCCAGACCCCCAGGCTTAGTTCATTGAGCCATACATGAGCAGGAGTCACTTGCAAGATACACAGCCAGCCATAACATGAATAACAGTGAATAACACTGATAATCTTATCATGGCACTTGTCCAAGGGGGGGCTTGCATCTTGGAATCCAAAGCAAGATGGGAGCTGTTTTGTTATTATTATTGGGATATGCCCTCCATGTCAACTTTACTTCCACCCGCATTGATTCTAAATGATTTATTAATTGCCAATTTTATTTAACTATATATACAGTATATAATAACATACACCGATCAGCCATAACATTATGACCACTGACAGGTGAAGTGTATAACACTGATAATCTTGTTATTGTGGCACCTGTCAGTGGGTGGGATATATTGGGCAGCAAATGAACATTACCTCCTCAAAGTTGATGTGTTAGAAGCAGGAAAAAGTGTAAGGATCTGAGCGACTTCGACAAGGGCCAAATTGTGATGGCTAAAGGACTGGGTCAGAGAATCTCCAAAAACTGAAGCTCTTGTGGGGTGTTCCCAGTCTCCGGTGGTCAGTTAGAAAGGTCCAAAGAAAGAAGAGGAGTGAACCGGCGACAGGGTCATGGGCTGCCAAGACTCATTGATTCACATGGGGCGAAGGCCCGTGTGGTATAATCCAGCAAACAAGCTACTGTAACGCAAATTGCTGGAAAGGTTAATGAACAGTGTAGCTGTAGACTAGTTAGGGTGTCCATGCTAACCCCTGTCCACTGCCAAAAGCACCCACACATGAGCATAAGAACTGGACCACAGAGCAATGGAAGGTCGCCTGGTCTGAGGAATGGCCAGGACCTACACAATATTAGTCATGGTCATAAACTCATAATGTTATAGCTGATTGGTGTAAGTTCTCCCAAATGTCTGTATGAACCAAAATCTTCAACAAAAACAGGTTTTGAGCCAGCTTGACTCTGGATCACACTCTTGTCATTTGTGTCAAGCCAGGTGTTGGGTTTTAGTCCATCTTGAACCAATGCCAGCTTGCCCAGCTATAATCATGAATCATAATGTTAAGTGAAAAAAATTTGCAAGGGATTTGATGGAAATTAAAAATGGGCAGTTTCCTACCCTTAGATTTCTTGGAAGCCTTGGATTTCCTGTTCCTACTTTAAGATAACCACAGCCATTGGGAAGGTATTGCTTCACCAAACATTGGAAGAGATTACCGTAGGTCTTCAAATTTTGAATATTTTTGGCTTTTAAAATTTTTTCATAAACCGTTTTCATAATTCCTCTTCAAATTTTCTTGTATATTCTAATGATCATAATGCTTAGCTGTGGAAAGCTGCAAAGGAAAAAAACTTGCTGATCTGTCAAGTTACAGTGTTCTCGTGAGGGTAAAGGAAAAGGTGGATGTAACTCCAAAGGATGACATGATGATAAAATATTGAGGCAATCTGGAAAATACCAAGGCAAGTGGGGGAAGGGTATCCCCCTGGCAATGCAGGTTGAAATGGATCTATACTGACATGAGGGTGAAGAAGTGCAAAAATAAGCATCCCTTTTCACTTTTGTTTGCTTACAATCAACACTAATTTCAGTCTGCACAGAGAATAGACAATTACAGGAAAACTGCTAAATGCAGTTACAGGGGAGGGCTGGTACTTTTTGGTCCAGGGCAAGTACAGCTGAGTGGTCACCCCATACTAGCGCACACACTTACACACACAGTAACAATCACAGACACCAAGACATATTCCATCACACCTTTCACACCCTTACATTATGCTACCTGGAGCATTTCTTTTAGAGCTGCCGGCAGATTGCTGTGGTCACTTGAGTTAGCAGGTTCAAGTGATTAAAGGGACAGTCTGGTGTCCAATACAACCCCATCAATGTAGAATATTGATTGAATATTAAAGATTTTTTTAGTACTTTAATAATGTAAGGGTAAAAAGAAACGTATTCCTTCTTGACTCCAAAAGGCAATCGGATTTCTCCCTGGATCAAGAAGCTCTAAAATATGAATTCTATTTATAGCCCTTAATGTCATGAAGGCATCTAATGTATTTGATAAAACCACCTCTCTTGGCAGTGAATTCCATATCTTTATTGTGCTCACTGTAAAGAATCCCTTCCTTTGTCATCTATAAAATCTCTGCTCTTCTAGTCTCAGAAGGTGACCTCATGTTCTTGTACATTTCTGTTAATGGACAGGTCACTGAATGGCTCTTTATATTGGCCCGGCATATATGTATATAATGTTTTTCTAGTGTATATAATTTTAACTTTTTTAGTTTCTCTTCTTAACTAATATCTTCCAATCCCCTTATTAATTTTGTAGTCCTCCTTTGCACTTTTTCTAGTTCCATAATGTCCTTTTTAAGGACCGGTGCCCAGAATTGTACCACATTCTCAAGGTGAGGTCTTACCATTGACCTGTAAAGAGGCAAGATGATATCCTTGTCCTGTGAATCACTACCCCGTTTAATGCATGCCAAAACCTTATTGGCCCTTGCAGCTGCTTGCTGGCATTGTGCACTGTTGCCAAGTCTGTTGTCTACCATTATTCCTTCTCATTGGTAGTTTTCCCCAAGGATATTCCATTATAGTATAGATTACATTGTTATTTCTACCATAATGCATAACTTTGCATTTATCTATCAAATCTGATTGCATAGATTTTTGGTTGTATCTGTTGACTTCTGATGGCATAGATTTACAGAATGGTGAACTGGCGTTGTTGCAGTTCCAATCATTTTCCAAAATAATGTAATAAAAATATTGTGCAAAATATATCACTTTTTAATTTGGTAGAAAGTCTTAAATTGTTAGTATAACAACTGTACTTGGCACTTTGCCCAGAATTCCTATCCAGGGTAATTGAGCAGAAGGAATACATAACATGTATGAATATGCAACTTGGCAGGATTCCCTAAGAGGTGTATTTATTTGCAGCTGTCCTTGGGGATTCCCCAGCAGTCTATGCGTTCTAGTTAAATTGTGATTTGTTTCGAGTTGCCAAACTATTAAAGGAGAAGGATCGGTATTTAAAATTTTGGTAAAGTCTAATTGAACAGCGAATATATTTTTGAATTAGTCTAGGTATGTACCATGACTTCCCCAACCGTTCCAGATGTTTATTGAGCACGGAGGGCATTTCAAAGATATAAAGCCATATAGACTAAGCTACAAACTAATCATCGTTTTCTCAGTAAATGCCTACTAAAGTGGTAGTAACGTTTAATCCATGCATTTCACAGAAGGAAAGATACATTGTTTTAGGTTTTAGCATAATTACTGACATTTCCTCTTTGGCCTTGGCTAAGGATATCCTGCAAATTGTTGGGGTCCTGGAGATTGGTGCTAAAATCTTCCATTACAGGATTCAGTGAGCAGACACGGAATGTATGTTCATCTGCCCTTGAAGTTCAAATATCTACTGTACAAAAATGAATAATATAACATTACGTAAAAATTACTTTTATTAATATAGTGTATGTCAGGGGTGTCCAACCTGCGGCCCTCCAGCTGCTGCAGGACTACATCTCCCAGCTAAGGACCTGGCAGAGGAGTATGGGAGATGTAGTCCTGCAGCTGGAGGGCCGCAGGTTGGACAGTCCCCTGGTGTATGTAGCACTTTTCTATGTGAAGTCATATGTTGTTATTTTCTTCTCATTCACACATTCCAACACAACTTATTCACCAACTGCATTGTCCATTCCAGTAACATTACCTCTACATGGAAATCCCAAGTGAGCTTTGGATGTATGGGTGGGATATAGATGGGCAGTGGGGAAAAGGGGCAAACGGGATAAATTAGTTGGAGCTGAAATCCCGCCAGCACAGTGGGTCAAACGTATGACCCATCGACAGCGTTTCCATAACAAGCTTGGACGCCCAGTACAATATATTTGACCTTTTCCTCAACAAAAACACGAGCCTCCTATTGTAAGAAATAAAGTATGTTTCTAAGAGCAGAGCAAAGGCCATTTTGAGCTGTGGAGCGAATGTAATGCAGTATTATAATGGTACATTATACCATGCTTACCGAAAAATCAGAAAACAAACATTAAAACATTAACATTCTGTACTAGGAATCCAGTAAGACATTTGAATGTAATAAAAATGTCAGGCTTCCTACATCAGTTCATGGTTTAAATTAAAAAAACAAACAAACATATGGCCGTCCCAATTTTAATATATAGGGATAGCAGCTACTGCAGGGTGTGACGGCAGGAAGCCAAATTATTCCCCCTCGCATCCTGGTGCAAAATAAACACGCTTTACTCTTTCCTGCTACATAACTTGAAGGGTCTTTAATTTTTTAGTATTTAGTATTCTATATGATGTAATGGCTCACCTGGTCGTTTCCACGTCAGTTGAGCTCACTGTCGGCACTATGTGATGACCACCCCGAGTTAAATACACGTCGGTATCGAAAAAAGGTTTGCACGTGTGTTATGTGTCTATATAATATGTTTATATATATATATTAATCACCTTGATGGAAAAAATGGGGTCCTCAGCAGTCATTAGTGGTTTGCAGGAGGGAGCAGACGCCATTATGTCACGGAACTCAGTGACTATTAGCCTATCCAGTGAGGTACCAGGGAAAAAGGTCCATGTGGGACTGCGGCTCTAACTACAACTGCACCCTCTGAAACCCATTCAATTCCACCATTGTTGAAATGTTCCACATTGCCGTCCCCTGCTTCGCTTTCTTATGTCTCACAATCATTCTCTTTATGACGAAGGTGACTTCTTAGCTGCTGTTTTCTTTTCCAGCCTGAACACGGATGCTGCCGTGGCGTCTCTGGCACTTGAAGTCCTGAACACAGTTGGACATTGACAGATGGCTCAACAATCCAGCAGCAATCAACATGTCTACCTGCGAACTGATTGCAGCTCATTTCCATACCAAGTCTTTTTCCAAATCCGCACAGTGTGTTAATATTAGCAGTTTAATTTGGGAAAACTAAACCATAAAACGTATTTTTTTATAAAGCTATGGGAAACACTGTATTTTATTACATAGATGATCTTCTGGAATAGGATGTTTGTTTTATGTCATTTCTAGTCTCCAAACCCTTTAAAAAGATTTATGCACAACATACAGTTTATAAATTGGTCATATTAATCTCAGATTGCTATTGTCTGGCAGTTATCTACCATGAAACAAATAGTTAACTAGTACCTGTCACCAAAATGAATCTGAGGACAGTTTCTCCAGCAGAAGAACTAATGTCACCCAATGGGATATTAAGCGCAATGCAAGTCTTATTACATGTACATGTTATTTGGTTATAGATATATGGTACCGGATGCAATTATTTGCATATTTATATATATATA
>VKOC01000006.1:22843688-22857574 GCA_009364415.1 Spea multiplicata
AATGTGTCTTTTCTCTGTTTCATAGTAGTTTTTGAGATGCTGGACATCGATACTGACTCTGTTGGTGCCCCAGGTGTTGTTTTGGACCGTTTATAAGGAGTATCAGATACCGCCACTGCTACCAGTGTAGCGGGAACCAAGGGGCCTAGCGGGGCATACCATTTTGCACAATGTTGACGACTCTGACCTTTGGCATGGACTTTGATTACTTATTTAGATTATCCTTCTGTACCATGCAGTTGTCCCCTTGTGAATGACATGGGTCGTGCAGACTCCATTGCTGTCCACACATTTTGAAAATTTTATGTCTGCAGATGGCACCTAAGAAGTGCAACTAGGCAAATCTTCACCTGCCTGCCTTGTGCTGACCTCTGAGCCTGAACCTGTCCTTACACAGGTACCTGCAGGTATCCTGCTTGACCCGCTACCTGCAGTCCTGAAATAATAATAATGCTCAAGCCAAACTGTGGTGACAGCAGGGGCAAATTCGACTCTATTCCATATTGCAGCAGGTCGTCCTGACCACACACATACCGGTTTAAAAAGGCAACTTTATGTAAATGACCATGGAAGTGAAACACCTACAATCCCTGGTATTCAAGGATCCAGGTAACTCACATGGCATTATTTGTAGGGTGGCTTTAGTGCCAGACCATTGCAATGAAATACCAGCAGCCACGACCAGCTGCCAAGAATTCAGAGCTATGACTACATCCTCTCCCTGCTTTGATACCATTCTGTGCTGTACTTAGCAGGTCTAAAGGCCATCTCTCTCCTGATGAATGGGCCAGAGGGAGGAATCAGAATTTATTTATCTAGTTTTTATTGTAGAGGACAAGGTCAAATCAGCTTATGCCCGGTCAGACACCAAATAGTTCCTCCTGATCCCAGTAGCCTGATAACATTGAGCAGGAGTATACCTTCTTGCACTGCATATCCCAAGAGAAAAGCTCCACATTAACCTGATGAAGCCCTTGGTTTCAAATCAGATGGCCTTTTCAAGTGATGCGATTAACAAGCCATCTACTTCTGGTTTGGAATGCATCTCCTCTGACTTGCCTCTGAAGGAGATGCACTGGCTTCCAAGCAAAGCCTGCAGCCCGGGACGATCTAAAGCTCATTACAGCATCAAGTAGCTTTCATTTCAGCCTATTATGAACAAAACTTGTAAGGCTATGCCTTTTGGGTGGGGAGCTTAATCAGCTACTCTGTGTATTGATGGTATTTCACCTAACCACATCCCTACCAGGTGGTTTTAAGAGTTGCAGGACTCTCTTCCTTCCTATGCCCCATACCTGCTTCTGACGCACATGTTGCTCAATCAAGGACCTTTATAACCAGGGCATTCTGCCAGTTTTTTGTATTTCCTGACATTTCAGTGTGCACATCTGGTTTGTTTGTGTTACTCTGTTTTTGACACCTGATCCTGATTTGCCCTTTTGTAACATGTTGACCGAATACCTGGACTCTGATCTTTAGCATGGATTTATTTAATTTATCCTTTGGTACTGTGCAATTGTCCCCTCTTGTATGATCTTGATTCCACAGACTATGTTGTCATTTGCCTATTTCCCTGCCTGGTGGTGCTGTGAACCTTGCCTCTACCAGTTCGGTTTTTGTAGATAACTCATAATAAAAAGTGTATAGCAGGAAGCAGTTTGTAACCAGGGACACCTGTCTGTCTCAACAATATCAATAGTTGGGGCGCATAAACATGTAGAGAGAAAAAAATAAAATACAATAGTGTAATAAATTTTAAACAATGAGAGTGGTAGTGATATAATTGCACTCACAAAGGTAGTATATGTAAGAGGCACATCAAATGGAAGGTGATCTTCAAGAAATCTGGAAGTAAAAGAACCACAAATGGTGTAGTATGAATGAGCTATGTTTAATAGGATAGAGCTCGTAAACTCACAATTCAGGTGGCATAACCGGAAATGTTATGCAAATAAACGAAGTAAAAAACGTCCAAAGGGAAAAAGAAATCCAACAGTAGACCGGTCTCGACGCGTTTCGCCAAGCACAGTTGGCTTCTTCAGGAGAAAAGGCAAATAAGTAGATTCCAAATGGATCAAAGACAAACGAAATCCGTCTACACCTGTCTGTCTCACCCTGAGTTCTAAGTCCAAAAGAGTAACTGCATATGGAATGCTAATTGACCCAGAACATCCAGTCCTGACATCCTTTTTTAACTTAAAATCATCGTAATATGTTTAATATACATTATTTTTTAAAAATATTCAACCAGAAATTTAATAAATGCAATATTTAATAAATCATCCACAGAGATGTGGCTGAAGAAAGAAAAGAGAAGATAGAAAAGAGGAGAACAGAGAACAAGAAGATGCTAGACATGGAAGTGGAGCTACGAGAAGCATAAGTGGTTGGCAGAGAAGGTAGGGAGACATTCAGATAGCATGAGAGAAGGTAAACAAAAATTAGAATAGGAGAGAGTGAGAGTCTGAGATAGTGAGAGTAAATATAAACAACAAATTTTGTCTCCATTTTTTGGGACAGGAAATATTTGTCCAAAATATTGACCCATTTGCACATGTCTACTCTGAAACTCTTTTCAAGACAAGTTTATACAATGGTTGGTGAATGACATCTGGATAAACATAATCAATTGTTAGATTAGAGAATATTAAAGTGCATTGTGTTACAACTGCAAAACGCTATGATGAAAAAGTACAGGGGTAATTTTGCAATTGCGTTGGGTTCTTGCATTAAAAGAGGTCAGCGGTACTTGGCTTCTGTGTTTGTCCCTGACCAACTAAATAATCAATCCAAGAATGTGAAAGATAGCAGATGACTTAGCTCTTTAATACTTTATTGGGCAAACCTGCTGTACATTGATTGGTTTGTGAAAGACACTATAGAAACTGGGAGGCAGCTGGGAAAATACATTTTACTATTTTTTCAGAAGCATGTCTGAAATATGAACGCTAATTGGTTTAGGCTACACATGGAAAAAATAAAACATTCCATTAAATAAGAGCCGTGCACTTTCTAGAACTTCTTATCTTACACATTCTCCAAACTCAAGGAGAATGAATTACAAGTAAGGCCACTGGAACTGGGCAGACAATGGATAGCAAACCATGTTTCTTCAAGTGCGATCTAATTACCATTGTTAGAATGCAAAGGGGCTCTTAGCTTTCTTCACATAAACCATGATCTAAAGACTTCAAATTTCCTTTTTTTATGAAAAGATAAGAGACATGTTCGGAAGCTTTTACATATTTATTGAAGAAGTAGCTGTGCTTTTGATTAAATGACCTGTCCTCTGAGATTTTTGCAGGTCATTTATTTTACTGTCCCTAACTGCAGAGGAACACGAGCCAGCAGAAAGACTTTAGATGTGTTATACAGGAAGTAGGTAGACCAAAGAACTCAAAGGGCTTATTATCCCTGTTAAAGAAAGCCACTGTTCCCACTTATTTCTTGTATAGCATTTCTGGTATTTCAAGCTAGAGAGATTTGCAGAACAAGAAGTCATTTTGTTTTAAGTAATTTACTACCATAGTGATATGCCAAGAAGTGGCACTTATCCAGAGCAATGATGTCTAGATAGTTTAAAGAGGTTTATTCATGTTAAGAGGGGACAAAAACGTACACTGGATATGGAATATCACATATAATAAAAAAGAAAGTTAATAGCATATATATAAACTGAAGGTGGGTAGCAACCTTTATTAAGAGTTTATGTCTAGGAGTATATATATATAATTAGAACTAAATAAAACAATGTTCTCTTATGTAAAACATAATGTACATCATAAAATACAAATACTTCACTCATGTTCCTTTTTGAAAGGTTCTGATAAATTTCACATCTGTAAGTTACTCTGGGCCAGCACAAATGAAACAAATTACATCCGCTACATATGACTTTTTTGCCTGTAGCACCAAAATACACATGGCAAAGAACAAATTGCACAAATTTCCTTTTTTGTAAGCTATAATGATACTCTAGCCGTCAATAAGATTGTATTAAAGTTTCAACATCCCAGAAAATTCCATCAGCGTTATTTACAGTAGTTCCTCATTCCAGACACCATAGAACAGGAGGTCAATTTGTCAGAATGTCTGCGTACAAGTTGGCTGTAAGTACCAGAAGATTGATTTATGGAACACTTTGTGAGTCTTTTGATAGCTAACATCAATTTTCTTACTCTCTTTGAGCTATATGATACATCACACACACAAGTTTTGCAATTATTTTGCTTGGAAATTTTAAGCTTTGCTTTCTTTGGTCTACTTTATATAGGTTTATGGAAAAAGACTAAGGCTCATAGGCTCGGATACAATCGAACAAAATCTTTTTTAAGTCTCTTTTAGCATCATATGACCTTGGACAAGCATCTCTCTAATGTTTTGCTGTAGGCGCTAAGATTCAAGGAGTAAAACTGTATTATTACTCACTTCTGATCTTTCTGAAAATAATTGTTGTTCTGGTTGACTGTTGCAAAAAAAGTTGCAACCTTCAGGAACAAAGGCATCCTAAAATTACATCAGATATATATATATATATCCCAGGATTTTTGGCTTAGTTTTTATGACATCCCAATTGCCACATTTTAACAAATATTTACTGTAAAAAAGTGTGCATCACTACTAAAAATAAACAAGGATTGCTCCTTCTTGACATGGGGAAGACCACTTGCAAGCCACCACCTAAGTGAACATTATAATGAGTCCCAATGACCACCAGAAATTTCAACCACACCTTGCGCGCAAAAAAAATGGCTTGAGGATACCAGGTCTTTCTCCTGGTACAGAACTGGTATTAATGCATCCTACTCACAAGATTAAAGTGCAAATGGGTGCATTAAAAAGAATTAACATATGTCCTTTTGTCAGATGATGGAAATGAACAAACCACGCTTAAGTACCAACACTGTATTCCCAGATGCAAAGGAATGCAACATTTTTTAAAATAAATATTCTTTAGCAAGGATGAAATCTTGAATGTTAGAATGACAACATTTTTCAGGAATCATAACATTTCCTGCTCAATAATACTTTTAAAGAAATAGTTTAGCAGCATTAGTCTTTAAATATATTGGAATTAGGGTTTGTGCACTAATTGTTCATAAAATGTGATCTGATCTATATCTAAGTCACAAGTATTGACAAACACAATGTTCTTAAGTTAATAACACACATACAATGGTAACCGTTCATGTCTTCATTGAGCACACCCATAAAACATTCTCAGTGCTGGTAGGAAAAAGAAAGCAAACCTTTTAACTTAATAAGCGGTTGGCAGCTTTGGCAGCAATAACCCCAAACAAGCACTTCTGGTAGCGGCATATACGACCTGCATGACGTTCCAGAGGAATTTTAGACCGTAAGTCCTTGCGGAACTGCTTAAGCTCAGCCATGTTCCTAGGATGCCTGGTGTGAATGACTTTTTCTTGAGGTTCATTAGACATGGGCTCTGGGCTCTGACTGGCTACTCCAAAAGGCGTATATTTTCTTTTCTTCTTTAATGCAATGTAAGTAACTTTTTATGTTCAAATACCAGGTGCTGATCAGCTATGTCATATAAGCAACATACAATAGAATAATGTATACACTACATATCAAATACCTGGAACTACAGTACCGGTATATATATATGTTGTTATAGAACAAGAGGAGAAAAAAAGAATAAACAATACAAAAAGGAGGGAAATAAAGTTAGACTTATTGCCCATGGGGACGCCATGAATGTCAGGATTAGCTCGTTTAGCTTGTGCTAATGACTCCAGGGTCAGGATATATATATATATAACAATGGGGACAAGGGGCATCCCTGTCTCATGCCATTCGACAGGATAAGCGGCTTGGACAACAGCCCATTGACTCGCACTCTCTCACACTTTTCTTTTTTAAAACCATTCTATAGTACATTATCCTGTATGGTACCTTGATAAACTTGGGAATTCATTGTCACATCAATGATGACATGCTGTCCCGGCAAAGTAGCCCTAAATCATGCTGCTCCCTCCCCCATACTTCACCGTTGGGATGATGTTTTCACATATAGACCATTCTGCGTTGTGGCCTTGGAGTCATCTTGGCTGGGCGCCTGCTTCTAGGGACAGCAGCCACAGTACTAAATCGTCTCCATTTATAAACAATTTGCCTAACTGCGGACTGATGAATATGTAAACTCTTTGAGATTATTTTGTAACCCTTTCTAGGTTTATGCAAATCAACAATTATTGATTGCAGGTGTTCTGAGATTTCTTGTTTGTGAGACTGGACCCCTCTTGCTTGGTTGCCGAGGCGTGTCTTTTTTTTCTCAGTAATGCGTGTTTTGTGTTTTTTTTTACTTTATGACCTGAACATCTCTTTCCCTTTTACTGACAGCTGATCATCACCAGGATACTCCAGATTGAACCCTAGTTTCACTGCTGCAGACCTAACTGACAGCAATTACCTTTGACTTCCAGGTCAGTTGCTGTTGAAGACATGTTTTCAATTCTTTTCTTTTTTTAACAAGCCTCTGGGGGCTGAGTAAACAAACATTTCAAGGGTTAACGTTGCACAATTGCTCTCAAGAAGCAACTGTGCAGTAGGGAATGGCTGTAGTGTCCTTTCAATAGTGTCAGGTCCCGGGTAATCAGGTTGGGTAGGAGCCTCATTGCAGGGGATACCTGGGGTTCTATCTGCACTCGGTAATGCATGGTAACAGAAGGATAAGACAGACAGGCACAAAGGAATACAATACTATGACAAATACAGGTTAAATAGTCTCATAGCAAGAAAACCTACGTCTAGCAGGAAGCCCACTGGCAAGGCAGACGGCAGGAAGCCCTCTGGAGGGACGCATGGCAGGAAGCACACTGGACAGGGCACAAGGTAGGAAGCAATGTTCCATTTAATTTTTCTTAGGTGGCGTGCGCAGAAAATTTCTCTTGTACAAAAAATTTACCAGAGCCAAAATTATGTGCGCACAATATCCGCACCGCATAAAGTATCAAAAAAATAATATATATATTTTTTATTGGGAAAAACTGTTGTGCGCACAATTTTGGACGTGTGCGCTCTTTAAAAATGCTATGTGTGCGCGCACAAGCACACAACTGAGGGAACACTGGTAGGAAGTCCACTGGACAGGGCACAAGGCAGGAAGCCCACTGGAAAAGGCCCAAGGCAGGAAGCCCACTGGACAAGGCCCAAGGCAGGAAGCCCACTGGACAGGGCACAAGGCAGGAAGCCCACTGGACAGGGCGCAAGGCAGGAAACCCACTTGGAAGGGCTGAAGGTAGGAACAATACAGGATCAGGTACACAGGAAGCCAGGAACAAGTCAGGACCAGGTACAGGGCCAGAGCAAAACAGCCCTATAATGTCAATGCAAAGGCCCCTAACAAACAGGGGAGTGTCCAGATATAGGCCTGGTCATTAGGTCAGGTGTGAATGACATAGGCTTCAGGTGAGGGAGGCAGGGTTATAAAGCCTGTTGGTTAGGTCAGGTTCTATGGACTAAAAAAAATCTGTGTGATAACTAAGCTGAAATGTTCTGAATTTCAGATGCAAAGCATTTGCTCTGTTACGTACTATGGATTTCAAATTGAATAAACCGATGCAAGAAATAAACTTTACTCTTATATTTTCTATGTTCTAAATCTCTTTTAAATGCCAAACATATTTGGTCTCGATTAGGATCATTTTGAATTTTGATGCTCTGTACTTCACTTTACAAGGTAAATGTGATGTAAAATGACAGTTTGCCTTCTTAGTTCATTGACAGGATGTGAACTGCTCTAGATTAATTCCCAAAACAAATCTTACTTAAATATATAATGGAGTCAATTTTTTTTCTCCTTTCTTCTCTATTCTGATATAACTTCGGTAAAATTAAGATTCTGGTATGAATTACCAATTTGGCCTATTACAGAAATTAGTCTAACCAATATTTTTTAACAATATCATTTCCACTTAAAATAGAGAGTAGCATGTATCTATCTATCTATCGATCTATCTATCTATCTATCTATCTATCTATCTATCTAATCTATCTATCTATCTATCGATCTGTCTATCTATCTATCTATCTATCTATCTATCTATCTATCTATCTATCTATCTAATCTATCCACTAGAAGTAGCAGAGCTGGTATTGTATGGCACGCACCAAGCCAGAACCCGACTCATCTTATCAAGCTTGCACTAAAGCTGAACCAGACTCGCCCACCTGATACAAAGGATGAGACTGGATGAGAGAAGGTATTATAGCTGTAAGTCATGTTCTATGCTCCAACACAACAGCCTGCTTACACCTTACAATGGAGACTGAAAGGGATTGGGTGCAAAATAGGAGCCCCTATTCAGTTATTTCCTAGATGCAAATTCAGCCTCTGCAAACAGGACATGAACAGGGCTTTCCACCGCAGACATTAATTTGATCTTAATATAGAAGTTGTTTTTCTTGAGCTTAAAAAGGGGCACACCGGCCATCATATGATAGATGCTTAGTCAATTCTTCATGTTGTTCATTTCACAAATGCATAGGGGAAACCTGCAGAATCCCTCAAATGCCTTTGCATGCCTTTTTCAGTGGGAGCACTTTCCTGCCACTGATTGGCTGTGTCACGGATATAGGACTATAAATAATATTTTCTGGATGCCCTTAGATTTGATCTGTTTACCCTGTTCATTATATGTATTTACAGTTAAGCACTTGTCTTCATGTCCTACGTACCCCTGGTTCCTTTTCCCAGTTTTTGTGTTCTTCCTGCTCTCGCCTGACCAGGTCTCAGCCATGATTTCCTGGAACTTTTTGGTAGCAAGGCCCCATGGGAATGCCTGCTAAGCTCTGGACATGATCGCTACAGCTGCGTGTGGGCATGTGTTAGACTCCTCATGGGGCATAGGCTGGGGTGGTTCCAAAGAGATAGCTCACTTGGGAACCCTGGTTTTCTTCAAGTCATCTGGAGACCGAGGTTTGGTAACCGTGGTCATGGAACTCTTGTCCAGCTATCAGTACAGGGGAATTGCCACCGCTCCATCAGGATCACCCCAAAATCAGTGACTTTGTGTTGTGCGGATATTAGTGGCTTTGGTGACCGGTCTGTGGCTCCTTGCATGAAATATTAATATATAATATAGCGTTATAGCATACAGCTATGACAGGACCAAGGAGTGATTACGGGTTGAGTATGTACAGCAGGAAATATAGGTCAGACTATATGGCTATGAATGAATATCAAGATCAAATTCACTACAAAGGGATATTTCAGACATCAATAGACTACTTGTGTTAGTAACTCTACAAATTATTTATAATTGTAAATAACTCAAGCACATTGTATATTATGTTGCTACAAAATCTTCAATTAATCCATAATCCATTTTCTTGATTTGTAAATGTTTATGCTGTATACATGGAACTGTTTAGGATTCATTATTCAGGATTCATTATTTAATGACTCCTTATTCTCGTATGAAATTAAAATAGATTCGTTTGGCACAAATAGCTCATTTCTAATTACAGCTCAGCTGTAATATTTATGGATTAGAATGATATGGGCGGTGTATGTTCATCGACTATATATTTAAGAATATATGTGACTCATTTACTGAAATGTGTTTTGACATAGAGCTCAGGTTTCTTACTGCATGCTCTAATCAGAGACACAAGGGAGCCCTTGGTTATGACATCATAACTTGGCACTTCCTTTGTACCTGGCTCCTATGGGAGCAAGATAGAAGTTATATGTGCTGGTGTAAGTATTATCATATTTTCACATCCTGATATTTAAACAAAACAGCAAATTCTGGAAAGAATTGAAATTCCTGAATGCCATTCCTATTTTAATGCATATATTAAACTGATTGTGTAGCTTTTTATATTTATTTTACAGTTTGTCTGTCTGCTATTCAGATCTTGCCCAAAACAACCCGGCATTGTATACAATACTGATTTTCATGCTTTGCCTTCACTTTCCACATAAAGTATATTTGGAACCTATATTGACTCACATTTTATTATCAAATATAGTACATTTCATATAAGGAATCCATCATGAATTATTAATTTGAAATTATTCAACAAATCTAAGGGTACTCATAAAACCAGCCCTAGTTGATGTTATTGTAGTGAAAGATGAAAGTATACAATACTGATTTTCATGCTTTGCCTTCACTTTCCACATAAAGTATATTTGGAACCTATATTGACTCACATTTTATTATCAAATATAGTACATTTCATATAAGGAATCCATCATGAATTATTAATTTGAAATTATTCAACAAATCTAAGGGTACTCATAAAACCAGCCCTAGTTGATGTTATTGTAGTGAAAGATGAAATTACAGTCACAAGAAATTTGATTAGTTCAGTGAATGGGATACTATAAAAATATAATTTAATATAGGTTATATCATATGGTTTATTTGCCCTTCAAAATATATTTCTCAATTTCTGAAAAGATTTATTCTTGATAATTAAACAGAATAAATATAACCTCTAATTTATACTAATTCTCATCTATGTTTTACTGTATTACTGAAATTACATAGAGACTTGGTGGAATGAAATATACATAAAAAGAGCCTTATTTGTATACCTGGGAGGTCTATCTCTGTGGCAGTGGCTTCATGGGGGGGATTAGCCACACTTGGGGCAAGACTGGCTGGACATATAAGCGGGGCCAGCTCCAGGCAGCCTTAAGTGGGCTTGGACTAGGAGGGGAAGTGGGTAATGAAAAGGTGCAGTGCAATACCCATGTCCCATGACCTCACAAAGAGTGAGGTGACCCAGAGACTCCAAAGAAACCAGTACTTTTCTCTGAGACTCCAGGTCAAACCCAAAGGGTTCCCAGGTGTAATGTATGAAGGCCACAAAAAAGCTGATTTGATTATTCTAAGTGATAGAAAGTCACTGTTTTGTGACTAAATAGAAACATGTGTAGTTTTTCATGAGCCTCAATGTTCACTAAACTTTGAGCTGCATGGGAGTTGAAATATTCTGTCTCCCCAACTAAACTATCATTGCTAAGGACAACCCGGGCAAGTTTTTCCTGTAGAATGGTAAAATTTGTCTTGCATAATATACATCTGAATTGGTGAGATTACTATAAAATGCAATTATGCAGGCATATCTCAGACCTTTTGCAGGCTAGGGTTGGCAATGCGGGAGACATGAAATATTTAATTTCAATGTATCTTCAACTCACAGCTTATTTAATAAAACGTAATATATCCCCAAAGTCACCGAAGATTCGTCCAGTCAGTATCTTAATCCATATCGCTCAATAGTCTTGGTTTTTCATGGGATAGTCCATTTCTTGGGGCACTGTCCCTCTGTCCTGTTTTACCTCTTAATCTCTTTGAGGCGTGTAGAGTGTCTTGTATTTATGTCCTTTTTTAACCTTGAAAAGAAAATGCATGGTAATATAAGGATGCTTTCATTTGTGAAACTGTAAATTCATTTGTCTTACCAAAATAAACCAGAGTACAGTTAGGGTGAGAAAAAAGGTCACTCTTCATTTATCACATGAATCTAATACTCTGATTGCACAGAGTAAAACAGATAAGGCAAGAAGACTATTTTCATTAACAAACTATTTTGCCTGCTTTTATAGCATGCTTTATGTTTCACATGAAAAAAATTTCAATACCAAAGTGTATTAATATCAAAGTATGCTTATGGAGGTTAATTATGCCCTAGTGCAGTGCCATAATATCTACTGCACTTGAGCAAACACTTATGGATAAATTGATAAAAGTTCAGTTTCTAAATGTCTGTATTGTTGTTTAGTGAGATGAAGAATCCTTAACATTACATACTGGAGCGAATGTCAATTAACCCTGCTGAACACTGTAACCTAGATTGCCTTTTCATGTAATTTAGGGTTGAAGAAGAGCTTTACTTATGCAAATTTAGAATGAGCACAAACCATCCTGAAAGCTGCTATTTTAATATTAATCTATTTTAGGGACAAAAGTGATTGTATTATCTCTGTGAAGGGACATATATTTAAACCACTTTTAATGACATGTGGTCCCAGTTATACCACATGTTATATACATGTGGTCCCAGGCTACCCAGGGCCTTTCCTTGCAGGACACGGCCAGGACTGCCCACTGACGTCTTTTACATGGATGGAGCAATCGGGCAGTGGTAAACTGGCGATTGCAGAGAGGAGTCTCTTTGATCACTCCTGTAGGAGTGATCAAAGAGCTTGTGGGGGCTCTTTTTTGCGGTTGCTGGTCTGCCTGGGGTTATGCTGTTAATAAGTATAACTTAGATAACTTAGACTACAGGTGGATTTTAATGTCAGACCAATTCTCCTATTCCTAGTCTCATGTATAGCATGACCTCGCAGGATCTGGTTCTATGTAAGGCAAGAGTCAATTTATGTATTATTTTTTTTTATATACATTTGCATAGAAAACATCCTAATCTATTTGTTGAAGTCAAGCTTCTAATTTACATATTGTGCTCAACACTGGGGAACTATACTAATGTTTCGCATATGATAAATCCCTACCTTATATATGATATATACAGTATATCAGGGTCTAAAAATGCTTACCTGTAAATTCTATAATGCATTACTACTCACAAAAAAATCTCTCACGATGTGCATAAACTTGCCTGTCCAAGAATCAAGTTGATGGCAGTTAACAAAATTAAGTAACTCACAAAACTCACCTTGCATCCCCAGGTGCTTGAAAGGGGACATCTGAGGCCTCCCCATACTCTACACAACCATATATTTTTTTTTCAAATGATGAAATCAATAATAATAAGAAAATACCAAGGAGGTGGATGATCGCCTCCCATTTCCCCACCCTGGGAGGCAGTGGCGTATCCTAGCTTTTGACCGGCAATCCCCCTGTCAGTAATCAAGTCCCCTGGTGTTCTGGTGCTCAATGTGCTGAATTCAAGTTAGATCTCTGATCTCCCAAACCAGACCATTTACACTATGGATGCTATGTTGACTCAGCACAGTCTCTACAGACTGCACTAAAAGGCGCTGTGCACCTTTAAGACACAGAGCAATGGGATATGACATCACAGGCACTATATGACCTAATGTTATGCAGTGCCTTTTCATGCAGTGATGATAATAGGCTCAGAGGGAAGTAGCTTTAAAATTTAAATGCATTGGGAGAAAATTTTTTATAGGTTTCAGGGGAGGAGATATGCTTGGAAAGTTAGCATGGAAGCACATGCAACGTGGTCAGATGAGATAACCCTTACCTCAACTTACCACCTGACTTTTTTTAGAAAGACCCACTTTCTTCAGCCTCTTTTAAAGAAATAATTTCCATCCCTGAGTGCCAGTCAACAGTCAAATGCCTGCTAGTAAGAGTGACCCTGCATAAATCACTAGGTATCTCTTAAAAATAATAACATTAAGACATTTTCACAGATAGGTAAGGAAGTTCTTCAAGCCTTTTATTTGGTTTTACTTTAGATAATGAAATACAGCAAACCTTCTTTTCTGCTTAATGAGTCTGTGTAAGCTGCTCAAGTCAATTCAAAATGGATCAGAGAAAGATGACTGGTGATGGATGGTGTAATGGTACAAACGGAAAGAGGCATAGAAGGTCAACATCACCTTTATTACTTTTATTGTACAAAATATAATTCATTATAGATGGGAATTTTGACGTCAAGAATTAAAGATGACAACCTAGCACTTACTACAGTCCATTAAATTACAATGTTATGCATTTCTAAAAAGATATATAGGCTTCAAACGACAATTATCACTCTATCAAAATATATTTTAGATGAATAGAACATATAAAAATGCCCATGATTCGTCCCAGAGGCAAAAGTGAAGGCTACATTTTGTAATAATAATCTTTCACTTCTAGGAAAAAATGACATCAAAGCTAGATGCACTTGACCCACAAATAAATCCCTCA
>VKOC01000006.1:22868130-22885059 GCA_009364415.1 Spea multiplicata
GGGTCGTCTTATATTCAGGCTTTTTCTTTTTTTTCTAAATTAATATTCAAATTTGGGGGGTCGTCTTATAATCGAGCAAATGTGGTATATATGATACTAAACATAAGAATGGCTGTTAGCAAGTTTGCAAGGCCAGACAAGCTTGTATTATAATTATTATTAGTTAATATAATCTATACTTGTTATTTCACTTAGAGATAAGTGATAAAATTAAAATAACAATACAAACAAGTAGCCAAGTGTTATCAGTAAAAAGCAGAAAAGGTACAATAGTTTAAAAAAATATGCCATATTATAATTAATGTATCTGTCAAAGATATGTGAATCATAGCCTTAGTGTTGATGCAGATAATCCATCCCCAAGAGGTTTCTCCTTAGACCCCTACCTATAATCCTCAAAGAGGTGCTGGCTGATAGTATGGGCACAAGTAGCTGGAAAACAGTTTGCGGCTGAGGTCAAGGAAAGGGGTAAATGCATTGGGAGGATTCTGCATGCCATCATTCCATGCCTTTTCAAGGGACCACTCAGCAATCATATGCATTAATGAGCACTTCATTGAAGATTGACACTGATCTGAAACGTAAAACTTTGCCAGGCTCTACTTTATAGAGTGGGGAGTGGTTTATAGATATACCGTACTTAGTATTTTGGGATTGTCAAAAAGAATACAGTTAATAGAAAAAATTTAAACATTCAAATTAAAATGTAACATTTTTTTTTATTTTTTCATCACTGTAGTTCAAGAATCTGTAAACTAAAACTTAATGTATGGATCGTTGGAAAAATCTACAATTGTTTCTATTCAGGATTTCAAGAGGTGATATCTTGTTAGAATGGTCTTTTAAATCCTTAAAAATATTTTGGGAAAACTGTCAATTTAGAAACAATCTTATCTCCAAATAAGTAAAAGCCTTTATAATTGAGTAATTCAGCCCAGCGCTAACTACTGTGTAGCAAAATAAAAGAAAAAAAATCAATAATAACAATCTCTATGGTTCTCAAAATGTCAGAGGGTCACTCATTTTAGTAAAGAGTGCTCATCTTTAAACAAAGCAGAGCAGATGCATAGACAATTTTGTTTGGACAACCAGACAATTTTTGGATCCAACTAGATTTTTTGAACCCAGGCTGGCATATGTCCCTAGACTTAGATAGTATAAATTACGAAGGACAACTAACGAGCTGTAAAATTTTCATAGCTATGTTAAAATTAATTAAGTTTAAAGTAAACCATGTCCCCCCATGTAAAAGGAGAAACACCAGAACATTACTTTATAATTATATCCGTGTTGTGCAAACATAAAGGGTAGGACCAACTTCTAACCACCTCACTGTTATGCATTCCAAAAAGCAGTTATTTTGGATGAAAAAAAATAAAAAGAGCAAATCCTCAGTATATATTATTTAGTATGCATGTGAATATATCTAATTATAAATTTATATATAGCATTAAGGCCTAACCATATATATATATATATATATATAAAAACTTGTAATTATATCCACAAACATGCAAATGACAAAAAAATTACGTTATCTGTAAAATTTAAGAAGAAGGTATTTTAAGGTGTGCCCAATTTCTCTACATTATTCTTTCTGTGGATTTAGCAAAATGATACACAATACAAAGATACAATGCGATGGTAACGGGCAAGGTGAGGAAGCCGTGCTTCCTGTTCCAACATATGAGTTATATCAGATGGACAGCAAATTGTTCAGGGAATTTAATTAATTTTCTGTGTAAAAAAACAAACAAACACTTACTGCTCAGATAATATTCCCGCCCATACTATACATTAAATATATGGGTTTTTGGGGTTTTTTTAGGAAAAGAAAAAAAGGTTGATTTTGGATTGGTAATTTATGCTTAAATAGTGTCAAGGAGATGAAGACAACATGTAATCCAGCTGTGAGCAGAATTGCATATTTTAAGTACAGCAGAACAGATATCTGTCAATCGAAGGCAGGGAGATATATATATAAAGTTGCATAAATGTCGGCGCTGTAACAACATGTCAATTAAAGAATTTCTACATTGCAGTAACTAGGAATCTGTTCAACCTTTTAAACCAAAGTCAAACGTTGCATTCTTTAGAAGCCAAAAACTGAAAACTGAAGGCCAGGGCAAATAACAGGAGGAAAGGTCCTTGTGATTTGTGAATTGTACGTGTGTGTGTTATGTGTTATGTCACTGTGTTATATGTGTTATGTTTGGTGGGTTGTGTATCAGACGGAAAAAATGAAATGGAAAAGGAAATGGAAAAGGCGAATGAGTGGGCAATTGGCGACCCACTCACCTGTTTCACCCCAGGGCAAAGCATCCAAACAATGGCAGTGGACTTCCAGAGCTCAAGTGTATACACGTTTATACAATTGAACAGGATAAAATACAGTTTGCATGGTGTTGCATTGTTCAATGAAAAAGCTAAAACCTGAATTTATTAAAGAGTGGTGTTGAAGCAGAGGCTATTGTGCGTCAAATACAAAATGGTGTCACAAGGATCTCAGAAATTAACTTGCAACAACAATGCATAAATAATGAACTAGGCCAAAATCTATACCAGCCTTAATGCTGTATCAAAATAGGTGACTTGTAATAAAAACTATATCGGTGATTACTGCCTTAGAGACATTTTGTACAGAGATTTTCTTTACTGTACTCCTAACTGGAGAAGGAGATCCCTAATTCCATTCTGTGTAGTGTAGACAGAGTTGTCTATATAGTTTGCCTGAAAGACTTCACCATCCTTCTAGCACCTTAAATGTAAGAAGGCAATTCTGCAAGCGCAGTAAACAAAAAAACAAAACATTTTATTCTGTATCTCCTAGAAATCATAGTTGTAAGATTCGAACCTTACGCACAACACTTGACTTTCACAAGAGCGCCCTCTTCTGCTTTTTCAGAAGCCATTTTATATTTTTTTAGTTCTGAGAGTTACATCTAAATATCAAGTCTGTAAACATAATTATGATATCACTAAGATTACAAATGCTGTACTTTTTTTGTACAAATTTTGTAAGGCCAAGATCTTTTATTTGGCAATTTCAAACGGCAACCAAATTCAATAATTACTGCTGTAGTGATTTTTAATTTCCTTACATTAGTAAATGCCTATCAAAATAGCTTTCAGTCTAATTCAATATAGATATATTATGACATCTGCTTTAAAATATATTGAGAGTTTGAATAAAATAAACAGCATATGCAATATGCCTCTACAACCAGATATGCTGTGACAATAGACAATAGACAAGCATTGTGAAATACAGGTATTTAAGGCAAAATAATAAGTGTGCTTCCTACTCAGTCTATAATGAACATTTGTTAAAAAATAAAATAAAATGGCAAATGCTCTGGATATTAGTCTTAATATCCCTATGCAGTTTTGCTGTTGTAGTGACAGTAATTATATATATATATATATATATATATATATATATGTATGTATTTGCCCTCGTCATCATCAGCAACTATACTATGCAAAAGATACTGTGTTTATTGGTATACAGAATCCTATCCGCTAAATACACCTTTTTAACTGCCAAAAAATAATCTTACTTATGAACATTGCTATCAATTACTAAGTGACGTTTTAAGGGATATAGATGAATTATTTGATAGAATGCCATTTGTTGTGCTTTTTAGACCCCAAGCCTAATATAAAAAAATAGTCTATTTAATCTATTTGATTGGTATAGGCGATAATATACTCAGAAAGTATTCATATAGTTTTAGGCATCCCATATGCTTGCCTGCAGAGACAGGGGATATACTGCTGGATACAGAGCCACTTGGTACTTTGACTGTAATGAGCAATGAGCAGACTGCTGAAAAATTGATACCGCCTGCAGATTGCACAATCCACCGAACAGCAGGGGGTCAGCTTCTTACATCTTCTACTCCTGGTATAATATGCTAATTTCTGCAAGCTCACAAGGGTAAAGGAAAAGAAGAAAAGATTTCACAAAAGGAGAGAAAAAATGCTAATGAAAACCACAAAGATGACTGCAGAGAAATCCTAGAGCTTTGTATGGATTAACTGTGCTGGAGATGTCCTTGTCAAAAATTAACCCTTTTTTATCCCATGAAATCTAGGTGCACTCAGTACCAGTGAATACAATGGGTAATGGTGGTGAGCTTATCGCAGTGCTTCAAAGCCTGCAAACGACTCACTTTACCAGTTGGGCTACTGGTAGCACTCGGGAGGACTAGTCGAGTCATTTGCTACCAGTGTTTGTCTTGTCATCCACATTTGCAACCCTAAGCGGTAAACATGTTTACAGTGTAAAACTAAAATATAGGTGACCTAAAAGATAAGATAGCAACATATTTTATGTTTTTCACAACAAAATATTTAAAAAATATATATAGTATATACATATATTATACTAATATATGTACTGTGAAAATACTTTATCTTAAATCAAAAAACAAAATTACTATTTGTGAAATGTCACTTTATATTATATATATATATATATATATATATATATATTCGCCCAATTAACAAAGGTCTATCCACTGCTAATGAAATATTTAATGGTATTGTTCTTTTATTGTTTTATTATTTGCTGTCACTTCCTCTGTGCGCTTTCTTTCTTTCATGTGTTTGTATGTACTAAAGTATATTGTTAAATTGTTAAACACTGCTGCGTAATTTGTTGGCACTTATTACATAAAAGATAATAATAATACAGTACATATACACAAGATATGATGTATCTGTTGTCTAAATAAAGAACTGGTTTTATCCTTTAAGACTGATGATGATTCCAAACAAACTATGTCTGCTTATCGACCGATAGACACAAAATACAGAAATAATACATTTTGTGTTGTTGCACTTCATTGTATTGTCATCCAAAATCTAAGACTCTAAACAGGGCTAAATCAGAACATATTTACAACATCCCTATAGCTACAATCTTCTCAGATCTGATGTGTGTATAGTTGAACTGGTATATAATATAAACTTATTTACAGATGTATTTTTCGTATATATTGTTCTTTAAAATTATATGTCCAAAACATTTGATTTAGCATTAACAGTACTATAGAAATTCATGTTTGGTTTATTTTGAAAAGCAAGTTGAATTAAGGGTATCTTCTCACAGATATTTAGACATGTATGTTTACGCGTTCGCTGAACAACTCCGAGACCGAGAGGATAAGCTACCGGCGTGAAATCTTTAAAATCGGTATTAAAGCAATTTCTTAAAAGAAGGAAGAAAGAACTAAGGATGTACCGATCAATAAACTATTCAACGTCTAGATACTAAGGAACATTTGTCTTGGAATTATACTTTTACTTTTGATTTTTCAACACAATTTTACAGATTATTCAAATACGAAAAATAAACAGGCGCTCGTTTCAAATGTGAATTTTGTGATGTTTGTGGTTACTCTATTTTTGTTCGTATATAGAGTGCTAAGTTCCATTGTTATTGTTATAGTTTTTGTTCCAACGTTATATTCGAAAGTGACATATCTGATATTTTGTATATCATTTAGCATCATTTAATTCCAAATTATTGCCACTGTGACAAGTTCATTTTTTTATAGTATGTGATTGTTTATCAGAGAATGATAAACCAATTTAAATATTATGCACCAAGTGTTAATACTAGATAAATGAGAGAGATTTAATAGTGGCGAGCTTTGAAAATGCCATCTGGTGATTTTTTTTTTTTAACCTGTTAAAAGGCAGGGAGTATAATTTTCTTTGTTATTACAGCACATACAAAAACTAAAAAGAAGAGGTCTGTGTAGTACTGATAAATTGTTAATCCAAAGTGTGAACATTCTTCCTACTGACTATGTAAGTTCCCATAGTTTGAGAATCACTCTGGAAAGTTGTCACAATGAAGATAAGCTCCATTTAATATGGGTGCGTGTGATTGCCTTTTGTACTGCACCAAACCGCAGTGGGATACAAACCATACAAAAAAATGGAGAAGTGAACATCAAAAAAGCTAGAGAAATAGAGAGGAAAAACAAAGTAGAAATCTGGGGGAGCTTAGTGGAAGAAGGTGGTTATAAAATATATAACTATTTGGATAAACAATCCAAAATATGTAAAAAAAAAATCAAAATAGCAACATCATTTTATGGTACAATTTTTTTTAGTTAACTTTTTTGTAGTTCTATTAGATTTTATTGACAATAAAGAAAGTAATTCAAGAATGAGCAGCTTCTAGCATTATTATTAATTATTATTTTCTTAATAGTTTGATACTCAAATACAAATAAAAAATCTCATCAAAATGTGAGATTTAGCGATGGAGGTCAAATTATTTGCGTGTCCTATCCTAGATATCGAATATTTTTTCCTAAAAGTAACCTTAAGAAAAGGAAAGGATATATTCCCCAATTTGCTGAATTATTTTTAAATCAATTGTGTCAATGATAGTTGGTAGCAGATTTTAATCAGAATTCCTTTTATTTTATTATTTTGTCTTCTGGGTGTGCTTTAATATTCCTTTTAACAGCAAAATTGTGGTAAGGAGAATTTATCAAAGTTGTATTTAGCGATTTTTCATTGAAATGGAAAGGCTATTGATTGTGGGCCCATACTGAAGAAACAAAACGTCAGAAATCAGGTTGGCAGTCAAACCTTTGTGTTGTTAACCCCCTCTCCGCTACCAGGGACTCACAATGATTTAGTAAGTGATGCAAAACCATTTAGCGAAATCCAAAGAAGTGGTTTATCCAGCCAGAACGTTTCAATTGCTTTTGTCAGATGTTTGTGGAACTTCCAGCTAGCTAATAAAGATGTAAGCTCAATAACTAGTAAAAGAACGGAAACGTGTAATAACATCCCAAATTATGTTGCAAGGTTTTAGCATGTGTTGCTTCCCTTGTGTGCAGACATATTTTTTGTGCTGGTTTCTTATACCAGAATAACAGGTAGTCAGCCTGTTTGTCACAACAATGTAGACTGCGCGACAATGGAACAAATTACCAAGCAATTAAGACAAAGGTAAACATAATAAGATTGTTATTACAATACGGCTCCAGGTTAGACCTTTTTGTTAAGAACACCATTTTTACAGGGAACAGGCACAAGTAATGCACAAGAACAAAGAATGGTCCGTTTATCAAATGCCTATCTAATTGGATATTCTCGGATAGATTTGTTAGCTCATACTAAACATACTAAGACCTGTGATAATTATTGTCTACGCTCGAACATACAGTATATCTAACTATAACAAGGTTTATTGTAATATTAGGTAATATTAGGTAATATTAGGCTAACACCTCAAGAGAAGCTACTTTGTTATTGGCTTTCACCGTGGGAAATAGCTAATATTTTTCATCAGAAAGTGACACAATCTCTTGATCTTTACATGGCCCTTGGAATAGAATAAAAAAACAGGGACAATAGGGCACCTGCCTAACCATTGACCTGAAGTCCTGTAGTCTGAACTCAGATTACTATTGGATATTATGAAATTGTATATAAAATATTATGTATAAAAAAGACTATAAGTAAAACTAAAATTTGATATGCAGTGTTTTTAGTAGTTGGTGTACGCATAAATGTTATGTGTATGCGCACCGAACGCTTGTGCAAATGTAAACCTAAAATAGTTTCAAGATAATTTTGGCACAGCCTCTCTTTGTTGGCTAATAAAGCTGTATTGACATGTGTTAATATAATACAAATATAAATGCAACCCATAAAGGTACATATTTAGTTAAGATTTATTTAGATACTTTCAAGTTTGAACTATATTGTTCTGTTTGTTGTTCCATTAAATAAAACATTAAGGAAGGTTTCACCAATGTCCATTAACTTGTGTATATATTTATGTGTAAGAGTGTGTGTGTGTAGGTGTTGGAATAATGTGTGTGTATGTAAATGAAAGTGTAGGTTGTTGAAGAAGAGGCCTACGTGGAAAGATTAGTAACCTCTTGTGTGCACATACATTTTCAAACGCCTGTGTGTGCGCACAGTTTAGAGGGAACATTGGTAATATGGCATGTGTTCAAAATGGCGGGTATACAATAAAAAAGTGATACCTTAAACTGTTAGTTGAATAAGATTGATGATTAAAATAGCTTTTGTGTAAATGGCCATAAATGGTATGGTCATATCTGTTAACATTTCTTATCTTAACAGGCGGATTCCTATGAACCTATGGGAGACCTACCTGTTTTGTGTCTTTTTATTTATATATGGGCCCTGTGATGTCTGATGTGCAATTCTACAATGCAACCTATATCACAAAGCCACAATAAAAAATGTGTAAAAACAACAAAGGTTTTATATACAGTGGATACATTTACAGATAATATCACAGTATCAAGATATAGAGTTGAGAACAGACATGGGGTGAAAATACACTAATATACTAAGACCAATACTATTACTATGTTGTGGGTGACTGACTGTTGTCTTTTATATGGTAGATATACCGGTATATATATACTATATTATATTTTTTTTTATTTATTTAATTTTTTTATGCTCAAAACAGAAGAGAAGTGCTTGTTTCCAAAGTTATTGTATCATTCCCTGTCAGGCAATATATTATAGACATGGTGATACTTACTTAATATATACTATATAATAATATATATTATTATATATATGTATTATATATGATAGTATATAATATAATATGTTTGGATACTGCTCGAACGCCCTCATATTTAAATGAATGCACAAGCAGGAGTCATTGTTAAAATGCAATTGTGTATTATACTGTATTTATATATATATATTATATATTATCACATATTATATATATATATATATATATATACATTTTTTTACAAGATAATCCTTGGAGTATTTGTAGTCAGCATACATGTACTGAGTAGCAAATGAACTTCACAAAAGAATGAAGAATAAGAAGGTGCATTCAAAACTAGTACTTGGCACATGTAAAAGGTAACATATTCCAAAGAGAAAGAAGTATACACAATGCTAGCTTCTATTTATATATAATTACTGGAGAGAGATAACCTGGATGTACATGCAGTAAGTTAAATACCTATACAATCTGGAAAATATGTTGAAACTGTAAAGGGATTATCTAAAAGATACAAGTAGAAACAAACTTTTTATGAAAATACTATTTTTTCTTCTGCAATCATTTAGACGATGTAATCACATTGGCCTGGAATATTTTATGCAATAATAATCAGCATTGAAAGAAAACATATGCAGATATAAACTACTATAGTTACTATATATAGTATGTATACAGTATTTACATATATATATATATATATATAAATATATATATATATATATACACTTACACACATTTATAAATTAAAATGCCGAATTCACGAAAGGAAATATAAAAAATGTCATACTGAGTATACTCTAAATGATGATAATAATATTTACCAATCATCTACATTTGCCCCCAAAAAGTTACCAGTAAGTACAGAAATTAATTTACTTATCTACTGAGTAAATTAATTTACTTATCTTTGCAACCCATTTTTTTTACATGATAACACATAAAGTTAGGGAGCTAAGGCCCAACATGTCTTGTATTTACTTTTTCAAGACAAACTACATCAGGCATTAATATAAAGTTAATGTATGAATGTTTTTAATGCAAATTTGCATTGTATAATCATTTAATTGCATGTCTTTTACGAGCTTGTATTCATTACATATATAAATGACTAGCATTAACTCAGGGAACAAATGATTCTCAAAACACACAACCAACCTCTCCAACAATAGCATTATTGAACTAGTTCACTTTTTGGTGACTGTTACACCCACATCACTATTAATGACCCAATGGACTTTGTCTGGGAAAGTCTTGATAATGCTAGAGGTGAAATGTAGGTCATTTATCAAAGCTCAGACTACAAGTCCAGGGCAAAATTGGGTACAAAAACATTGCATGGGATTTATGTCACCAGAAAATCTAAAGGATTTCGGCTGGAAAGAGTTTTATATTTTAATCAGTTATTGTTGAAATAGCTAAGGCTTTCAATGTGTTTGCATAAAAATACGATATGTTTAAATATATCTTTTTACTTTATTTCTTCAAAGGGTCCTGTTTTTATGAATAAGTAAACTGTTGATTTATAACCAAGTAAATACTTATTCAGTGATACGATCCGCTTACAATGTTTAATTTCTCAGCAAAAAAGAAAGCTAATGGAAATTAACTATATGTCGTTAAGTGGAAATCTGCAATTTTTTTATTCAAAACTATTCAAGTTAGTTTGCAATTATTTTCTTGAACATTTGACATGAGCCACATACATCAGAACAAACATGCAGTAGCCTTTGTTTCCGCATAATATTCATATAACAAGGTATGCTGTGTAATATTTATATATATTTTTTATTTTTTATTTATGCTCAGCCATATAGAAGAAACAGGCAAAAGGGTTTCTTTAAAAGGCCATTTTACTTTTATTATTAAATAAAATGTATATTCATATTTCTTATGAGAAACCAGTAAAAATAAAGTTGATAATGTTCCTAAAGCTAGACCTTTTGCACATTGATTCATATATAATTTTAAAGGAAAAAACAGTAAAATACATAAATGTAGAAGTATTTATTGTTGTTAATATAATTTATTAATGTGCGAACATTAGCATAAATGGTAATTACTGTCAGAATACAATTTCTAGTATTTACCATTTATATTAGGTGGTTGTAGGTGTCTTATGAGAAATGTTCAATTCAATTTTTTTTCAAAATACCTACATTTTAGTTGTGGATATTTCAGCAGACACTTGGGTATTTACTTATGTTTTGTAAAATTGAGTAATGCTTTAGTTAGTAATATTATTTTTTATATATAAATAAAAGTCCAAAAGTATGGACTGAAACATTGATTATGCTTCATGTGAATTAAACATTTTTTCTTCACATTAAAAATCGGAATGTGCCGGGCACTCCTATTTTTATATTATATCCTATTTTTATGGTAAGCAACCAGGTGTTGCAAGATTTAAGTGCTGGGGCCTTTTTGTGACTATATACATATATATATATATATAATATATATATATATATTATATATATATATATTGCACCTGGGTCAAATCACAGGACTGATTTAAAGCTGGTTCGACCAAACAGTAACATCAAAAAAATATATTTCCTAACTGCATTGCTTTGAATTATGTTTGGCTATGACCAATATACTCTTGAAAACAAATACAAATACTAGGCTTTCTTATGATGACAATAATGAAATCTGCATTAAATAGTTAATTGCCGCAGATTGCAGAACATGCAGTGCAAATTAACAGAAAACTGAACGACAGATACTGAAAGCGTAAAAAAGAAATTAGCTCAATTGATTTGATAGAAACGGCACTATTAAGTTGTGCTATTTATTTTCAAAATGCAAAAGGATTACAAGAAACTGTTTACTAGTCTGTAGTTGTATAAAATGAAATGTCAAATTAAATGATTTTACAATAAGCTCACTGTTTTTAGCAAATTCTTTGGAAAATATGGGATTTTTTTAAAAACATATGCTAAAATATGAATTATATTAATTAAATATCTATACGCATATGTGAATCAGTAGAAACTAACCGAATGTAGGGAAATCAGATTCGAATTATGACATGGGAGCATGACAATTGTCAGAAAAAGACAGATAATATGATTTACAGATAATGACGGCCACAGAATACAATTGAAGGGTATAAAAGACGTCAATACCAATATTTCTCATAAATGTGCATAAAATGTTATGAAATGAATGCAAAATGCATTGTACTTTTATTCTGTTGTTCATTTCTGTTGTGACAAAATGTAACATTATTTGTATTTTTCTTGTTTCTTTCAATGAGATACATTGTGACAAAAAAACATTATTTGTAAAAGAATGTTTCATGTCTTAGGGCTTTTTCTTAATATTTGAATACAGAACTAGCATTATTACAAAGATAAAATGACGCTGATAACATTGTATCTGTAAATTAATAATTAGCATCTATTCAGCAACTGCTACAGACAGAAAAACATCCATGGATTGGAGCAGAGGATACAGAAGAAGGTGGAAGAAGAGAAGAGGACAATCAAACTCTCAAAGAAATACACCAAAAAAAAGATTGTCTGCTAAAAGTCTCTCCAGACCACAAATGCAGGTGAAGAGAGTAAAGAAGTGAGAAATGTACCTTCGCATATCTGCTTCCCAGCCTCCTTCTTATTTATTTTACCAGAGCACAGCAGAAAATCATGTGTGCTATGAACAACGAGGTTTAAAATACAAGAATTCTATGCATTTTGGACATTGAAAGAATGTATTTCACACTGTGTTTTCAGTTGTACTACAGAAGGGAGTCACATGACAGTGACCCCCAACTGAGTGATCACAATAGGAATGCCCCAATAAGCCGCAAAACTAAGTAGTGAGCAAAACCAACTCAGATGGGAGATTAGGAGAAAGAGACAACAGATGTAGTAAGAGTGCTCTAAGGTGTTTAAAGTTGAGGAAGTACTTCTTTCTTTAGGCACATAAATACACATGATCACATCATTATATGATGAGTTTATCTATTTTTTTACTTTTTTATTTGATTTTTAAAACATTTTGTTATATGAAAAAGATGCCTGGATTATAAGGAATGAAGAGTTAGAAGCACTATACGCATTTGATACAAACTTATGCCAGAATGAGCAGATACCCTTTTGGGGGATTTATCTCCAATCCATTTCTCTCATGCGTTTATCACTTCCTGCTCATCTTTTTTTACTCCCTGCTCCCTGACATTAATAGTGCCTTTCTCGCTCATTCTTTTACCTCCTTCATTCTGGTTATCTTTCACAGCATGCTGCTGTTTCATGAATTATCCCACCCTGTCATTTTCTTCGTCTTTCAATTTTATTTATTTTATTTCTTACTAACTAAATGTTTTAACCCCTTCTGCCTTTCATATTTTAACTTATGTCTGTCACATATTTACCCCCTTTTTTCTCTCTTGTTCACGTGTGCTTTTAACTACTGTTGTCTTGTATGTTAAATCCACTCCTCCTCTCTTACAACCCTTTTTTCTAACACTAAAGTTGTACCCCATTAAAAGTAGTGACTAGGTCCTTGGTGAGGCCATGGCATATGCAGTTTATATTGTGTATTAAAACACCTTTGGGAATGCATATTTAGTTGCAATCCAGGCTTCTTTTTCTTGGATTTTGTGGAACTTTGGTGGCAGTGCAGCAACTAGAGATTGTGTATTTATCCATTTGAACCTACGGCTCCCTAGCCAAATATTGACAATCTCTCCAAAGGCTTATATATCTTATATATATGTTTATATGGACAGGTCATCAGCTCTGGTAATATACAAGCTAAAATGTGAGGTGTGTGCCAGCACAGAACTTCAGGATGGCATTGCATATCTTTTTGCTACCCAAAAGTTATAGTGGGTTCACTAAAGGGAAGATGCTTTGCTATTCTTTTGCACTTTTTTGGTAGCTTAGGGCTTTAAGTAAAATCCGATTTGTCTGGTGGTCTTAATTGCTACAAATATTCCGGTTGGATCTTCCTGTCCTGCATTCCTCCTGGTATCCCAGTACATACACACAGAGTCAGATAGTGAGGTTGCAGACAGCAAATTTCAGGAGGGGATTATCAGTATTAAGTTAGGGAGGCACACATAATATCAGTAATGTAGGGCTGCAACAACGAATCGATAAAATCGATTAGTTGAATCGATATTTATCGATTTATAAAATGAGCTTTTTCAGAGCAAATGCTATGAAAAACTTAACTCCTTTTATAATCCGACCTCAAGTAGAGATAGGATTATAACACTAGAATCCAGATACCCCGCAGAGCTGCAGGAGACCTGGATTATCCTCTGTCAGCCAGTGAGGGTCTGTGCAAAACGCGCAGACATCCTCCGCTTCACCCCTCCACTTCCGCTTCTCCCCTCTACTTCCGCTGGGGCTTCTCTATTACTGAATGCCGGCGTCACATGACTTTCCGGACCGACGTACCGTCATGGAAGCCCCAACGGAAGTGGAGGGGAGAAGCGGAGGCTGTCTGCGCGCATCACACAGACCCCCACCAGCTGCCGGAGAGGGTCCAGGTCCCCTGAAGCGGATTTGGATTTTAGTGCGCGATGTGCGCAACCTCCACTACTTCTCTTCACTTCCACTTCTACCTGCCCCACCAGGGGTTAATATATCAACAGAAGAAAAACGGGACAAATAAGCACCACTGGGTAAGCTAAGCCTGGAGTATTATCTTTATTTTTATGCTTATTTGCCCTGTTTCTTCTGTTGATATATTAACCCCTGGTGGGGCAGGTAGACTTTTTTAGGGATCTATTAATTATGTGCATTCTTTAATTTGTGTTTTTTATTTTTTGATTGCTGTAATATTTGATTGTTTGCATTGTCCATATATTTATATATATATATACTGTATTGTGTATTATCTATATTTATTAAAGCATATATTTTTATACCTACTTTAAGCGCTGTCAGTTTTTTCTCATATCAGGGAGGGTGTAAGGCATATCAGGGGGGCACAGTTGACATAAAGAGGCACAGTGGCATTACGGGGGTATCAGGCATATCAGGGGCAGAGTGCATATCGGGGGTAGGCATATCAGGGGCACAGTGGCATCTCAGTGGCATATAGGGGTAAAAGAGATATCAGGGGGCATTGTGGCATATAGGGGGTATAAGGCATATTGGGGCACAGTGGCAGATAGGGGGCTATAAGGCATATCGGGGGGCACAGTGACATATTGTGGGCTATTAGGCATATCGGGGTAAAAGGCATATCAGGGGACAGTGGCATATAGGATGTTTAAGGGATATCAGGGTGGCGGAGAGGCATATAGGAGGGTATAAGGCATTTCTGGGGGCAGAGTGCCAAGCTGGGGGTTAGATTTGCATAACTGGGGGCAGGTTGGCAAATAAAAGAAAATATAAAGAGGCATTTTTCTCAATCATAGTTTTTATTAAATATGAAAAAATAGTTTACATTAAAATTGCTTTAATTATTATGTCAGTAAAATAAGAAGGCGGATAGAGAAATGCCATTGTGATAAAGAGAAAAAAGTGTTAATGACACATCTTAATGTAAATTATACGTTTTTATTTTAAATAAATGAAAAATTTGCATATTGTTTTTTGTATCCGATTAATCGATTAAATAATCAGCACACTAATCGAAAATAATTGTTAGTTGCAGCCCTACAGTACTGTTACATTATTGAATTATTAATTTTTTTTGCAAGTATGCTTTTAGCACATAATTAATATTTTGCCCACAAAAGACTGAATTCGATATGTCTCATTTAACTGAGCCTTGTAAAATCAAAGAATTGTAAACAAAATATGGATTTGTCTTATTCGTAAGGAAAACCTGGAATGTTGATATATGCAAGAGATGAGTTGGGCCTGGGCAATATGTAATAATTTAGGATTATTTAATGATTTATATAGCGCCATCATATTCCACAGCACCGTACAATGGCTAAGCAGGACATAACAAGTAGTGCATAATATTATAATTTGGAATTAACAGAAACAAAATGTAAGTAGAGACTTGTATAAATATACAGTATCTCACAAAAGTGAGTACACCCCTCACATTTTTGTAAATATTTTATTGTATCTTTTTATGTGACAACACTGAAGAAATGACGCTCTGCTACAATGTAAAGTAGTGAGTGTACAGCCTGTATAACTGTAAATATATAAGTGTAAATGTTTCTGTTCCCTTAACAATAAATCAACACACAGCCATTAATCGCTTAACCTTGGCAACAAAGATACCGATATTTCAAGATGCTGAGAGTTCTGTAAACCTATACAAATCAAGAAATATTCAGGATATGTGTGAGTGACTTAAAAAAATATGAATGCATTTATATTGCTCATTCAATCAGACCAATCAAGTAAGCAGTTTCTGATCTAAAACAACATCAAGTGCACAATTGCTTAACAAAGAGCACTGATTTTGCTTTTTCTTACTAATTTAGAAGAAAAACCAGAAGCTGTCACTAGAGGGTGCTGTTTCCATAATAAATTAATATACTTATATTGAGCTATAATTCAAAAAGTAGATATTTTTGTGAGTTATGCATACCCAGTGAATTATTTTGTTTTTTGAATGATTAGTGCAAATGTGTTCTGCTAAAATTAACAGTTTTGTTTGCCGTTATTTGGAATAGATTTTACCAATCACTATAAAACAACTTCTAGGGGCAAAGTTACCCTCACCAGTGACTTCTTAGCTGGTCAACTGGGTAGTCGCTGTGAAATAGATCATGCCAGACAAATTGTGCATACTTCCTTCTATAAATTAAAATCAAAAGTAGTTATGATGGTTTGTTAGCTTACTTTTACATAACCGATTTCAGGACTTTTGAGTATATAAAATAATGTTTGAACTTGTTGGATGTCACTTGGAGCTTGGAGGACATGGATGAGCTGAAATGCATCAGGCCGGGAAAAGCCTGGTCATCAAGATAGTGTATACATTTCCCATTATGTAAACGACACTGAAGAAAAATAAGTCACCCTTAACCCCTTCAATCCCAGGGGGTTTTGGTACCTCAAAGCCCGGAGCAATTTTGCCATTTTTGCAGTATGTCGGTTTAGAATTATTCTCCTCTCCTGTGAATAGTGTACCCATGTAAACTATATATAGTTTTTTCAAGGAGAGATAGAGCTTTCTTTTGATACCATAGTTGGATGATTATCTGAAAATTTAGAATGAGAAATTTAGTAAAATTTAGAAAAAAAATCCTCAAAAAATTAGGTAAAGTGATGGAAAATCCCCTCCAAGTTTATTAATTCAGGTGTCCTGATTTCAGAAACACCTCATTTATATAGATTTTCCATACTTTCCCAGCACCAGGGAGCATACTATAAGGTGTGCATTTTTTGTATAATTTTTATGCCTAAGGCTTAACGGGTTTGGGGGTTGTGAACGGGGGCAGGAGGGTTATACTG
>VKOC01000006.1:22898695-22913811 GCA_009364415.1 Spea multiplicata
GACATGGTTGATGGGGTGTTAAGGGTTAATTTTAGGGGCAGTCATGGTTGATGGGGTGTTTAGGGTTAATTTAATGGTAAGGGTTAATTTAATGAATTTAATAAAGTTAGCTTAAGGTGCAGTTGCAGGTAAAGGGGAATGTAAATCCTGGGGGCAGTGATTATTAATGTATTTATTTATAACAGTATGGTGACATTCTCTGAATGATTAGAATGCCAATGAAGGCAGAGAGTCGTTCAAAGATCCGGATCTTACAATGATCCGGATCTTACAATGATCCGGATCTTACAGTGATCCGGATCACTGTAAGATTCGGATCCCTGTAAGATCCGAATCTTTGAACGACTCTCTGCCTTCATTGACATCACTGGAGGCAGGGGGGAGGATTCATGATGAAAGGGGCGGGGCCAATTGTTAGTGTGCCTGCACGGAGTTACTGGAAAACAGTGACTTCGTGAAGGCACACTGAGTGATCCGAAGATTCGGATCATGAATCGGATCATTTCAGTGAACGAATCGAAATGATCCGATTCATTTTAATGATCCGAACTTCCCATCACTATTCCGACCTAGACCCGTACGAGGGTCGCACCAGGCCCCCTCCCAGCTGCAACCCCTGTAGTTACGCCAGTGTATCAAACAATTGCAAACACAGCACAGGTTTAACAAAACAAAATGTTAAATATATGTGTGGCAAAAAAAACCTTTTTTTTAATCCTATGGATTGTATTTCTCACTTTTAAGCATACATATTCAGCACTCACATAAATATATTTTTTTGGTTTTAACACCATAAAACAAATGTGTATGTCCAGAATTATATAATTAACCACTAGGAAATGTTCATTGATGTGATTCATATATGTGTGCGTATGTTTGCTAGTATGTATTAGTGTTTGCATAAATTTGTGTATGTGTGAGTGTGCTATTGTGTAAATGTATGTACATAAGTGTGTATGTATGTGTATCAGTGTGACTGATAGCATGACTGTGTGTGCTAGTGTGTATTTGTGTTTGTACTTGTGGGTACAGCTCTCCAGTTTGTTGGTCCAACAAAATCCAGCCCTCCACACTGACTAAGTTGGACAGCACTGCTCTAGATGACTGCAGGGAACGACAAACATTTCCTTAATCAGCACTGGGCAGATGTGTAGATTGAAAAAATGTGGATTTGTGCAGAAGAAGAAATGTATGTACGACAGTAACCCAAAACATGGAGGATTGAATGAGCAATAAGTGAATTAACCCTTCAGTTCTTTAAGGACAGATGAGGGACATGAGACAGAAGTCCAATAACTAACAAAAAGTCAGGCATCAATGCAAAAATGTGCCCCAACATGCATTAAAAATGGGAAAAATGTTTTGGGGAATAGACAGTCCTTTTAAGGAGGACATTTTGAATGTCTAAATGTGGTCATAACTGGCTGCCAGGCCTTTCCCTGTCCACTCCTAATTTAGCAAACTGGATAATTATTATATAGGATAGAGATACATTTTGATATCTCAGTTATTGTTTATAATCCATGTTTTATCTCTTCATGATTCTTTTTTCAGCTGTTTTACTGACAGTGTGTTGCATGAGGCGGAAAAAGAAGGCATCTAACCCAGAGAACAATTTGAGCTACTGGAATAATGCAATCACCATGGACTACTTTAACAAGCATGCAGTGGAGTTACCCCGAGAGATTCAGTCACTGGAAACCTCAGAGGTAATTAAGCTTTATTAATTAGCAATGTTAAGATGCATATTTATAGTATAAAGTACTTTCTATGTGGTCTGCAGTCTTCATTGAGATCATTTTACTAATGGAAATTCATCAGAAAGCTCACTTTAATATTATAAAATCTGAAGTTTCTAGATAATACGGACATAAAGTAGACCAATGCAATTCCAAAGGTAGGTGAAGCGCATGCATTTTTCTTGAAAGCTCATAATCCTTATTGATGTCTCCTACATGTATTCTTTATCAATCAAATGCATACCTGGGAACTTCATTGCTCCGTCTGTGGACAGTCCACTGACATCAGTAGGCAGTGCCTGTGACTTTGTTGGGCAGTTCTGCTGACATTGCCGAACACCGCTGTTTAAGGGGGAAATGGGTGGGGAGTGGGGCGTGTCAGAACGCGGCTACGGCGACCTGGAGTTTTCTGGTGGAGACCTGGAGAAGCAACGCATCGTGCAGACGTCCACCGGCTGCCAGAGAGAAGGATCCAGGTCCCCTGCAGCGCTGCAAGGGATCTGGATCCTAGTTAGACCTCTATTTGAGGTCTGATTATAACACGACCTTGAATATAAGACGAGGGGTATTTTTCTGAGCATTTGCTCTGAAAAAAACCTCATGTTATATTTGAGCAAATACAGTATATGAGTACTTTAATTTTGAAGAAACGAAATATATAAGGGTACTTACCTGGCCTGATCTGAAGTAGCAGCCCTTCAATAGTTCTTCTCCTCCATGGTCCGTTTCTTGCCACAGTCTGGGTGCTTAAAGAAAGGGAAGTTCTCTCCATGAAAGCTCTCCCCACCGGCAGCATTTGTAGAGCTAGCTAAATCTGACTGGAGATAATTATTGCTCATGAATGGACATGTGTTGAAAATATCTAGGGGATGGGTAAAGGGGTAAAAGCATATCAGAAGATTCTGTAGATTCCCCCTATGCATCCTACAAACGGATACCATAAAAATTTAATAGAGACAAGCAGCTATCATATGCATTAAAGTGCATATTTTAGTGGGAGTGTACCTTTAATGTAAAATGGCATCCTATCTAACGACATAGAATAAAATAACAGTATATCCATATAGTGTCAGATTGTATGGGTTTAGCATTTGTCTCATGATCCTCTTAGCTCAGTTGTTACTGTGGCCACCATGGCATTCAGGAAAAGCATAAGATTCATAAAATGCTGGCAATGACAGCTCTCTTCGCGAAAGATGTGGGCATTAAGAATTAAGGACACGAAAATAAGAATGTGATCTGTATTCCTCACTGGATACCAGCAGGGTTAGGATACAGATCCCCTGCACCGCTGCAGGGTACCTGTTTCCTACTCTCCGATACGCTGAGACAGTCTCCCCTGCCAGCACTTTTTTGGGGAAGTGCCGGTACGGGAGATTGTCTACGCGCATCGAGCAGATGTTTACCGGCTGCAGCGATGCGCATAAACAACCTCCGCTACCGGCACGTCTGCTCGATGTGCTTTAACAATATCCCTTGCCAGGACTTCCCACGAGTGCCGGCAAGAGAGATTGTTAAAGCACATTGTGCAGACGTGTCGGCAGCTCGCATCACTACGGCAGGTGGTGAACATCTGCGCAATGCGCTTTAACAATCTCCCTTGCTGGCACTTTCCACGGCGGAAGTGCAGGCACTTTCCACGGCGGCACTGGAAGTTGTCTACGCGTATTGCGCAGATGTCCCCCACCAGCCCCACTAGACACCCGGGAGGGGGGCATATCTAGGGGGCAGAGTGGCAGCTTATCTCGGGGGGAGGGGACAGAATGGCAGCATTACTCGGGGGGGGGACAGAGTGGCAGCATAATCTCGGGGGAGGGCAAAATGGCAGCATATCTCGGGGGACGAGTGGAGCATATCTTCAGGGGGTGGGCAGAGTGGCCAGCATATCTCAGGGGGTGGGCAGAGTGGCAGCATATCTCGGGGGGCAGAGTGGCAGCATATCTATTCCACTAAATTGTTTTTTTTCTAAGAATCTAAATTTTTCTTTAAAAAGCACCTAACTTTTAGGTTGCTGTACATAATCGGGTGCGGCCTATAATCGAGCCAATACAGTAAATAATATTTATATTTCTTCCAAAGAGATAAAATACATATGGGTTTGTACTGTTTTTCTAGAACATATTGTTTAGGAAATTTCAAGGACACAGCTGTTTTCAGCAACTTAAGCAACAAATTAAACAAATAACAATTACAGTTAAATATGTGCTTATTGTTATTTTTTTAGTTTTATCCTTTCTGTTTTAACATCATTGGAGGTAGTGAGCAAAGTAAACGGGTTAAAAAAGGGAATACGTATTAACAATTGCAACTGGTCAGGTGTTTTCAAAGGTTCATTTGTAGCACGATATTTATAAAGACAAGAGTAGAGCAATTTTGGAGAAATGCTTTATGGTTTGATCGATTAAATCAATTGTTCCTTTTATCAGTTCTGCAATAATTTTTACCAACGTAACTAATCTAACACACAAAGTTTGTCTAATCAAACTATTGCGGGTCAAATTTGTTACAGTACTTTATGAAGTTTCTTCCACATTTTACTACCTAAATATTCAATGTTTTACTAACTATCAATAACAGGCATAATACTTAAAAGTATTATTTTGTGAGTCCTGCACCTGATGTTTAGAAGAACCACAGCTAGTCACATCTATGGGGGCAGAACTTGCTGCATTTCTGGAAGCTGTAATCGACTCAACCAACCAAGTAAATTTGCAGATCGCTCTCAAAGGTTAACCCTAAGCACACACTAACCTCTGGGTTAGGTGAATAGACTTCATGGGACTTCTATAAAGAACACAAAGTATGTCCTAACTCCACCATTTACTATTTACATTGTGAAGCCAGCATCCAAACATGATGCATTCACATCAAGAACACAACCGTTTTCGTGATTTGATTCTCTTCTGTATTTAAAATGTTGACATGTCTGCTCTTTCTCCAAGGATCATCTCTCTGAACCTCGTTCCCCAGCCAATGGAGATTATAGAAGCAGCGGAATGGTTCTTGTCAATCCCTTTTGTCAAGAGACACTCTTTTCTGGACATGAGCAAGTTTCCGAGATATGACTGTTTCTGCAACAGAATTTGCTAAGAATCGCATTTTACATTTGCCCTGAAACTTTAAACAGTATTTACCAAAACTGTCGGTTTAGATGTGGAAGCTGAATTTAGGAAAAAAAATTACGCAGCCCTGTGGCGCACCTTAGCCGTCATAAAATAGTTAATACATTTTTGCAAATGATTTGTTTGTTTCTTTTGACATGATTTTATATCCCAATCATAAATATCCTACTCGCAGATCTAAGTAAATACTGTGTGTTCATATATATATATATATATATATTATATATATATATATATATATATATATACACGCTATATATAATATACATAATGCTTTGTGTAATCCCTTTTTCCCCTTCAAAACAAATGTTTTCAGCTTGTTTTCCTATGAATTGTCGCCTTTTTACAATTGTGGTAAAACTTTACAGGATAAAATGTGGCTTTATAAATAAAGTTATTTATATGTAAAAAGTTTTTGTTTTATTGCTCACGCAAATCGCGATAATGTCTTAAGTTAATGTTTTTGCCCAAATGTATACAAATAAATATGGCTCCTGCTGTGATGTGTTTTACAGTTGAAATTGCATCCCAACATTCCTATAAGCAAGTGTGTAGGTTGTTTAAAGTAATTTTGAGATGAGTAATTATCAGTGATAAGAAAAAAATATACCATTTCTGTATATACCATTACCTTTTATATATAAAGCGCCAACAAATTACGCAGCGCTGTACAATTTAATTGGGGACGTTAACACATACATAATAAATATACATTAATACATGCAGACACACACTTAAACAAACCATGGCAGCAGGAAGACCACATGCACAAGAGGTGACACAAATCAATTAGTAGCCAACCCGGCGGACATGGCCAATGCCTTTGCAAATTATTATTCTAAATTGTATAACCTCAAAGATGACCTCTCTACTACTCAACCCATTCCGCAAAAAAATCCAACAATACCTCAATTCAATTAATCTCCCTACTCTATCGGCCAACATTCAAAGAGCAGTTGATCTACCCATTAGTGTGCAAGAAGTAGACATAGGGATTAAAACCATGAAAAAACACACAGCACCGGGACCAGATGGCCTACCAACAATTCACTACCAAAAATCTAGTCATATTCTTAAACCACACCTTACCTGCTTTTTTAATCATATATGTCAAAAGGCACCATTCCCACAGAAGATTTAGCAGCGCACATCGTAACACAGGCAAACCACCAGACATATGTCGAAATTTTAGACCCATTTCATTACTAAATTGTGATATTAAATTATATGGAAAAATATTAGCTAATAGAATTACTGCCATCCCTTCTACACTCAGATCAGGTGGGGTTTGTGCAAGGTTGACAACCCTCAGACAATACCTTGTAAATCTTTAAAATCCCCAACAATAATGATCTCATTCGACGCAGAAAAGGCCTTTGACAGATTACATTGGTCATTTCTGTCATTGGTTCTAGACAAATTTCAATTCCCATCCAATCTCAAAAAATCAATAATGGCTTTATATTCTAATCCCACAGCGTGTGTTTCACTAACAGGCTTCCTGTCCCAACCCTTTTCAATCACAAACGGAACCTGACAGGGGTGCCCCCTCTCACCTCTCCTTTATGTCTTAGCATTAGAGCCTCTAGCAGAGAAAATTAGAGCTGACCAAATTATAAAAGGTTTCCCTAATGGGAAAGAGAGTCCCATAAAATTAGAATTGTTCGCGGATGACGTCCTAGCAGTCCTGTCAAATCCGACAACATCACTACCGGCATTTCTCGAGTCATTCCGCCAACACTCGGAACATTCATATGACAAATTGAATATCACGAAAAACACAGGCACTTATGTTACATGTCCCTCAAAAGGCAAAAGACACCCTTATGAACAATTTCCAATTCGAATGGCGTAAAGACCACATAGTCTACTTGGGCATTAAGTTAACCAAATCTATAGATACATTATGCTCCTCCAACTACGACTTAATATGGTCTCAAGTTAGACAAAACATAGAGAAGTGGAGAAAATATGAGATATGGTTAGGTAGGATAAACTCCATCAAGATGATGGTATTACCTAAATTCATATATCTCATGAGAACAATACCATTAAGTCCACCGAGAAATTTAATTCACTCAGTACAAATCGTATGTAACAATTTTACCAAAATAAAGGGGAAAAGTAGAGTTGCTTGAAACACTCTGTACACAGCCACAACAAAGGGAGGTTTGGGGGTACCACACTTCGAACCATATGCCAAACCATGTGTGATGGCTCAAACAATAGTTTTACACTCCAACAAAAACAGGCCACAATGGGCCACACAGGAGGATCAGGAGCTAGGCAAAATTACAAGAATGCAATAAAACCTGGGTTAGAGAATATGTTACCAACCACTAAATATACATTAAAGATTTGGGACTGGTATGCCAAATTCTCACCCTGGTTTACTTCTATATCTAGATCCACTCCTAGTACTAGAACATCTAATTCCCAACCTATCACTAATACACTGGGCAGAAAAAGGAATTCAGGTAATCCAAGATGTAATGGATAAATCAGGGGTTCTTCCATTCAACAATTCAACAACAATTCCTCCAAATACGCCATTGCCTAAATACAGCTCCATTTTTATTACTAGCTCACAAGGAGGATGACAAATTTGTGTCCTTATTCTTAGAAGCAAAGCCCAAACCGGGCCTAATTTCAGTCTTTTTAAAAAAAAGCCCTGGAAAATAAGATTAAGGGCCAAATTAGTCACAGGGTAGAATGGAAGAGAGAGTTGGGTTTGACGTTTCCACAAGATGAGTGGATAAAAACATATAATTCGATGAAAGGGGTCTCCTTTTGCTTAAATCATCTGGAACTCCAGAAGAAAATTAATTGTAGGTGGTACTTAACACCAGCAAGACTGGCTCACATAGTACCGGGGGCCTCCCCTCCATGTTGGAGGGAGTGTAATGAGAAGGGCAAAATGTTGCATGTTTGGTGGTCCTGTCCCAAGCTCCATCCATTGTGGGGAGAATATATCCAAAAGCTTGAAACAATAACTTCAACAAGTCTCCCACCAGAGTTTGCACTATTACATTTTTTCCAGACAATATAGCCAAGAAACCATAAAATTCTGATAATCCACGGCCTTCTAGCTCTCAATATAGTGATAGCCCGACACTGGAAAGATCCACTCGCACACCCATTATCCATCCTGTATGTAGCAAGTTGACATATGCACCCAGACCCCCTCAAAAAAATCCAGGGAGGCTTAAGGTCAAAGTATGATATTGGATGTTGATGTACTTTATCATGTTTATACTTACCTCTGAAAACTCAATAAAATCTCTTGCAGACACAGCAGGAGTTGAGAACCTTGGCCGTGAGCGTGCCATCTAGCCTTATGGAACTTTATACAAAGTTCCTTGCAGCTCATGAGTTTAGAATCTAAGGGGGTAGTATGGGTAATTGAAACAAAAGGATGGGTGAAAAGAGGGAATAGTTGCTCTCTTGTAGCAGTAATTAAGGCAAAGTGATTTCAGGATGCAAAAGAAGACATATAAATAAAATAAAAAAGGGTTAGTGCTTGGTTTCACATGGTGGTTTGGATGTTTCAGGAAAGCTATCAGAGGGGAAAGATAGAGATGAACAAGAAAAGGTAGTTTTAAGGTTACAAAAGCGGCAGGGTTATGGTTATAGGAAGGAAAGGAGGGAGAAAGGAAGGGAGGAAAGGAGGGAGGGAAGGAGGAAAGGAGGGAGGGAAGGGGGGATCAAGATAAAGGAATGTACTTTCCCAAGGTAAACAACATTTAGCAAAAAAAAGAAACAATGTCCCCAAAATACATATTTGGTACATATACAGGAAGATACATGCATGATAATACAAAATATGAATTAGTAAACTTGATTGCAGATCTTAGTAGGAGTTATGTATATAAGAAAAGTGGTATAAAGTTTGAAATGTGGTCTCTAACACCATATGGCAAGTACAGGGAATGATCAGGTTAATTAGGCCTCGAACATGTCAACCACCATAACAGCTGCAAACTGGTGTAAAGTTTGAAATGTGGTTTCTAACACCATATGGCAAGTATGGGGAATGAACAGGTTAATTAGGCCTCGAACATGTCAACCGACATACCAGCTGCAAACTAGGGCTGTCGCAGTCATGTGGGATGCAGTATCAAGTTCTCAATATTCAAAACATATTTTTTCATAAGTGTATGCAGTTATATGCAAATAAGAAATATATTACTTTGGCATTTGTCCAATTAAATGAGATGATGCTTCAAGGGCTCCAGGAGAAAGTGACAGAAACAGTAAGTACCTTATATCTATATATAGACAAAATCACAAAATACACAAGAAACAAACCAACCAAACCAAACATTGAATGATTTTTTATAGGTTTTAAAGTTTAACTGGGATGTACAGAAAAATGATTTGGATACATAGCTTCATAAGTGGTCTTATATGCATAGCAGCCAATGGAATGGTCGAAGCAGTATGGTGATCCGAACTCTTTTCAAGCTTAGTCCAAGAATTTAGAAATGAAAAATCTATAGTGGCTTACTTCCTTTTCAATTCTAACTGTTTCATTAAAAATCCTACACATTACATTTTGCAAGTTCTCTCTATTTGACACCTAGCAGTGCAAATCTTTGGACTCCCCACACAGAGGAACATGTGGCTTTTTAAATAGAACAGGTGGATCTATCACACACTTGAGCTAGTGATTGATCCATCATGACTCAAGACAGCCAATCACTGTGTTGAAGTCCTATAATTTAGTGAATGTAATTTATAAACAATTATGCATTAGATACCGTAAAATCTTGGGCACAATTTATGCCCTTTTCAAGAACCTTGAAAAGGGGGGGTGGATTACACTTAAACTGCTGCCTGCATCTGGTCTCTTGCTCCTTCACTCTGAGTCAGAGCACTAAGGGAATGCTGATGGAGAGGGCTTTGCAGGTGGCAACGTTCACCGATAGCTACTGGACCACAAGGAGATAACCTCCTAAATGTAGATTTGTTTTTGATGCATGTAAGTGTGTACATATGTGAGTGTGAGTATATGGAAATGTGTATATGTGAATGTACCTGTGAAGCTGAAGTTATGGGTGTGTATTATCTTGTGGTGGTATCAACTACATGTATAAATTTACTAATGTATGTATCCTTGAACTGAACACTACCTACACGGGTGGCTTGATGGATGTTCTGCATAAATTATATTTTACTTCCAGTATGTAAGAAGAGTAGGTTAACTATGACACCTCAAGTTGTGTAGACTTAAGTTGACATGATGTTTAACACTTCATTAGAGTAATAATCTACAGAGCCTACAGTTTCAGAAGTTACAGGTACACGATATTGACAAACTTACTGGGACACCTGACATTACACCAAGAGGGACTTTTATGACATTGCATTTTAAATACATAGACATTAATATCTAGTTGCCCCCCCCCTTTTGCAGCTATAAAAGCTTCCACTCTTCTTTAAACACTTTCCACAGTGTTTCTGAGTGTTTCTGTGCAGATATTTGGCAATTCATCTAGTACAGTATTTCTGAGGTCAGGCACTGATGTTGGACAACTAGGCCTCGCTCACAATCACTGTTCTAGTTCATCCCAAAGGTGTTTGATGGGGTTAAAGTCAGGGCTCTGTGCAGGCCAGGCAAGTTCTTCAACTCGAGCTTTATGGACCTTGCTTTGTGGACTGGGGAACAGTCATCTTGCAACAGAAAAGGGCCTTTCCCAAACTGTTCTCACAAAGATGTAAAAAATGTCTTGGTATGCTGAATCATTAAGAACGGCCCCATACCATTATCCCACCAAGCTTTACAGTTGGCTCAATGCAGTCAGACACTTACACTAACATGCTGCCATACGTGTACACACACGCACTAACGTACTCTGACATTATCACACATATCCAGACATTTACACTAGCACACACCCCAGCACTCAAATTAATGTGCCCAGACACTCACACATCCAGACACTAATAAACTAGACATACTAACTCACAAGCACACAGACACTAACACAAGTCACTAAACACTAACACACATGTATAAACACTCATACACATCCAGACAGTCACACTAGCACAACTAGACATTAAACAGTAACACACGCACCCCCAGGTACACACACTCACAATAACATATATGCACATAGACACTGACATTAACATAACCATATACACATAAACTAACATACCAAGAAGCACACATACAAAGGCTACAAACATACCTAGACACATACACACGCAAACATACCCAGACACACGTACTCAAGCAGAAAGACAAATACAGACAAATACAGGAAGACACACAAACCCAGACAGACACACACACACTTTAATTACCTGTCTTTAGCTTGCCTTCCATGCAGCTTGCTGCCATGCTACCCTTGCGGGGTCATGCAATGTTACGCAATGCATCCCAACCTCGCTCAACATTGCCTCCTTCTCAGGACTTACCTCTTTATCCCTATTTGTAAATTATCATGCCAGCTTTCTTGAAGGGACAATTGCCTAGTTGCCCCCCTGGATCTGCACATCATTAGTAATCTTTATTTGTACTTGAAGGTTTAAAATGATCTGAGTGTACTATCTCATTCCATAATCTTGGATATGTACAGATTTTACACTGTGTATAAAAAGCACACATAGTATCACAGCCATGCTAAATTTAAAGATGTGATATATAATCATTACACGCAGTTCACATACTGGTAAGTGTGATTAGTACTCGTGGTCCCTTTTGATAAATTCCAAAAAACATTATATACAATAGAATTGTCCTGTAAGAAACTGCTGATGTAGTAAATACCAGAAAACAATGAAACTGAATTCTTCATGATAATCAGTACAAACACAATGTTCCAGAAGCGCACATGACAAGCCTCAGTCCTAAAAATGCAATAACAAGAAAAAACAAACAACCCAACGTTGAGAAGGGAATCCAGTGTGGTTGAGAGTAGGGACAGTGTGGTGGGTTTCAACTGCAGCAATGCCTTTACCAAGGCGTAGATCTTCTATATTGGGGCAACAGCCCCCTTTGTCTACTGCAGAGTGTTCTGGGGTTACCAATCGTAGGGTAAGCGTTGGCAGTGCCAGTAACTTCCCAAGGCCTCCTGGAGTGTATGTAGGCAGTGTCCCAACTGGAGGTGTCAGTAGTCTTGGCACCAGAGTGTCCAGACGAGCATTGGGAATCAGTAGTGTTTTCATGCAGGGATTGCGTAGCTGTGGTCCCCCTGTTCCAGTAGCCCAGGGATTGGAGAGAGGAAGAGCTCCCACATTTGAGTCTCTCAATGGCTGCCTGGTGGAGTACATAGAGAAAGTGAGAGCTTTGGAACAGGTCAACCGAGAGCTGGAGGAGCACATCAGGGTATACTTGGACAGGAAGTCTTCGACTGTAAGCAGCTGGGGGTCTCTCAGGGAGAACTGGGAGAACATCTACCATCAAGTAAGTGTTAACAGATATTTAACATTACTATACCAACATAATATTTACTGTCTGCTGGTATTGTCAGATGTTGGGCCCAAATGGAAAATATTGCTACATTAAGCTTGAAATTATATATATAAGAAACATTTGAAATTCTTGAGCTCGCTAGTTATTTTAATATGTATGATTTCACTGTTTAATTCTATAAGAATAGTTACATCCACTGGTGTAAAAAGAGAATATAGGTATTGTAAAGATTGCACAGTGACAAATATATAAGAACTAACCCTAACATTAAGGGTAATGTAACACCTTGGGTAATTGTCACCGCTCTGACAGAGCCCTTAACCTCTTTAGAGCATATCACCCTAAATTTTCAGAAATTCAGATTTATATTAAATTTTAAGATTAACTTTTCAAAATCTGAAACACTAAACATAATCTTACTGTAAACAATAGTCACAGAAGCCAAAAAATAGCCTCCCATTTAAATAGTGAAAAATGCTTAACCTATTTAGGAGTAAGGATCACTCTGGACGTATCTCAACTTTTAGATACTAATTTCTATGAAATATTGAAGAAAACAATATGAGTATTATGCTTAATCCTTGGAGCAAACTTACACTTACTAAAAAATCATACACTTTACCCCACTCATGTGATATCTCAAATTCATAAACTTCTCGTTACTGATCAAATCAACTGTGTTATTATATTAGGTTATGGGAAATAGAGTTGGGAACCACAAAACCTGATAAACAGTGGGACAAAATTATTCTGCTCAATCATAAAAGCTCCATTTCCAGAAAACTTCAAGAGTCCTCATACAAAGTTATATCATGCTGGTATAGAGGTCTGATGGAGTTACATCATTTTTGACAGCGGAGATTACATCCACATATGGTGGAACTGTGAGTTTATTAAGCCATTTTGGTCAAAAGTGATCGTGCTGATCTAACATCTGGACAATCTAAGGTGGACAATCTAAGGTGGAAACTAAGGTGGAATTTATGGAAGATCTACGTCAGACCTCTTGAGACAGAGAATATGAACATGGCATAAAATGGGCTGAATTCATTTAATCTGATTATTTTCAAGAAATACTTGCATAATTCTTACTCACACACACAAGGCATGATTTGTTTTTCTTAGAACATTCAGGAACATGTACTGTTATCGGATATATTTGATATACCTCAAATGTCCCACAGACACCTTCTTTAGCTTAACACAATGTCACAGTAGTGCTGATGTTTTGATGAGATATGCCCTCTTACATTTACAGGTTCACTATCAAAGGCCCTCCCTAACACCTTATAGTTAAACTAGAAAAAGACAGCGCTAAGAAAACATTATAGTTTACACAATCGTGTGAACTTCTTTTTGTTGATTCCTTTCTTTTTGTCTTTTAATTTTTTTCTGTTTTATCTATTGATGCACTCACCGCATATCATATAATTTTTATTATTATTATTATTTATTGTTTTATATAGCGCCATCAAATTCCGTAGCGTGTACAATGGGTGGAAGGACATAACAAGTAGTATATAACATAACAATTTGACTTACAGAGACAACAAGTAATGATGGCCCTGCTCACGAGCTTACAATCTAGAGCGATTTAGGGTGTAATACACAATAGGTAAAAGTGCAGTTGTTAGGGATAGGCCAGCCACACTAGTGAAAGTATTGCAGGAGAGGGACTAGGAAAGGTGAGCTAAAGGAATATGGTGGGGCGTTAATGTGCTATGTTGTAAGCATCCTTATAGAAGTGGGTCTTGAGGGATTTTTTGAACCAATAAAGGCAGGGGGAAAGACGGATAGGCCGGGGGAGGGCATTCCAGAGGATAGAGCCAGCCCTTGAGAAATCTTGCAAGCTTGCATGAGAGCTAGAGAGTATAGAAGGAGATCATTGGATGAGCGAAGAGACCGGTGAGGAGTGTATTTAGAGAGACGGTTGCATGGGAGACCAGCTAAGACAGAATTACAATAATCAAGGCGGGAGATAATAATGGCATGGACAAGAGCCTTAGTGGCATGCTGTGTTAGGAAGGGACGGATGCGGGCGATGGGACGGCAGTTTTTAGAGACAGACTGAAAGGTCGGAGTCAAGGGTGACACCAAGGTCAGCAGGCATGAGGAGATAGGGACTGTTAACATTGAGGGAAACTGATGGGGCAAATCTTAGCATTGGAGAGAGGGAAGATGAGAAGTTCCGTTTTGGAGAGATTGAATTCAGGAAACGTGCAGACATCCAGGTAGTGAAAGGCGAGACAATTGGTTACACAATCTAAGACAGCGGGAGAGAGATCAGCAGAGCATAGATAGATCTGGGTGTCATCAGTATACAGGTGGTATTGAAAGCCAAATGATGAGATTCGTTGCCAATTGTGGAAGTGTAAAGAGAGAACAGAAGGGGTTCTAGGACTAAGCCTTAGTGTACCCCGACTCAGAGGGGGAGGGGAAGTGTTACTGGAGACAGAGACGCTGAAAGTACGATCAGAGGGGTAGGAAGTGAACCAGGAGAGAACAGTGTCCCGGAGACCAAGAGCATGAAGAGTTTGAAGGAGAAGAGGGTGGTCCACAGTATCAAAAGCCGTAGTGGCCTTTGGATTTAGCAGTGTCAATTGTAACATTAGTAAGGGCGGTCTCAGTAAAGTGTCAAGGGCGAAAAACAGATTGAAGAGGGTCAAGTAGGGAGTTGGAATCAAGAAACTTAGTTAATTGGGTATAAACAATTATTTCAAGAAGCTTAAAGGTGAGAGGAAGTAGAGAGATGGGACGGTAGTTGGACAGATTAGTCTGGTCAAGGGAGGGCCTTTTCAAGATTGGAGTACCGTATTTGCTCGATTATAAGAC
>VKOC01000006.1:22919026-22938477 GCA_009364415.1 Spea multiplicata
ACATATATACCATTCCACACATATATACTAATCCACACACATACCAAACCACACATATATACCAATCCACATATATACCAATCCACATATATACCAAACCACACATATATACCAATCCACATATATACACCAATCCACACATATATACTCATCCACACACATCCACTCTCACTTAATGCTTTCCTACCTTTCCTTTCTTCTTTCAGCTTCTTTTCCTCTTCTTCAGTTCTTCTGTCTTCTCTCTCTTCTTCCGGGTCAGAGGGCACGGACAGCGGTGGGCGCAGCTTCAGTGCTGTGCGCCGGGATCTGACAACAGACCCCGGTGCACAGCAGCTGTTGCCGTGCGGATCACAAGGGAGCGGTACCGGAGGTCTGTTAAAGACCTCCGTTACCGCTCCCTTGCGAGCCTGCTCCTCCAGCGGCGGACATTACTGTCCGTCTCTGGAGGGGTGCCGGGTGCCGCCAGTTGGGCGCCGCCGCGGCGTCTGGACCCCGCGCGCGGCGCCCCCTGGAGTGTTGCCCTGTGCGGTCGCACAGGTCGCACACCCCAAAGGCCGGCCCTGATTACAAGTGTCACCAGTGTTCAAAATGACAAAGATCTATATGATATGTCAGATGGTTTTATTGCAGAAAAAAACTGTTTGATTTTTCTCCCATTATATCCTATGGGCATTCACTCAATTCTGTCATTCACCTGCTATTCCCTAGAAAACCGCTACAATCTCATATAACCTGAGTTTTAGAACCTATAACTGTACTAGGGGAGTATACATGACAAAAATCTATCTATTTCTCTTAAAATTTGGTTTGATTTTTCTCCCATTATATCCTATGGGCATTCCCTCAACACTGTCATTCAAATGTCATAATTCACACCCATAATTCCACCTAATCTGACACTTAGATCATGTGTCTGTAACAGGGGATTACGTGTTCCAAAGATCTACATCATATGTCTGATGGTTTTCTCTGCAAAACAAGTTTAATTTGTCTCCCATTATATCCTATGGGCATTCACTCAATACTGTCATTCACCTGTAATTCCACAGAAAACAGCTATAATCCCACATAGTATGAGTTTTAGATCCTGTGTGTGAACCACAGATCTATATGATATTTCAGAGGGTTTTGTCTGAAAAACAAGTTTAATTTTTCTCCCATTATATCCTATGGGCATTCACTCGATACTGTCATTCACCTGTCATTCCATAGAACACAGCTATAATTCCACTTTATATGAGGTTTAGAACCTATAACTGTACTAGGGGAGTATACATGACAAAGATCTATCTATCAGGTTTGATGTTTCTCCCATTATATCCTATGGGGATTCACTCAATACTGTCATTCACCTGTCATTCCATAGAAAACAGCTGTAATCCCACATAGTATGAGTTTTAGATCCTGTGTGTGTACTAGGGGAGTATGTGTACCAAAGATCTCTATGATATTTCAGATGGTTTTGTCTGAAAAACAGGTTTAATTTTTCTCCCATTATATCCTAGGGGCATTCACTCGATACTGTCATTCAGTTGTCATTCCATAGAAAGAAGCTATAATCCCATATAATATGAGTTTTAGATCATGTGTGTGTACTAGGGGAGTATGTGTACCAAAGATCTACATGATATGTCAGAGGGTTTTCTCTAAAAAAACACGTTTAATTTTTCTTCTATTATATCCTATGGACATTCACTCAAAAGTGTCATACACCTGTCATTCCATAGAAAACAGCTATAATCCCACATAATATGAGTTTTAGATCATGTGTGTGTGTACTAGGGGAGTATCTGTACTAGGGCTGCAACTAACGATTATTTTCATAATCGATTAGTTGGCCAATTATTTTTTCTATTAATCGATTAATCGGATAAAAAAATGTAAATTTTTCATTTATTTAAAATTATTTAATAAAGTAACATAGGATGTAAAAAACAAACAGAAAAATAAAAAAACTTTGTTAAAAATGCATTTCTGCCCCCCAGTTATGCACATCTGAGCCCAGGCTTCCCACACTGCCCTCCCCACATATGCCTTATATGCCCTATATGCCTTATACCCCCAGATATGTCAATCCCCATCCTCCCCAGATATGCCGTATACCCCCTGATATGCCATAGGGCACTCATAGATTTGCAGACTCGTTCACAGACACAATACTTTAAATAAGTACAGGGTTAATCTTCACTGCCCCCATGATTTACATTCCCCTTAGTTTACCCCCCTTTACCTCTAACTGCACCTTAAGATAACTTTATTAAATTAATCCTCTGTCCTCAGCATTAAATTAATCCTGAAGAGAAGACCCCATTAACCACCACTGCCCCTAAATTAACCCTAAACACCCCATTAACTATAACTGCCCCTAAGTTAACCCTAAACACCCCATTAACTATAACTAAACACCCCATTAACTATAACTGCCCGTAAATTAACCCCAACCTCCCCTAACTTTCAGCAGCCCAAATATTAATTTTATACTCACAGATAGATGAGTGTCACAGCCATGGCGATGCTAAGGAAATAGGCGGAGTCAATCAGCATTTGGCTCCGCCCCTTCCTCCCTCCCTGCAGTCACTGCCGATTGGCCCCACCCCATTCTTTCTCCAGCAGTGATTGCAGGGAGGGACTGGAAGAAGGAAGTGGGTGGGCCAATCGGCAGTGACTGCAGGGAGGAACTGGAAGTAGGAACTGCTTCTCTGAGTCACTGAAACGGATTATATAATGAGGGGTATTTTTCAGAGCATTTGCTCTGAAAAAACCCTCATTTTATAATCAATAAAAATCGATTCAACTAATCGATAATGAAATTCGTTGCCAACAAATTTCATTATCGATTATTATCGATTAGTTGTTGCAGCCCTAATCTGTACCAAAGATCTATATGATATATCAGAGGGTTTTGTCTGAAAACAGGTTTCATTTTTCTCCCGTTATATCCTATGGGCATTCACTCAATACTGTCATTCACCTGTTATTCCATAGAACACAGCTATAGTGCTACATAATCTGAGTTTTAGATCATGTGTCTGTACTAGGGGAGTATATGTGCCAAAGATCTTATGATATTTCAGAGGGTTTTGTCTACAAAAAAAACAAGTTTGATTTTTCTCCCATTATATCCAATGGGCATTCACTCAAAACTGTCATTCACCTGTCATTCCATAGAAAACAGCTATAATCCCACAAAATATGAGTTTTAGATCATGTGTGTGTACTAGGGGAGTATGTGTGCCAAAGATCTATATGATATTTCAGAGGGGTTTGTCTGAAAATCAGGTGTCATTTTTCTCCCATTATATCCTATGGGCATTCACTCAATACTGTCATTCACCTGTCATTCCATATAACACAGCCATAATTCCACTTAATATGAGGATTAGAACATATAACTGTACTAGGGAAGTATACATGACAAAGATCTATATGATATTTCAGAAGGTTTTATCTGAAAAACAAGTTTGATTTTTCTCCCATTATATCCTATGGGCATTCACTCAAAACCGTCATTCACCTGTCATTCCATAGAAAACAGCCATAAGTCTATGGGCATCCCTCCCCATTATAGTCTATGGGCATTGCATTTTGTCATTCGTTTTAGTATGTGCCTCTCCCAGGCTTAACACTCACCTATGACTCATGAGGACTCATTGACACATAAAAAAGGTCCATGTGGACATCTCTATGTGTAGTGGCAAAGCTTTACTACTTTTAGTACTTTACTTTAGTAGTATATATAGTTATAATTAGCAGCTAGCTTGACATGTTAACTAAGGTAAGCAGCGCATCTCGCCACATAATATAATGGTCAAGATTCAAAAAAGGTGAGGGCAGCTGGGAGGTCACAGTGAGTGACTGCCTGCATTTTAGTAGCAGTCAAGCAGCCAGTTGATGTCACCACAGATCAGCCAGCAAGCTGCCACTTTTTTTTACATTTATAGAGTTCGCAATCCCTTAGGAAATAATTACCCATAAGTTTGTGCGTTATGTTTTATTTATTTAGGACCAAAAATTTACGTAGCGCTTCAAGGGGTATGATAACACTAGAACTGGCAGACTAAGACAAATTGATAAATAAGGTGGAAAGAGCCCGGCTCGCAAGCTGCATCGCCACAAGACCCAGAGCTAGCGAGCCACGCTCCGCTAAGTCAGCCAGCTCCTTTATCCCATATTATCCCGCACTGACTTGCTTTCCACATTAGGGTGAAATCATTAATAATCATAAATAATACAAACAGCTCACAGCTATTTATGTAATAATGTATTTGAATAATGTTATTTACACAGATTCCTTAAATTGTAAACAAATCCCATGTTTATGCACACATTATTGGAAGGGCTGTAGAACTCTATGGTAAGCTCACACTCACGCCATAGAAAACAGGGACATTAGGATAGGAGGGACAGAGGTTCGAATCCCAAGAGCGACTCTGATTTAACAGCGACAATATACATTGCAATCCTCCAAGCCGGACATGTGCTCCGGTCAGCCCCTCTATAACTCGTTCCCCCGTGCCCTCCTACGACGTTATGTCGAAGGAAGTGACGATTTTAACGTCATTTCCCCCGGCTGCCAGGAAAGGGGAAGCAAAAATATTAAGTGGTACAGATGAGAGGAATTTGGCGCCAATCTTTTCTGTTAGTTTAAAACCAAACCACAACAATAAACAAAAAAAAACAGCGTAAATAAAAATAAAGAACTCCGAGCTCGGCTGCAGCTGTGGATGAAGCGACACGAAAATCTATTTAAAGGCGGGAAGTTCGAGTGATTCGCAGGTACATTATTAAAGCTGTATGTAGATTGGTGTAACGCGAGCGCCATGACGTCACATGTTTGACAGGAGTCTAGTGACAACGAAGTAAATGTTTTTGTTTTAAAATGTGTTTATTGATGCTAGATACACATGTGAGAAGAATAGTGGCGTTTATACAAGTGGTCTTTACTGCAGTTAATATTGTTTTAATTCGGAGCTAAGTTCTCTCTAGGCTTTATCAGTTTTAATAAAATCAGTAACTATTAAACATCCGAAATAAGATATATGAAGATATCTCCGCTAGAACTTTGTTGTTATATAACAAAGAAATTGTTGCTTAACTTTGGTTCAGTGGGTTTCATTAAAAAAAAATACTATATAGTCCTATATAGATTACATTTTTCTGTAGAAGGAATGTAATTCATACATTGAAATACAGTATATTTGAAGATAGTATCTGTTGTATGTTTCACCATATTTCCCAAAATTATCCTTTTTTATATACGTTTAGAATGGCTAAAGATAGTGATCCTTTCTTTGTGAAATTTGTCAAGTCGCCCGAAAGCACAGGTTTCTTCACTGATGCACATAAGGTAAGACAATTACGCTCTCTGCAGAATATATGCTCACTATTATATGATTACTTGCGTAGCGTTAAGATGTTCAGTGTCCTCAAGTGAAAACACAAAGAACTCGTCATTCTTAAAGTACTTTAGCATTACAGAAAGTTATTGTCCGCTTTGTGCTATGTAATAAAAAATGCTCGCACAGCTCTTTAAAAAATGGATAATGCCTGATACTGACTCACAGGACCTCTCTTCTCTTCAGAACCTCTTGGGGGCTTAAGCTCATCACTTTTAGTTGGGTAACACTGATGTAAGTGAGCTTGTGAAAAAAAAATTTTAGCGTCCAAGTGAAAACAAGAACTCATTCTTAAAGCGCTTTATCGTTACAGAAAGTTATTTGTCCGCTTTGTGTTATGTAATAACATTGCTTGCACAGCTGTTTCCAAAGTGAATGTGCTACCTGATGCTGACTCGCAAGGGACCTGTCTTCCCTGCAGAACCTTTTGGGAGCTTAAGCTCATCACTTTTAGTTGGATAACACTGATTTAAATTACTTTGTAACTAAACTTTATGAACCACGGTGTAGATCAATTCTTGTATGTTAACAGGAATATTTAATTTGTTGCTATGGTGATTTTATTACAGTTTGTGTTATTAACTTGGTTGTTACGTATGATTTAAACATACGAAACATTACAATTCGTATGATTTAAATATACGAAAGCTTAAAAAGTGATTCTGGTGGTCGTAGCAACCAGCGAAATGTTCCAGCTGTTGAGGAAATCATGCGACTAACCACCGTACTTAGGAAGTGTAGTTGTGACACCTAGAAGGGAATGTCTGATCATGAAATCAGGTATTCCTAGAATGATGGTGAACCGACGCTCAAGGAGAGCACTGATCAGCTGGCAGGAAGGTAGTGATGCTGGATTCTTTGACAGGAAAGTCCAGGCTGACCATAGCACATTTAGGCTTCTTGCCACAAATTTTAACAATGCACAAATACATCCAAAAGGGGACGCAACAGGTTAATCCTGCCGCAGTTTTTGCTTATATGATCAAGGGATGGTAATGCTCTTTTTTTTTGCCTGCTCACGAATCTATGAAGCAGTGAGATTCACAGATTCTACCTTTTAGTGAAGAAAACAGTGAGTAGCACAATGAAAACTCTGTATGGCAGTATAATGGGATTGAATATTTTTATTTAATTATTTTATTTATAATAACTTTACCTAACTCTGTTCTAACCTATATTGTGAAGTCCTGGGAACAATAAATATGCTAAATTTAGAGCTAGAAGTTGCAGTAAAGTTTCTTATAAATAATGTTTTGTACACATGTATATCTGACATCTACTCTCTAAATAGCCTAAAATGGAAAAAAATGTGTTAGCAGTCTACATGTAATGCTTTTGTACTCTTATTTTCTTTTTAATGCTGTATCACTCTTGTCAAAGGGACATTCTTGTGTCCCATGCTGCCCAGTCAACAAGAGAATGCACATTAGAGTACTTTGTTCTTGCCTATGTTATATTTTAACTATGTAAATTTGTCTTTTATCATTTCAGGCTATTAAGGAATTTCAGTCTGATGAATACCTCCAAATTATTGAGGAAACGGAAGCACTTGGCTTAAAAGAAAAAGACAAATCTCTCTACATATGTGATCCATTTAGTGGGGCAGCCTTTAACCATCTGAAAAAGGTTTGCCCCTTCACATAGGACATGTATTACAAATCATATATATAAAACAGGCAGAAACCAAAATGCTGTTTCATTTTTCTCATAAAGATGTTTAAAATAAAATGATCTTGGGTATAATGATAGCCGTGTGGTGGAATTGAATTGGCGGACGCCAGTGTCTCACATCAAATATATATGTGAAGTTTAGAAAAGCATAATGTTGTTCTTTGATTCCATTTTGGATGCACTACTGGGCATGATAAAAGTTGACTTGTTTACATAATGCTAAAAAAAACAAACAAATGGTAATGTATGAGGAGCGGGACAACATATTTTTTCAAGTTTACATTTTTGGGTAGTTATACGCATGCATGCATGCAAATAAATAAAGTTATTTGACTTTGCAGCTTGGCTGTCGTATTGTGGGGCCACAGGTTGTCATATTCTGTATGAAGCATCAAAGATGTGTTCCCAGAGCAGAATACCCTGTCTACAATATGGCGATGGCTGATGTGACTATTTCATGCACCAGTCTCGATAAAGAATGCAGGGTAAGTTTTGGATAAAGGTAAGCAACATAATGAGTTTTGTACTAATACTACACATTCATAACAGGGAACAAAGTGATGAGCAGCCAACAAAGTATCCTAATCAAATGAACAATTCCATAGTCAAGCAGAGTTGTAATGCTACATAGAGAAAACCCATTAAATGTTGAAGAATATGCTTAATTCAAGCAGCATTTTATCCAATAATTGGCACTGTGTACACATAGACAAATAAAGTTGCTGAAAAGTTGAATCATTGAAATGCTGTTTTTATATTTTCTTTTTAGTGAAATATGAATTGTTCACAGTGATCATTCTGTAAATATATTTTTTAATGGCATCATTTCAAAATCAGTTCAAAAAACATACCCTTAAGGCCTAAAATGATTTATTATTACTTATTGGAGCTGAATACTCACGCTATCAACTTTGATTTCTGTTCTCAAAAAAACCTAACCTACAAGTTTCTTATGTTAGGAAGAAGTTCATCATTATGTACAGATGATGGGAGGCTGTGTGTATAGAGATCTCAATGTTGCAGTCACTCACCTGATTGCTGGTGAAGTGGGCAGCAAGAAATACCTAGTTGCAGCAAGTCTGAAGAAACCAATTCTCCTCCCTTCATGGATAAAAGCATTATGGGAGAAATCAAGCCAGAGGTGATTATCAATGAACTATAGAATGCTTAAACGTGGTAGTGCTTTGTTTTTCTTTAGATTATTATACAGAAAATCTACATCGTTCTATTTCATTTAGTGCTAAAATGTTTGTTTTTGTTACTGCTTAAAAGGATAATTAGCTACTCAGATGTTAGCATGGAGGACTATTTGTGCCCAATTTTCCGTGGCTGCACCATATGTGTGACTGGTTTAAGCAGCCTGGACAGGAAGGAGGTCCAGCGTCTAACAGCTCTTCATGGCGGCCAATACACTGGGCAGCTCAAGATGAATGAGTCTACCCACCTTATCGTGCATGAGGCTAAAGGTACGTAAATAGCTAGTCTTAGAGCATTTTTCAATCTCTCTAAACATTTCACAAATTATAGCTTGACATTATAAGAATTAGATTGTAGCTACACATACATAGATACAAAGATACATACACAAATCAGGTTCAGTACTATTATTAGAGGTTAGATTCTAGAATGGGTAGATCAGGTTTAGGAAAACTCTTAGCTAGGATATAATTCAATAGTCTAGAGAATCATTGAGGGAATTTAAGACTTGAATAGGACCTTTCTAAAACCATGAATGGGTTAGGGGTTTAATCTTGTGTAAAATGACCTGTAGGGAAGCACAGCCTTTCAAAGATTTTAATTACTATTAAGCATTCAACTGTATACCATAGCAGTCTTTAGCCTAGTAGCTGTTTCTAATTTCAGATCTGTTGTTATGTATTATTAATAAAGCACCAGCAAAATCTGTTACGCTATTACAAGGAGAGAATACAAATGTAACACGTACAACCTTTTAAGGTGCCTGAGAAGAGGCACTTCTCTTCAATCTGTTAAGGCCTGAGTTTTTGATCCGAGTAAGACACTTATGTTGGAAAGTGGAAATGTAGGCTGAATTTCAATAAATAATGTATTTTTAACAAAGTAGCCAGTCTGTAACTTTCGTTACCAAACGGATAAGAATGTGTTTTGTTTTCAAATGCAATACAGTGCTGTGAAAAAGTATTAGCCAAAATAGAACAGGATGGGGCAATTTGTCACATTCAAATGTTTCAGATCATCCAACTAATTTTAAAATAAGACAAAGCCAACGTGAGTAAATACGAAATGTAGGTTTTGGGTTTTTTTACCCTTTGTTACAATGACTGTTTTAACATTTCTGTGGTGCTCATGTTTAGCTGTAATTGTTTCTTATTTACTGTACACAAGTCAGGTACAGTTTTTTCAGGACAAGAAGGGCTTTTCTTAGATACCATTATTGTGATCATTTATAACATTTATAATAAAAACTGCTAAACAGGGGCATCCAACGTGGGGGCCAAATGGGGACAGCCTGACTTCGAGGTGCCCTTGAGATTTCCCAGTGGGTCGGCAGACCATCATTCAAAGCGGCCGCATGACGGCTGCTTTGAACTTTGCGTCCGGGCGGCCGCTTTCAAAGCAGCCGTCATGCGGCTGTAACTTCTGTAAGGCCGCCCAGTGACAGCAGTGCCTCAGCTCTTAGCCCCGCCCCTTGAAGGTCACATCTTAAAAGGGGCGGGACAAACAGAAGAGTTCCTCCTGAAAGCGAGAGGGTCGTCACGTCGGAGGACAGCAGGGGAAAAAAACACAAAAATGTAAGTATTCAAAAAAAAAATGCTAGGGGTTTTAGGAAAGTGGAGGACCCATATTCAAGGGGGGATTCCCTTGGGACAAAATTTAAATACAATGCGCGCAGACAACCTCCACTTCTGAGTGCCGAAGTGGACGGCAGTAGCGGAGGATCTGGATCTTAGTTTTATAGCCCGACCTCTATTTGAGTTTGGGTTATAAGACGAGGGGTATTTTTCAGAGCATTTTCTCTGAAATAACCCTCATATTTTATTTGATAGAATAGATTCAACTAATCGATAATGAAATTCGTTGGCAACGATTTTCATTATAGATTATGGTCGATTTTATCGATTAGTTGTTGCAGCCCTACATTGATGCAAATTTTGGTAGGCAGGCCATTTGTGGGAAGGGTCACCACTGTTCCAAGTTTTCTCCATTTGTAGATTATGGCTCTCACTGTGGTTCACTAGAACCTTAGAAGTGGCTTTGTAACCCTTTCCAGACTGATAATGTAAATCGATTTGTTTCTCATCTGTTCTTAAATTTCCTTTGCTTGTGCAAAAGCCTCTTCACTTTGTAAGAGGTTCTATTCATCATAAATGTTTCAACATTTCTCTTCTGAATGCAGGTCAGAAGTATGAGTGTGCCAGGAAATGGAACGTACACTGTGTCTCCATTCAGTGGTTCTTTGACAGCATTGAGAAAGGGTTCTGCCAGGATGAGACCATCTACAAGATTGAGCCATCTTCTTTGGTAAAGACTATGCCAGATACATCCACTCCAACAAAGTTCATCAACAAAGCTGACAGTAGGTTAACTATACAGGAGTATGTTTTACAATTTCTATTAATTGTTAATGAAAGTTGTGTATCACAATCAGTGAGCCTTTGAGAACCGAAGACGAGAGAAGCAGATGGTGTTTAATTCATAAACTCCAAAAATATGTGCTGTGCAGCATGATTTATATTGGTAGTCTTTCTTGTCCTTTTTGATGCAATGATTACTACTGGGTAATTACAACATATACCTGTGTAATGAGCTTGGCTTTACTTCTATATTTATTATGTATATGTTGGACAGAGTCCTTATGCACACACCCATCATGAATCTTCTCTGTGCTGTCAATAAGTCAATACTGACAATCCTGTGCCTAGCGTTATCCGAAAGCTAAGGGTGCTACAACTTTGTATATTTCTCTGGGTCCTTATTGGTGTTAATCTGACCTAATGGATTCTTTTTAATGTTTAACAGATCGGGCTCTTTCAGATGTCAGCAACATTTCTAATATTAGTACAAGTTGCATTAATGAGTCGGCATTTAATTCTGTGATGAGCAGCAGACTGGATACACCAGCTGATACCCTGGAAAATCTGGATATCAGTTCCTTGCAAGCTCCTGAGGACCTGCTTGATGGCTGCCGGGTGGGTAACTGAGTTATTTGGTATCGCAAGCCACATGCTGCTAATCATTCAGTCATATTCTAAAGATATTCGATTACATTATTTCACCAAAGCTGAGGCTATGCCTGTCTCTTGTTTTTTTGCTAATATTTAATTATATAATGCAAATACTTGCTGACAAGTTAATGTGTGTTTATAATTGAATATGTATATTATACTATATGACCAAAAGTATGTGGTCACCCCTCCTAATTATTGGGTTTCACCCACAATCGTTGCTAACAGGTGTATAAAATCTCGCACATGGGCTTGTCCTCTCCATAGACAAACATTGGCAGTACAATGGGCCACATTGAAGAGCTCAGTGATTTTAAATGTGGCACTGTCATAGGACACCACCTTTGCCACTAGATCGTCTGCTGGCCACTGTAGGCGAAGTGTCTGTGGGTGTTGTGTAAAGCACACTCCACTGTGTAGCAATGAATCACACTTCACTAACTGGAAGTCTGGGTTTGGCGAATCCTACCCGTCGGAATGCATAGTGCCTACCTAACGTTTGATGGTGTAGGGATAGTGATCTGGGATTGTTTTTTTAGGCTTTGGGCCTAAACCCAGCTTGAACCAAATGGTTCCAGCTATTGGCATTAGACATTTAGATGCTTCTATGCTTCCAACATTTTGGCACCGGTTTGGGGGAGGCCCTTTCTTATTGTGTCCCTGTGCAGAAAGAAGACAAGGGATGTCGACTAAATGTCCATGGTGAGCAAGTGTCCACATTCTTTTGGCCATATAGTGTACGTGTATATTTTAAACATGGTATACATGTGATAGATGTGATTCATAGAAACTAGATTTTAAGCAGCATTTGTAAATATTTAATTTCCAGAATATTTTTGGGAATGCAACTACTGTCTCTTACATGAAATTGTATCAGTAGAATAGATGGTTTCATTTATGGTTATGAATGTCTGAACAGTGTGGCATAAATGTGACACATCATATATCCATGGCACTATTTCCCTCTTGTTTGAGCACTGTGGGTGTTCCAGGCTTGGCTAGTAAAAGTTTATAAATGTATTGCTTACCCTAGATCTATGTGTGCGGGTTTGGAGGGAGAAAATTGGACAAACTTCGCAAGCTCATTAACAGTGGTGGAGGAGTTCGATTTAATCAGCTTACAGGGGATGTTTCTCATGTAATTATTGGAGAAAATGATGAAGAACTCAAGCAATTTTTGAGCAAGACAGAACACAGGTTAGTATTGATTTTATATCCTGCTCATATTAGCATATCTTCCATAATGTCTTGATTTTACATGTTTTGGTTAACCAATTGATACAATAATGACTACATGTACCTTGGTGCTTTTTAGGTGCAGTTATTAAAGTACCACAACTTGTTAGCTCTAGAAACTACTTCAGATGCTGGAATTGTTGGTTCATTACCAAAAAAGCTAAAAACTCCACATTTCTTCCAATTTTTTATTTGTTTTGTAAACAATGATTATTTCTATACCCATATATATTTTTTTTTGAAACATACTTTTTGTAGACCATATGTGCTCACCTTGAAATGGTTGCTAGACAGCTTTGTTAAAGGAAGTTTGCAGCCAGAAGAAAATTATTTCCACTCAACCTACCAGCCAGCGGAGATTCAAGCCCCAGTACAATCTGTTTTCAATCCGTCTGCTCAGAAGACCAATCAGACCGTGACTGCCCAACAGTCTCTTAACTCTCGGAAACGACGGACAGATGACGATCTGCTTTCACAATACACAGAAAATGACTCTACTTTAAGTAAGAAATACACTTTAGCATGCTTTAATACATCCTTTTTATAAATATATCTTTTAAGTCATAAAATATAGTTACTAGTAACAATGCTTGAAATTTCCGTATTGCTTTATGCAAATATGATAGTTTATAATTTCAGTCCTCTGTTTTTCTACATTTTCTTTTTAATTTGCAAGGATACATTTTTACTTTCTATGGAAAAAAATGTGAAAATTTGTTGGCAAAATAATACAGTAGTAAGTGTGGGTTCGCTTTTTCTTTCTTTCTTAAACCCGTGTCACCTTTTTTTGTAGTTGAAGCTGGCAATCCTCGCACATTTACCTCCAATAGCCTGTCGCAGTTTAGTGCACAGGATGAGCTGCCATCCTGTGCCAGCCAGAGTGGCTTGGGTGATACTTCCACGATCATTGAAGGAGGATTATTCAGTAAGAAAAGATTCCTAGTCCTGGGATTTGTAGAAGAGGATGAGACTTGTATTATAGATATTATTAAAAAGAATGCTGGCAAAGTGCTTTCTCCCCACATGAGAGCTATTGCTGATTATGCTGTGGTGCCCTTGTTGGGTTGTGAGGTGGAGTCTACAGTTGGAGAAGTTGTGACCAATGCCTGGCTGGTAAGTGCTAAAATTCAGCTCAGTTTTCTACTGTTAAACATCAAATTGACGCAATAAAATTTACCAACTATTTTTACAAATGTATCCCTCTTACGTTTCTACCTACTGTTCTACATACTCTGTAAAATGCAGTGGTTATGCATCTCATATTCATGTTCTCTATTTTCTCTATTCTTAATTGTCTCTTTTATTCCAGGGTATGTGCATAGAACAGGAGAAGCTGCTTAACCCTCAGTCGAATACTCTTTTTACTCCAGTTCCTTTTCTGGAAGGCAGCATGCCCCTGAAGAACTGTGTTCTTTCTGTCAGTCAGTTTATAGGTGCTGAGAGAGATTCATTGGTTTACTTGGCCGGAATGCTTGGAGCTAAGTATGATATCGTTTTGTGTTATGTTAACTTGTTTTTATTTTTATTTTTCATGAAATTTTCAGATGTAGCTTATTAATGGTATGCTCCAGCTATGCTATAAAACAAAAAAAAGAAAATCGGAAATATATTACACTCTTTCTTGGCTTTGACAAGGTGACCACCCCACGTTAAGTATGCATTATTCAGGGCCACCACAACCTCTATTGTGGAGCTGACCCTTAATAACATGCACCAATATCAGAAACTTGAAGTGACAAGTAAGCCTTTTTCTAAAACAATATTCATGTAGTAAGACGCAGTGGCGGAACTACCGGGGTTGTGATCGGGCCCTGGAGTTCTGCCAGTCAGGGGGGCTCTTGGGTCCCCCTGACTGACAGGACTCCTCTGCTGCTGCTGCCGCTGCCTGCCTCAGCACTGCCCAGGCTGCAGTGTTGGGAGCGTGAGGCATCTGTCTCGGGTGCCGGCGCTTCACGCTGAGCGCTGGCATATGACATAATATGCCGGCGCTCAGCAGTGAAGCCGTGCGCACCGAGACAGAGGTTTCGCGCCCCCACCACAGGAGTGCACGGTAAGTGACCTACAAAGGGGGGTAGGGAGGGAGTAGGTAGATCGTGAGAAGGGGGAGAGGGTAGATTGTGAGAAGGGGGTTAGGAGGGAGAGGGTAGATAGTGAGAAGGGGTTAGGGAGGGAGAGGGTAGATAGTGAGAAGGGGGTAGATGGGTTGGTGGTGGCCCTTAACAGATTCTCTCACCGGGGCCCTGAGGTTTCTAGTTACGCCCCTGGTAAGACGTCTTGGGACCCACTGTTCTGTGTCTCTCCAGCTCACAATCGCAGTGAGAAGGGGAGAGACAGAAAACATAGGCAATCCTACTATCATCATTGTCATCTGATTGTATCCGTGCATGTGATTGGCTGTAACAGTGATTACACAACCTAGGAACTTTTTTTTTTTTACCACGTTCAATTAACTCAATGACTTAAGGAGTTAACATAACTTTCATTTGGTTACAATAAAATAGATTTCCCAACTACTCAGTTTACCAACCAGGGGAACACACAATGATCATTAATTTTACTATACACGATTGACCACCTGCCTAATATTGTGTAGGTCCCCTTTTTGCAGCCAAAACAGCCCTGACCCGTCGAGGCATAGACTCCACTACACCTCTGAAAATGTGGTGCGGAATCTGGCACCAAGATGTTAGCAGCAGATCCTGTATTGTAAGTTGTGAGGTGTTGGCTCTGTGGATGCGTCCTGGTGCCATCCACGTGTTCTAAAAGAGAACGTGATTCACCAGACCAAGCCACTTTCTTCCATTGCTCTGTGGTCCAGTTCTTGTACTCACGTGCCCATTGTAGGCCCACAAGAGCTGCCGTTTTGAAAATACCCTGACCCTCTAACCATCACTTGTCGACTTTGAGGATAAAATGTTCACTTGCTGCCTAATATATCCCACTCGCTGCCATGTGCCATAACAAGATTATCGGTGCTAGTCACTTCACCTGTCAGTGGTCATAATGCTGATGGGTGTATTTCATAAATTTAAAGAGGGAAGTGCCTGGCCATCCCCCAGAGAGATTAGAGGATTTTTCTCTTGCGATAAGAGATTATTTTTATGTGACTTCTGTGTTGTTTTTTTTGTTTGTTTTTTTGATCGGTTTGAACTAAAAAAAAAAAAAAAACTGCTATACATATGTAGCACTGCTCCGAAAAGCCTCTCCAAAAGGAAGAAATGCCCTAAATGCCCAATGTGCTTTCTATTTGCATAAAATTGGACTCCATAGTCCTTCAGGAATTTTTTTTTTTTTGTAGTTATTATAATTTTTTTATGTAATCTGTGTCAAGGAATGTGTTCAATTTTTAAATTGCAGAGTCCAAGAGTTTTTTGTGCGGAAAGCCAATCCAAAAAAGGATATGTTTGCCAGCACTCACCTAGTTCTTCGTGAACCTGAGGGCTCCAAGTATGAGGCTGCAAAAAAATGGAGTTTACCTGCAGTGTCTATGGCCTGGCTCTTGCAATGTGCCAAAACTGGCAAAAAAGCAGATGAAAGCCGGTATCTTATTGAGAACTATTGTGAAGGTGAGTGACTTTTTTTCATTTTCTTTCTGCACAAAATATTAACCAGTATGAATACAAGTGAAGTCATTAACATTTCTAAAACTTCTTGTTTTAAGACAAAGATGAGAGCTTTGTAAGTCAGATGGATAATCCTGAAGTAGCCAAACCTTCTGTAACCTCTCCAGACTGGTCAGCTGATCGACCAGAAGCCCTCACAAAAGGTGCTGTGACTCCTTTAGATATGAACCGTTTCCAGAGCAAAGCTTTCCAATCTGTCCTGTCCCGGCACAACAAAGTTACTACCCCTGCAGGAGAAAACAAAATTCCTCGGAGAGAGCCATCTCTGCATCTTGACACCCCTTCTAAGTTTCTTTCAAAGGACAAACTTTTCAAACCAACTTTTGATGTGAAGGTATATTTAACTAATAATATTTTTGCTTTCCAAAGATGAATCTGCCTAGCCAGATTTGGTGTCGATTCCTAAATCGACATTCTTCTTCTGGTTTGTTTTTTTTTTTGTTTTTGAGAAAGCATGTAACCTTGCTTTTGTGTGGTAGATGGTAGATCATTTAATCTTCCTTGTCTGTCCCACTCTCCCAATTTTTAATACATTCTTAATGTTTCTTGCTGCCCAGGAGAGAGAGGTTACAAGTTTAACTGCTTTTCCTGCTAACGCTTAAATGTTCTTCTTGCTTTCCCATTTGTTCAAGATACCTAGATTGAAAAGCAGTTATTACCTTGTTTGCTGAATTATTATTTAAAAAAAAAATAACATACGATACCACAGTATAATAACCAGGTTATCGTTATTCTTGCTGCCAAAACTCTAGTCAAGCAAGATAAATGTAAACATCGGTGCTAATCAAGACTATTGTAAAATAATATTGTAATACTACCTACCACCAGCTAAATATGAAAAACCATTAGACTCCAATGCAGGGCAAACATTTTATATTTTTTCTCAGAGTGAAAATATAAATATGGAGGAGGAGACATTTTTCCAATCTTATTTTTGTTCCACTTCCATATGTGACCAGCCCTTCATGTGCTTAACGTCATCTATGGGAGACAAATATTCCTCTGTTTAAATTATGTCTCTTAAGATATGACATAGAACAAAATGTTCAGTAGAAAGAAATTAAGCCTATTTTATAGGCAGATGAAACATGGTTATAAAATCATATAACACTGACCCATGGACAGAGAGTAAGTGATTTAATCTCCAGATTCCTTGTGTAATGAGTATCATTTCCTTTAGGATGCTCTTGCTGCTCTGGAAACACCTGGGAATTCTAATCAGAAGACACGGGGACAAAGCACTCCCTTGTCTGAAGTGATTGGCAGAAATTTGCAGTTAGCTCTTGCAAACAGCACCCGGCAAACAGCTGCTGCCACTGCAAGCCCACAATTAAAGGCAACAAAACAGGTAAAGCAGGTACTGCAGAATTGTGATCGTATTTTTAGTAGTAGTTTAGATATTGACGGTTTTCATAAATTGTGTTGCCAACATAATGTTGTTTCGCATATATATATATATATATATATATATATATTATACGTTTTGCAAGGGTTTTCTATCAACATTAGGCAATAGAACCTATTGTGTGTTTTAACTTAATTATATTGAATTTTCTCTGTAGACTGGTCCTTAATTGCCTTCGCGTTTTGATTGGTGTGTGTAATACTTTTAAAAGGACGCAATGGCTGTTTGCAATTTTTTATGATTAAGCCTTTTTAGTCTTAACATCTAAGATGTATTCCTTCCACTTGGTCTTAGAGTGCACTTGATGATTTTTTTTCTGAGATTAAATAAAGCTTGAATTTTGTGCATTACCGGATGAGTGTGTGCACTGCTTGTTTAAGAGAATTTTCTCATATTTGGATGGAACAGGGATCCGTAGCTGTAACACTTGACCTCCTGCTCCATGCATATTAATGAAGTTAAAATGGTGATGATCAAGGACCTGGCTGTTTGCTGTATTCCTTTTCTGGTTTACCAGCATATCGCATAACATGACAAATTGTATGATCTTTAAATTTTCTCTTGCTACTATCCCCGGTGGCACATAGGGAGACATAAGCAAAAACAACACTTAAATACCCCAGATCTCCCCTTAGTCTCTCACCCTCGGACGGATAGCTGAGAAACCTCGGTGGAGCCTTTCTTAGCAATTTAGTAGACTCTAAGAGGTGCTACTGTAGGTCAATGGGTCATTGTACCTGTCAAACTTCTGAGCTCTTGGGCAGGCTTGCTGTAGATAGGGAGACCGGATTGCTCTCTGGCTGGATGTCTTCGGTCCTTCTTGCCAGTCGTGGCTGATAGAGGCTGGAGCTGCCCCTAAGGTTGTGGCCATGCGTACTTATCACTCGGGAAGAATTTTCAAAAAGGAGTAATTTTCTAAAAAGTCTCTCCCCCTTTATTCTATATATTCAGGTCTCCGCCTTCAGCATGTTTTAAAGAGCATAAGGTAGCTAGTCTTTGGGTCTGGTGTTTCTGTCTAATCCTCCTGGATCTGTTTGTCCTTTTGTCCCAGATAATGTCTGCTCCATTTGAACTTCTTCACGATGTCATACTCTGTTTCCTTGAAGACGGTATTTTTGGTCGCTTTTACTTCCGCTCGTAGCGTAACTTAACTCAAGGCTCTTTCCAACTCCTAGCAATTTCTGAGGTTTCATAAAGATGGTCTTTCCCTGTGTCTGACACCTAGAATGTAGATCCAAGGGGGTTTCTTTTCATATGGTTCAAGATATTTATTTGCCCACCTTCTGCCCTAAACCGTTTAACAGTAAGGAAGAACATCTTGTTCTTTAGATGGCAAGAGATGCCTCTCTGCTTATTTATTTAGCAAGTTCTTGGAGAAGATCTTCTACCCTGTTCGTTTCATTCTCAGATGCCAGAGATGTCACTGCTTATAAGAGAGGCTTATGTACCTGCTGGTCTTGATGGTCCCCTTTCTCTGAAGACTCACTCTACACATTTCATTTTCACATCCTGGGCGGAATTAGCAAATGTTCTGCTTATTGCTATTTGTGAAGTTGCAGGACCTTTACCAGGTGTTACCAGTCACCCTCGTCTCACCCTAAATCCTTTGTATACCTCTCCTTCTGTGCTACCAGGGACAGCAAGGGAAACTGGGGATTGTATTTCCTTGCTTATCATCCATGAGCACATATATATATATTTGTTCCCACCAATAAAGTTTTTTTTTCTTTTTGCAATTGTCGGGCTTTAATTCACTGAGAGGTCTGGGGTATTTAAGTGCTTCCACCCTGCTTAGGAAGAGAATGAGCTATATCTCCAAATGTGCTACTGGATGATAAGCAAGGAAAAATAAAGGAATTGTTTTTCCTTACAGTCTGTTTCTTCCCTGTTTAATCAACACTGGCATATATATATA
>VKOC01000006.1:22971820-22982813 GCA_009364415.1 Spea multiplicata
TCTCTCTCTCTCTCTCTCTCTTCCTCTCTCCTTCTATTCTCTCTCTCTCATCTAGTTTGAAGCACAAGGAAATTACATCCTGTAGTTGAAAGCATATGTCAGACAGTCCATATAAAAGAATGTTTATGCCCATAACCAGTCCTCTTAACAGGGTTCTTTGGCACGCCTATACTGACCATAAATGATTGAGCAATGTTATAAAACTGGAAACACATAACTGGTCCTTGCCATCTTGGAGCTGCCAATTCATCACTGCTTTTAGGTGTTTGATGTTCCTTTCTGGTGACTTGTTCTAATCCTCGTATTTTTCACTGTAATAACCTCAGTTGGTTTTCTGACTTTTTAATCTCTTCTGTCTGATTTATCAACTGACAGTACATCTCAAAGACCCATGACAACATTTTTACTAATGGGCTAACTCACCATGGTCACAGGATTTGAACAATACTTCCCTCTTTCTAAAATCCTGACAATCATGACTTTCTTACTTTCACTTATTAATTTTGACATGTCCTTGCACTCGTCACTTTCCGCATTTAGCAATGTTAATCACTTTTCAACAGTCTCTGTGTAATTTACACAATTGCACTTCAAATTTCTCTGATACTAGATCAAATTGTCATTTGCACTTTCATGGCTTGTTAATTACCCCTTAAAAAAATGATTATTGCTAGTTTTCTCATACAGTTATTAAATCAATTGTGTCCCTGATCTTCTCACATCTTTAGTTTTGAATGGTGCGTTTTTCTTTCATTCTTCAGATACGCAGAATGGTTTGCTTGAAAATTGCTAAAATTGCATTTTCTCCCACATCTCTTTTGAAAAATGTAAAATTGCTAAAATTGCACTTTCTCCCACATCTCTTTTGAAAAATGTAAAGGATGTTGATGCAAACCTAACCAAGGAGATGTAATCATGTTTATCTGCATTTGAAAGACATTCTCCAAATGTCCTACTTTTTATTGTTGCCCTGGTCCAACCTTGTTGGATTTTGTAGAATCCCATACCAGGTGTGACGCTGCTTATAAAGTATGTTCAGACTGGCTGGAAACAGCAGGACTTCCTAACTAGGTTTTCTTTATTTTACCACGAACATATATAAATATTTATTTGCTGTGTAAAGTAAAATACAATACATACATTAAGCTATATTGCTTTAACACATAAAGGCACTTTAGTTTCCAAATATTTGAGTATTTCATCTAGATCTTTTCATCAATATAGATACTGTCAAACTAAATTATAGAGAGCCAGGAATTGGTTCTGATTTTCTTTACCTAAGGCACAGGGAAATGCATTTTCCTGCATTCATACCAATATGATGTGAAATGAGTGATGTTCGATAATATCATCAGTCAAAAATATTCATTAGTCTTCCTTTCCATCCATGCGCATTTAGGCATTTATACTTTGTTGCCTCTAGTCAAAACATCCCTCGCACATGAGATTTAATTTGTGTCTAAATGCTTTTTCTCTCATTAAAGTTAAAGAACCGAGTTGCATCTCAGTTTTTAAAATCTTTTCAGACCCAGAGAAGTGTTTAATACTCTATTGCTGAAAACTACAATTGCCCCACACAGCCAGAATTACGATTATGGGTGATGCACAGTTGCCAACATTTGAAAAAAAATTCCAGGAGCACTTTGCAGCACAGTTTTAAAATTTACTCACATAATTAGCTTAATTTAGCTCTACCTAGTTATTATTCGCACAGATTATATCACTTAGTTCCCACCAACACTATCATACTTCCATGGTACGCGGGCCAGCATCTGTTTCAGAGAGGTGAATTGTATCACCTTTACAGATGTTATTTTGAGGAAAGTTGATAAATAAATAACAAGGAAATTAATGATATTAGAGCAGCAGAGAATTAAAAAATGTAATAGTAAAGCAAATGTCCCCAAACCCTGTGATTTATTCACATTATGTGCCGGTCGGGCCTGAGCAAGTGTTTTGCATGTGCTTAATGGGGTATTAGGAAAGTAACCTCTAGAGGTTGTGTACTACGAACCCCATTATGCACGTATAGGTGTTATAGCATAGTCCTCATCCGTATACAGTTAGCCAGACATACATATGATACATTGCAGCTCATAGTGAGCATAAGCACATAGCGAGCCTGACATTTGGTGTACAGCAAAAATCCCGTTATATAGGGATCCTGATACAGACGATTGTACAGCATAACTCCCATCACTATATACTGAGCTAGGCACTGAGGGGTTCACAATAACTTCTATCTTTAGATACTTACCTAGACTCAGATGGTAGTACAGTATAACTATTATCATTATATAGCAAGCCAGTGCTACGGTATAACGCTCATTGATATATATTCTGAGCCAGACATTGACGGTGTTATAGCATAGCTCCCATCTCGCATCCTCACCATCATCATCATTTCTTGCTTTTTATGGAAATTTTTTTAGCATTAACCCCTTTTACAATTTTTTATGCCATTAACCCCTTTTAATGGGAGGTGGGGAAATGTATTTTTTATTTTTTTTACTATATGATGGTTTTTTGGGGGGGTTCTTTTGCTTTAAACATGGAATCTATGTGTAGCTGAAAAAATTTAAATTTCTTTGAGTTAAAATGTAAGCTGTTTATTAGGTTACATTTTTTATAATGCCCCTAGCTTTTATTTATTAACTAATCTTTGGCCCTAGAAATAACTAGAAAAAATAACTAGAAAAAAGTTTTAATTTGGGGCATTATTTGTGCTACATGTACAAGGAACCACAGTAAACTGTTGCTATCAGTATTGTTAAACAGTGTGTCTGGAACTTATGCAGCAACCTGACTTTTATTTTTGTAGGGTTAGTTTTTAATATGATATTAGAAAACCCTTCTAATTAAGTTCAATACTGTCAGAGAACCCCCTTTTCTCACCTTTGGGTTATTTTACACACTCATAATTACTTTTTATTAATATCCTAAGAATTCATTGTTCCTGGCAATATCGCAATTAAAATGAGGCTCTCACAATCTAAGGACATTAGCTAATATTAACTCATTATAGGCTCTGTATATTGCAGCAGGTCAGAATGTTCCTTTCAGTAGGAACATTCCGATGGTAACTGTGCTAAAAAGAGCACCATCATTTTTACAAAACAAACAATGTGTTCTCTAGTATATTAGAGTCTGATATAGTTGCATGATGTTTGTGATTTTCATTTTGGGAGGCTGATGTCAGGTACTCAGCAGAACAGTGTCTCACTACCTCATGGGTTTAAAGGTAAGGGATGGGCAACAAGGCATTAGAGTGCAAGGACACATAAAATTAAGCTTTACATCTTTTTTCTTTTGTTAGTCCAATGACAATAAGCAACTTCCACAATGTGTATTCCAAATCCATAGACCTTTTTCTTTGTCTTTCCTAATCAGGAAATATCAGTGTTCCTTATTAGGAACAGGCTGTGGACATTACCTGGGGAGGCTACAGTATGGATTTAGCAGGAAGTGAGTGCTAGTAGAGGGGCATTAAGGGCACAGGAAGCAGTGGAAATGGGTGCGGGGGCCATCATAGAAAGATAGAGGACACAGAGCTGAAGAGTACGGTTTTATGAAGGTAGATGAATATATATAAAAACTATTTTTTTCTTTTAGCACCAGGTTATACGCTATTTTAAAATGATTATCACACTATACTGAACAGTTTCATGTAAAAATTGTTATTATATTGTGGATTGTTTTAGGAATTCAGGGAGTTGTAGAGGCCTACCAGAATTGCCTGCCTAAGCTACAACTTTATGGGCCAACAAATATTGCCCCCATCATTCAGAAAGTGGCCAAATCTGCCTCTGAAGAGACACACACTATGGAAGCTACGGTAAGAAATTCAATACATACTTAAATGTTGATGACATTCTAAATACATAAACCTTTATATGTAGTTGGTCCCCCCTTTGCAGCAATAACAGCTTCCACTCTTCTGGGAAGGCTTTGCACAAGATTTTGTAGTGTTTCTGTGGAATTTTTTTGCCCATTCATCCAGTAGAGCATTTGTGAGGTCAGGTACTAATGTTGGAGAAGATCTGGCTCCAGTTCATCCCAAAAGGTGTTCGATGGGGTTAAAGTCAGGGCTCTGTGCGGGCCTTGACTAGTTCTTTCACACCAAACTTATCCAACCATGTCTTTATTGACCTTGCTCTGTGCATTGACTCATGCTGGAATAGAAAAAGACGTTCCCCAAACTGTTACCACAAAGTTGTAAGCATAGCATTGTCTAAATGCCTTTGTATGCTGAATAATGAAGATTTCAATTCACTGAAAGTTGGGGGCCTAGCCCAACCCCTGAAAAACAGCCCCATACCATTATCCCTCCTCCACCAAACTTTACTGTTGACACAATGCAGTGCACAATGTAATGCAATACAGGTAATGTTCTCCTGGCATCCACAAAACCCAAACTCGCCCATCAGACTGCCAAACAGAGACCCTGCTTCATAGTCCAGTGGCGGCATTTACACCACTCAAGCAACTGCTTGCAGCACTGCTCTGACCCTTCTCTGTGACTTTACATAGTCTAACGCATTGTGGCTGAGTTGTGGTTGTCCCTAACCACTTCCACTTTCCAATACCAGTTCACCGTGGAATATCTAGCAGGGATCAAATTTCAAGAACTGATTTATTACAAAGGTGGCATCCTATCACTGTACCACACTTGAATTCACTGAGCTCTTCTACCCATTTTTTTGACAAATGTTTGTAAATGCAGACTGCATGGCTAAGTACTTGAAATGATCTACCTGTGGCAATGGGTCTGATTGACATTGTCATTGACAAGTGTTCCAAAACTTTTGTACATTTAGTATATCATTACATAAAGTAAGTTAATGACAGAACATAAAAACATTGTTTAACCATTTTTGCTAGTATATTTTCAAACATGTATATAGTTGAAAAAGATGCTTTAAATATTAATATAATGTATGTATTAGCTCATGATGCTATCAAGAAGATGACAAACATTTTTGCAGACTAGGCATGTGTCTAGCGCACCAAGATTGTATGTGGCTCTCCCAGTTGATTTTCTGGTTGGGTTTTTCCTATTTTATGCCTATAGCCCTTCTAACAATTAATGACCTTTGTGCCTGAGTGCACTGGGCGTGTGAATCTCATCCTATATTTAGAGCAACCCTTTGCTTCTTAACCTATATTTTTTAACATTGATTTTATAGTCATCCACTGTAAAGATGGTTTTATGATCTTGTGGTGAGTTACTGTATAACAATTACCAAAATCTACTTGCTATACTACCTCATTTATTTTCTTATGTAGAATTGCATCCTATATTGATTTTTCATTCCAAAAGGAATCATTTAAGGTTATCCATGTGTGCCCAGACATCAAGAAATTCAGGAATATTTCAGATGCTTTAACTTTTTCTATATCTTGTATTTATTAGTGGCACAGAAATGTGAATACGTTGTATATTGGTGTTCACATTTTTCTTATTTAAACACTTATGTTATCCATGTACTTTCCTCACATTCACATTTAGAAAATTATTTGAAAATGTCTTTATTTCTTATTTGAAAAATGTGTTAAATGTTTGGCCAAAGTCTGGTTTAAAATAAATCCCCCCCTCATGAGGGCACTTACAAACCGATACTGATGGTTGTTTGGTGTGCAAATGTCTTATATATATATATATATATATATCACACTTATTCCAGATTGAAGAGAACACTTATTTTTATTTACTCTGAATTGTGTATGGGGGAGAAATTGAAAGTATAACATCTTATGTAACAGAGAAGTTAGACATACTTTTAGCTACTTTATATTACACTTATGTAACACAACTATTTGAACTTCCTTGCTTCCCCACTTGATAAATACTGTGCTGGACTCTTTGCCTACATTTTTTCCGGCCACGAATGTGAACTCGCAGAATATTTCAGCAGAGTTCACTCACCAGTCACAGAAACAAGACTGAAGGTTGGCTGAAGACTATGCTTCTGAGTTTCGGCAGGTGGACATGGAGACTACCTGGAACAAACCAAAACTCTAGAACCACTTTTGCCTAGACCTGTCAAAGGATCAATTAGCATGTGTGTAGATCCCGAAATAAAGACTTTATAAAACAGGCTGTCCAAATTAACTATAGGCTTCATTAAAGAAGCTTGGAAGCTCCAACCTGCATGTTCAGCCCGTGATATACAGCAGTCCACATAAGCTGCACAAAAGTCCTGAGAAGAACTCATGTGGTTTGAGCTAGCAAAAGGTCCTCTGTACCAGGAAGAAAAATCCAAAAGTTGTAGGCTATTGTGGAAAACTTGAACACTTGGCACATCATTGCACAGCAAGAACCCTTCCCCTACATCTCCTATGCTAAGTGGCCTAGCTTCATTGATAGTCTCCTTACAGTGTGACACTAACCAGATGTCTGCTTCTGCAGTTGTGGACTCCAGAGCCAGCTGGTGGATCATTGATCATCACCAAGCCAACACTCCCTGGTTACACATGAAACTTAACACCCATTTTAAGTCTCTGCAGTTAGTGGACAGTAACACAATCAATATATGTGACAACTAAGATCATTGACCTAACTATGGACATTAGGCCAGCACAACAATTGAATTCAGTTTATCTTTTTCCAAGAACTCTTTCTCTAAATGCTGAGACGGCCTTGGCAATGCAAGCACATACATGAAAAACCCCAGAACTAGACAAGGCCACACTTCCTATTCAATATTTAGACTTTATTACATATTTGACAAGAAAGTTCAATTTAAACTATAACCATACTGAACCTATGATTGTCCTAGAGCTTCTGTTTGTGGTATGTTCTTTAGGAATTTGTACATGAGTACATAAAATATATTAGACTTTCAACCCCAGATGCTGAAGTGGGTATATAATTTGTAAAAAAGATGGTAGACTACTTCCTATTCCTATTACTGGAATTACTATTAAGATCTGGTACCTATTTCCTTTTGATTACAAAATGTATGGATCAAATATAAACACATTTTCACAAGGCTAGGTCCTAAAGCTAAAATTTAGTCTATATTAGAGAAGGGGGTAAGTTGAAGACAGCCTTTCAGTCCAGGTATGGGAAGAAAGTCATGCCATTAATACTTTGTAATGCCCATGACACATTCCAATACTTTTCCAACTAGTTGGCATACCTAGAAAACACCCTCATATATTTGTCTTCCCTATTTGAGCAGTCAACATGTGACCCAACTAGGAAAATGAAGATTTCAATCACTCTCTGTGCATATATATATATATATATATAAATAGTATTATATATATATATATATCAGGATATCATTGCTCAATGCATAGGTTTGCCGACCTCCAGTTAACTTGTTACTTGAAGATGATAATCACCCACATTTCAATTTCATGAGAATCATTCAAAGAGTGCTTTATATCCTCTTACTTGGAGACAATTTGATACACCTACAGATTTGAGTACTGACCCAATTCCCACATATAGATCTGAAGAGATTATGAAAGTAACAACACATAATATGTATGAACTGGTGGTGAGTTAACAACGTGTGTGGTTGCTTTCATAATCTCTTCAGGATCTATATGTGGGAATTATGGCTTATAAAACTATTCATGGAGTCTGTTGGTTCCCTGTACACTTAAGTCACATGAGTTTGAATTTGGATAGTTAATGTACCAAATGCCTTCTGCACAGTATGTGAACATGCATAATGAAGTACTTTGTGAGTACTTTAATATGTATTCTTTAAAAAGATAACAAAAAGAGTACTCTCAGATAGAAGCTGCAGCTCCCTTCCTCCATGGTGTGATGATTCTCAACACTAATTATAATCAACGGGAACCTTTCTGCACACAGAGGGTCTCATTAAACCGTCCAGTGGCATTTGCCAAGTCAGCAAATCTGTCTTTAATCATGGATCTGTAAATGTTGGACTGTCTTCTAAAAGGATTGCTATTACCTGCATAACCTGCCCTGTACTTGGTTCCACCCGTCCTGTTGCACTGCTTACGCTTTTGATCAATTGTGTTTACTGAGACCTAGGAATACAGTTGTAGCTAAAAGTTTTGAGAATGAAACAAGTATTGGTTTTCACAAAGTTTATGGAAAGAGTCAATATTTGCAGTGTTGGCCCTTCTTTTTCAAGACCTCTGCATGCCCAATAAACTGCCCTGGCATGCTGTCAATAAACTTCTGGGCCATATGCTGACTGACGGCTGCCCATTCTTGCATAATCAATGCAAGTTTGTCAGAATTTGTGGGATTTTGTTTGTCCGTCCATCCAATTCATCTGATCACTCTTCATAACATTCTGGAGTACATGCAAATTGCTATCATCTAAACGGAGGCAGCAGACTTTGGGGAAATTAATATTTGTGTCATTCTCAAAACTTGAGCATTTATCATGTCATCACATTTGTAATCTGATGTAAGGCTTTGGCAAGGTGATTATAGTACTTTAAAAAATATCTTAAAAGCTGAACAGTTTGTAGTTAGTATTACAAATAATATATACTGTTGATTAATAAGATGTTTCATAATTTTTCCCTTATACAGTAAACCCTGTAATACCTGTATTACCTGTGGTATGTTTAAAAACAGCTTATTCTTCATTAGTATCAAAGCCAAAATGGCTTATTTTAAGAGGTGATTGTGTTTTTTAATCAATATGAATGTCCAGTTATCTGACTGTGCCTATTTACCCTCAGCAATACTTCATCCTCCTAATTCTAACGGATGGCGTAATCACAGATATGGCCGACACCAGGGAAGCAATCGTTCATGCCTCTCATCTGCCAATGTCAGTCATCATTGTAGGAGTGGGCAACGCGGATTTCAGCGACATGCAAATGCTTGATGGGGATGATGGAATACTGAGGTCCCCGAAGGGAGAGCCTGTTCTTCGAGACATTGTTCAGTTTGTGCCATTCAGAAACTTCAAACACGTAAGTTTGCTTATATGTCACAAACATGTGACAAACAGACGTGGGTTGTTTGTCATTATTTAGTAAATCCCCATGTTACAAAAGACATACGTGTTTTATAATTAAGTTATTTATAAAGACTGGCCAAGGGCATGCTGTGTGGTGGCCCTGAAACAATTTAAATTTTCTTGTGGTAATTTGTAAACCTGACCCAGAAATGTCAACACTACCTCAGAATATGACAGGTTCGACCCCCCAGGAATAAAACCAACAAAACATATTACACTGTTTACACAGAACTCAGGATAGCTATGCCGTTAATTATTGTGTTTCATACAAATCACATCTCACCCAATTACAAAGATACATAAAACTACACAAATTAAGCAGAGAAATGAATCACAGAGACAGCCTAAAATGGTGAGAATTCTAGTGTTAAATATTGAGAAATTGGTGGAGAATATACAGATTTTTTTATATACTGAATTGTTGTTTGACTGTTTTATATAAAACAATTATATTTCTATCACATTGTTTCAGTTCTCTCTTATTGACATTTTTAGTTGAACTCACTATGTAAGTTATGAGTTTATGTCCTTCAAAATTGCATTTTGTTTTTGGCTGAGGGAAGTTTTGCCCTACAGTAGTTTTTCTTTGTCCCAGAAATAAAACAAATCCTGGAGTTCACACACACACACACATATATATATATATATATATTGCAAACATGCAAAGTCTTCTGTAACATAATTATGACTCTTTTTGTCACAAGGGGTGCCGTCTACCATTTTTCATCTGAAGAATGATGAAAAGATACACATTTACCTTGCCCGGAGCCTGTCTTTAAGCTGCCCACACACTGTGCCAGGTACTGCACTATGACAGCAGTGCCACACAACACTGAGTTTTGTGACCCTATTGAGCTGCTGCCCTTGTGAGTGTGCTGGCCCTGTTTGAGGAATGAGGACAGGCCCGGGGGCAGTTCCATATTTTACAAAATGCATCACAGTGAATGTCTGTACTGTTTGCCACGATCACTTAAACTAATAATTATATATATATATATAGATATATATATATATATAAACAATGGTATATTGGACACCAAAAAGGTGAGATGGCTTTGGTGACAACCATCTGTAAAATACTGCAGTGGGTCTGGTTTAGAACACATTACTGGCACTCAACTGTTAATCCCTTTTTTCACAAAGCTAAATGTAGCCATAATCTGTATGAATGCATTAGCTCATTTTCACACAATTTTTTTATCCTCCATACTACACGATATATTGGTGGTTATTAAGGTATATATATATAAGTGGTGCTTTTTGTCACATTCGACAACTATGATTTTAGTCCTCGGTGTGAATGACAGGATTTAACCAGTTTTAGAGGCAGCAGTAGCACTATACAACAAGTTATACAATTGTGTAATATAAAATACCATCATTGATGAGACCTATTAGCAGTATTGTAAATGTGTCGCACAGTTTCAAATATGACATAAATTAAATGACAATGCAATGTTTATTGCCATCATCCACTAATCATTCTTAATCCTAAGAATATTACAATGTGAAGCCCTCTCTAAATCTCTCTGAGACTAACAATGGAAAATCAATGCCCAATGTACCCACAATCCAATATCTGCCTTTCTGTGTGCAGACAATATCTCCTCAGGGTATTCTCAGCCAACGTGATGAAGGGATTGCTTCCAGAGAAAATGATTACATCACAGTGCATTATGTTAGAGCAGGCTATAGGTATCACCACCAGCAGCCAAATCTACCCCTTAACTAAAGTTAACATTGATTAAAGTCTATTTCGACTGCCAACCTGCAGCGAGCTGCTTTGAAACATAACAATTCACCTATTCACAGAAATTGAAGTGGAGTCAAAGGTTTAACTTGACACAATAAACCTGACTCCTCTGGATGATGCGAGTTGACCCAGAACTGAACTAAATCCAGCAATTACCTCATTAAAGCATTTCCAACTAGACCGACAACAAGCTCAACATTAGTCAAGTCTAATGCAACTCAACTGCATTTGAGTTGAACTCAATGGTACTCAATGGTAACTTGACAGGAGAGGT
>VKOC01000006.1:22982913-23009079 GCA_009364415.1 Spea multiplicata
TGTTATGCTGTACCTTCGTCAATGTCTGCCTCAGTATATAGTGATAGTTGTTATGCTGTACCACCTTCAATGTCTGTGCCAGTATATAATGATAGAAGCTATGCAGTTTTAAAGTGTGTGTGGGGGGTGTCACATAAAGGATCCACCCCAGGTGCCAAATACTCTAGGTACGCCCCTGGTTTTGGGGACATTGTTTCTTTTTATGACCAAATGCTGTTTACCTTGGGAAAGTTAGTTTATTTGTCTTGATACTCCCCTGGCCTTCTAGAGCCAGAACCCAGCCCCATTTGTAACCCCAAAAATATCTTCTCTTATTAATCTTTCTCTCTTTCCCTCGTGTAGCTCTCCTGAATTACCCCAAGCCGTCTGCAATCACCATCTAAAACTAAGCACTAGTGTTGAGTGTCTGTAATGGCACTGGGATCGCTAGTGTAGCAACATGATGGTAAGATACTATGCAGATAATATCCATACCACACAACACATGTATCCTAAGACCAATGATTGAGTGATGGTATACCCTCTCTTAAATAGGATTTTATTAAGGTATGGTTGATCCCTTGAAATAGTACAGTTTAATATGTAAATCTGAGGTATAGTGATCTTTAGCATCAGGATTCCACTTTCTCTGGGTTTTTTTAATAATTGTTTTTTAATTATTTCATTTTACTCATACAAAATACAAAAAGAATATAAAAATATCTTTGTACCATATACAAAAGTTATTGATACATACTCACCATAAGACAATCAACTATTAGATTTGATATATATTTAGATTAAATTTACCTAATAAACAAGATAATTCTGACAATCAGTGCTAAAACAGACACTCTTCCAAGTGTAGACTCTTAGTAGGGTATGTTATATAAGCTTTGTCCGTTCTCAGCTGTAAAAATTCTTTTTTCACATCAATGGACTGACTTCATAAATAAAAGCCAACCGTTATGATGAAGGTTGCAGGTTTTCATCGATGATAAGTTGAAATGAACTTTACAGCAAATAAAAAATGTGATTCACCTAATAAACACACTGATAAATTATAATATCACTTGTGAAGCAAATTGCCAAGCTCTGTGAAGAGAGAGCTTTCAAAAGCATTGTCATTCATATACAGAGCTCTCCAAGGCAAATGCCACAGTGATTAAAATTGTTGCAAGACTCAATTATGAGGAATCCCATTTAACCATGTGTAAGAAATCAAAAAGTGACATACCTTTGTGTACGTGTCTCAGACATGTTTATATAGGCATACATTTATTTTATTTAATATGCAGATTAAAATAAAGTAAATGACACAAAACCTTTACTTTTCCTCTCACTGATTTCTGGGCCTAGAAAGTTTTGTGACTACAAATTCAGGATTCTGGAAGTAAAAATGAAATAGTTCTATTTATCCTAGGGATACACCAAAATGAAAATTCTTGACTAAAACCGAAAATTCAGGGTTCACTTAGCCGAAACCGACCCCCCCACCTTTAATAGAAAAAATCCCACACTTTTAATAAAAGTAAGTTACACACCAAAATTGTACAAAAGATTTAATAACATATGACATATATATATTATTGTTAACAGCAGTCTCAGGCATACCCAGATTCCAGCATGTACTGGTTGGCTGGGCATGATAGGAGTGTGATTGCTGTCAACAATCATATATAAATTAATATTGTTATTGTATTTTGTTGTCCAATTTTGGTGAGTTAACCACACTTTTAATAAAAGTAAGTAACACAACAAAATTGGACAAAATCAACAATATGACTTGGCATGATAGGAGTGTGATTACTAACAGCAATCACACTCCTTTTATACCCAGGCAACCAGTAAATGCTGGAACCTAGGCATGATGGGACTGTGATTGCTGTTAGCTATCACACTCCTATCATGGCAAGTCAGCCAGTACATGCTGGTACAGGGTGGCTGTAAGGGATGTGCAGACCCCATACTGCTGGCAACATAAATACACAAGGGGCGCCGCTAGCCAGGTTTCAGCATGTACTGGCTGACTTGGCATGATAGGAGTGTGATTCCTAACAGCCTCCCTCCGTGTTCTCTTGTACGGCACAGAGGAGGCAGGACTGGAGCAGAGTCATGTGCTGTCACGTGAACTCTGCTGAGTTCCGCTTCCTCTGTGCAGTACAAAAGACCCTCCCACAGGTAAGTAGCCGGGCTCTTATGATGCCGGCTGCCCTGGCTGCCGGTCTCAAGCGGGCCACACCCTTAAGGTGCCGCGGGCCGCATTTGGCCCTCGGGCCGCATGTTGGACGCCCAACGTTGGACGCAAATTAGCTTGCACAGATTTCTAATTTATTGAGACATTTTTTTCTTTTATAAACAAGCTCATATTCTATGTTAGTCATTAATAATTGAATAAATACACCCATACATTTGGATGTTTATATGTGTGTATCCATTTATGTAATTATCCTTACAAGGATATGCAGTTGCACTTGTGCTAACAATTCCCTTAAAATGATTCAGGTGTGGGACACAAAACTCAAATGTTTTGCTAATTGAAGTTGTTGAATATACATATTCATATTTAAGTAAAAATGGCAGTCACTAGTAATCAGAGGTTGGTGGTGGCCCAGTCCAAGGAGCTCATCATTGTGATTTTCTGCTCACCTTCACCAATTTTAATGATACCATCAGTGCCCATGTTTTTTTTTTCTCCGATATTTCCCCTATTGTTATCCTGTCCTGTAATTTCCAGAGTGAATGGATTCGGACTTTGGGTTAATAGCTAAGGAGATGCTTTGTTTGAAATCATAGAAGTGGTCAGTGAAGAAGGTAAACTGAGCATAAATGAGAGTGTGAGAGAGTAAATGAGAGAGTGAGAAACCACTAGAGAGTAAGTCAGCATAAAAGAGTGAGTGAGTGAGTGATTATAAGACAAGGTCATTTTTTCAGATTGTTTTTTCTCAGAAAAACCTTGTTTTATAATCCATAATGAACTCTCACACAGCAGGATCGCCAGTTTCTCTTGACCACATGCTGATTTTAGTCTGTTCTGGGTATGTACAATCTCAAACAAACTGCTTGGAACATTAAACACCCATTAAAGAGGCAACACAAAAACCATTAACAGGGGCTCAATTTATTCAGAAAATCCAACAATGTAAAATGATTTAAATGTTTTTCTCACAGTATAATATCACCCCCACCTCCATATTGTACAGTATCCTCACATGTGCATCTACAGCTGAGTGGTACAACCCATTACAATGAGGAATCTCCCACCATTGCCCTTCGATTACAAAAGGTCCACATATGCCTGAGACAATGACTCAAGCTAAACACCACATTTTCAGTATAATAGATTTCTGTATGGTCATACTTTTTTTAAATTTGTGTTACTAAATTTATTTACAGGGGTAGCATAGACAGATTATTAGCCTCACAAAAATAAATCATGCCAAAGTTTATCAAGGCAAATGCTTCATGCAAAATTGAATTGGATCAAAACCACCAAAAATGATACAAATTTGTTGTTCACGGAACATGACAACAGACAGCTGTACATTCAAAGGAAGCCTACAGTAGTTCAAGGACCAAACATCTTCTTATATTCTGAAGAAATTGTAAATCTGCTGGCCCTATTTGTGGTCCAAAGTTGTATCAATGTGCAATTTAAAATCCAACTATGCACTTAAATACCTCTTATAATCACCTTCTCTTTTGGCAAACTAATTCACTTGACTAAAATACTAAGTTTAAGCAATATTTAACATGCTGAACCATCAAAATATTTCTTTTTATATTTATTTTTTGTTCACTTATGACTTTATTTTTTGCATGCAGGGCTTTCGACATGTTTATGCTGGTGTCAAGTGGCTCTTAAAGCTTTATTGTCCTAAACATACAAATAAACAATGAATACGTTAACTCATGGTACAAACAGCTTGATCAGAACAGTACAAATATATTAAATACATATAACATTTGTACTTCAGGATAATGTCACCTTGGCAAGATAGTTTGTTCCTTTTTTCCAACATATGAAAAAAAACCCTAACAATTGAGGGACTCAAAAACATTGCAGGAACCATGACATACATTATCAATAGCTTATTATATACAGAATATTTATATATATAATACCCCTTTGCACAGATCTGTTGTGAATTTGACGTGCAGTGTATGTCTGGGTCTGTAGTTCCATTGAACCTAAAACTGGGATCAGTAGGATACAATATAATGCACCCATTCACTTAACATGTGGCGGAATATACTATGAGATTACATTGCAGCCTTTAGCTACATAGGAAAAAAGTACTTGTTTCAATAATAACTAAAGACATTTCACCAAAAGATTGTTTTGCTTTTAGTCGCAAACCTGTTTATCTAATTTGAATGTCTGTTAGGGCTGCTCACTAAATGGAGGGAGAGTCATTGTGTGATAAAGTTCGTAATCTGTTCAGACATCCCTGGTCTTTATAGAGTCTTGAGATATTTGTGACACCTTTTAGTCGGAAAAGGTTCATGGAGTTAGAGTCACCTAACTAGATCTGAACAAAACTGGAGGTCTTTATGTGACTGTACATCTTACCACGTAGACATTGGGACAAGAATGGTTATCACAAACCAATTAAAAACAAACTTTTCAGACACCAAAACTGCACTATTCACCCTTGTGGTTTTTCAGACGCTGTATTTATAAGTTGGTAAAATCTATATTAGATGTACTACTGAAAGACAATGCATGGGGAGTGATAGAGCCCTTGTGCAAAATATTATGATGTGTCAGCCATACAGAGCATTTTCAGCCAAGTATTCCTAATAAGAATTTCCTGATGTATAGAAACCCCCAGTTGGACAGTTTCATATGAAATAGACCCTCAATTAAGCAGGTACTGAAGTATCTCCTAGAACCTTCAGAAATACCCATATGGTGTACATATCCAACAATCTGAGAAACGTTTATGTAATGAAGCTACCCAGTGTTTCCTTTTTATGACTGAATTAAGATTATTATTCATTTATAAAATATTAATTTCAGGATTTCAGATATTTATTGTATAGCCCCAACTATTCTGCACATATACACCTGCATATTCAATACACATGGTATTCCGTAACAGGACGTTTGTAAATTCTATTTTCTCAACTGAAGGACTTTTGTTAGTATTTACTAAATTGTATCACTCATTACCTATACATGCAGTTTTTTTTTTCTCTAAGACTTAAGAGGTAAACAGTTTTACTGTTCATAGCTCTATGCGTGGTAATTATAAAAATGGCTGTTCTTGAATATGTCTCCATAGCTCCTGCACCTGACGTTTACAAACACACTGCATCTTTATGAGAAGCTTGTTTTTTCATAGTTAATGTACACTAATACTTCTGTTAGGGGAAAGTCTCTTCTCGAGGGCAGAATTACCAAGAACTAAGTTGGTGCAACACCGCAGATTCAAGTATCTAGAACACTTTATAAAAGGTTTAGCGAAAGCCTAAAATACACCCACAAGGAGTGTTGCAATACTACATATCACAATATTGCAGTATTACATCATTATCTTGGAATGGCTAGGAAATGGTACTTTTTGATTTAATGGAAAAAAAATTCAATTCTATTCAGATGATCTCTCAACTAAACATCAATGAACATTTTACCTCCATTTAGTGAACAATATCCTATGACAGGCCCACAGAACATAATTGTGGTTTGCTGTGTAGTGTCCTTGTCTTTATGTATTTACTATTGATTGAATGCTTTGTTTGATATCATCGTAGACGATTGCCAAAAAGTTACTGGGAAGTAACCCAACTTTTATATTTATTCCGTATGATATTTCAGCAGGAGACAAAAAGCCTATTGTTGAGGCAGTGCAAAATTTGCTAGTATATACTATGTGCTAAAAAGGGCCCACTTGAGTTTCGTGTGACTTATACACATTTTTAATTCTCAGGAATCCCCAAAATAACTGGCCAGAAAGTCAGTGCTACTAAAAGTTAAGTATATCTGTATATTTCTATTTAGAGTATTTCTGGCAAATAATTTCAGTTCCATAAATCTACATAAGTCTACAGTAGCAGAACCTTGTGAAGGGCCTTCAACTCCTTTTACAGCATTGTGCATAGGGGTATGGCAGAGCTTTTGTCATTATTCTTCACCTTAGCAGTTACTGAACCTCTGGTTTCTACTCCTTCACTCCCTTCCAAACTTATGACATGATACAAACCCTACAGTTATGAAATGAACTTGGCTACATCTTTCTCAACTTGACAACTGAAATCAGTACCTACTGGCAGATGTTGGAAATGCTATTAGCTGCTTAGTAATTAGTGATATTGTATCTGCTTAACTAATTCTAAATCCAGTTGTAGCATCCCATATTTTAGTTATGTAAATCAGTAGCTAACAAAACAGTACAAAAAGAGCTTTAAGGTAAATATTTTAAGGCAAATCTTGGGCAATCCCCTAAGAAGTCACTGCTTTCCTTCGAAGTTTGAGTAGTACCTCAAAAGATATATCACCAAAAACCTTATTTCATTGGCACATTTATTCAGGTGTCCAGTAAAATGTGATTTCCGGTAGAATGTCCCCTAGTTCCATGGTCTGCAACTGATTTAAAACAGAACCTCTAATAAATAGTGCTAATGCTACTTACATGATATGGTTGGCAACTGCAGACTTTATTGCCGCACCAGAAGCTGAGCTTTTTCAAAACTGCCCAAACCCTTTCTCAATAAAAATGTTATTTTATATAAATGACATTGTAACTATTAAAAATAACAACAAACTATTTACAAGCATTACAGCATCAACTATCCAAATATAACATTAGACATTTGTAAATCTGGAATCTTACTATGATTTATTGTGTTTTTCTGTGACCAGCTCAAAAACAGACATAAAAATCAGCTGGAAACAACACAATTTGTTCATATTTTATACATTGTGCTTTTTTTTTTGTACATCTCACGTACATTCCGCAAAAATGCCCTTCATGCTAATCCGTCTACGGACTTCTACCACATGCATTTGGTGGTGTTACAGGATATAAAATAATGTAAAATAAATATTTGGGCAAGAGCAAACTCATAGTGGAGTGATGTTTTATCTGGTCATGTAATAGTGCAGCTTAGTAGCCGTGAACAACCCTTTAATGCAATATGTAAGTTATGATCTCCCTTGAGCATCATCGATGCAATTAATTGTATTGCAGAAGCTGTGTTTACATAGTTAGCAGTTAAAGTCCACACACTTTGGGGTCCAAGTCTCTCATTATTTTTTTCTGTGTTTTTTCTATTGGGAAGCACATCTCTGTGGGTTGATATTGGTATTTGGTAAATACTGTTTACCCTGCTGAGACAATCGGTGTTACCGCTAAGCTGCTTCTACACTTGCATAGGATTTTACAAGCTCTGTGCCACCCTAAACAATGTTTTTTTTCATTTAGAGTTCTCTGAGTAATGTGCCGATAACTAATTCCATACTAGGCTGCTCAGCTTTGAGAACACATACAACACATTTGCTGATTCCTAAGAGTCCAAGGATGGACTGAATTTCTGTTGACAGGGAAAGCATTATGGAAGTTAAACCAAATACATTACAATAAATCTATTTATTATCTTGATTGAAAAAATGTTGCATGTACAAATAGTGCTTTTGTTGTGCTCATCTGTACTTTCATACGTACTTTTTTCCATGCTCACTTTTAAAGGAGCTTTTACAATCTTATTTGAGTGAGAAAAAAATATTTTCGCACAAGTGGTCAATACCACTCATGCCAGAAACGAAGACGCATGACCTCCAGTCTTCATACTACGTTGCTTTTCATGCTACATTAACATAGCATGCAATGAAGTGCTCTGTTCTTTCAAAGACCACATGCCACACTGAAACGATAAACCATATCTACATTTCTGCATTAGATGCTCACATTTTTATGGGGAACCTTCCTAAGCATACATTTGATTACTTTATAGGTCTACCCTATGAATGGTCACCCTTTTTGCACAGCTTTTTTGTTTCGAAAGAGAAGAAAACTTACTGATGAAGAATGAAATCTGTCTACATCCTTATATATTTTACACTAATAATATGCATCTGTTACTGACAATTGCAGTCACTAATGAGACTCCTGGTTGGACTAAAGATACAGGTGAGTGGCACATCCAATTGCCCAGTGGTATTATAACATTCCTGTGGACTTTCTACATCTGCAGACCCTTAATCTCTCAGTAAGGGGAAAGCATTTTATCTATATAAAATAGTGTCATCTCCTACATATGCCTGAAGCAATGTATTATGGTAAATACAATATATACCTGCTATGCTCCATTGTGGTTAATCATAAATAATGGTGGTAACTGATGTCAAATATTTGATGGCGATGTAGCCCACTGATATTAGGGCTTAGCTTTCCCCTCATGTCTTGTGTATGTATATATATATATAATATATATATATATATTGAATATTATTAGGCAGGTTCCCAGAATATCACATATGTATTGCTTAAACCTGTACATTGCTATCTGAGAGAAAACATCACAATTAACCGTAACTATGCAGATATTGTCAAAATCTTCTGGGCTTGAATTTAGAATTGGTTTTAATTTGAAACTTCAATGACATGGTAATTTTGTTTTGGGCTAAACGTTTGCAAGCAATAATTATAATGAAACTGAGATAATAATTCTGGCATGCAAAATACAGTCCATGCTTTTATCATTTAAAAAAAAAATCACCTTTTAGTTTCTCACGAGGTAAAATCTAAATTGTTGGCTATGGCCTTTCAAGAAATGTTCAAAAAAGGTTCTACAGTGTAAATATGATAAGAAATTTAGCAAAATTTCAACAATTCTGTATAAAAAGAACATATAGTTAACCTTTTGATCAAGGTGACATGCTTTTTTGTTTTTTCATAAAAACTCTGGAACAATACAACCGCTATATCGATCCAAGCCTCCAGTTATACATGCAAGAAAAATATATATATTGTTAAGTTAAAAATCACCAAAACGTGCTATGTATATATAGTTATGATTATTAATATTTTGGAACTTGAAAAAGTGTGCAAAGAAATTCAGGGTCCTAGTGTCCTGGAAGACTCGTATTCTGACATACATTTTGGTTTGATTCCTTTGCCATTGTAATAGTCCACAACTTGATTCGGAACTTCCGCCAAAACGCTTTTTGCGAGTGCAGCTGGCGATGCCTGTAATAGATGAATGAGAAAAATCAATCTCTTGTTTTGGCATTTTAGTTACTTCTGTTTATTGACACGTTGGCCCATGATTACACAGTACAATTCTGCATCAGTAGTAAAAGTGTAATCTTATCGGGAACCTGGTAATTTCCACATGAAGTGCTCAATACTAAGCATTTTGCCTCAAAAATAGTCCACAGAATCATAATGGTTTTCTAATTGAACAAGCAATAATATTAACAGAGCTTTTCGACATTATTACTGGATGGTGTTAGATAGTATACCACCAGGGAAGGTCTATGCAGGAGTGAAAATTATGTTAAATGTGTGGGTTTTTTGGCATTCCCTTTCTGTAAATGGACAGGACTGTATAGTGCAGGGGTAGGTAATCTTCGGCTCTCCAGATGTTGTGAACTACATTTCCCTTGATGCTTTGCCAGCATTATGACTGTAAGAGCATTATGGGAGATGTAGTCCACAACATCAGGAGAGCCGAAGATTGCCTGGTATAGTGCATATAGAGCAGCACATGGCCAATTATGTTTTATGATGCTTTACTATTTGGCCACTTGGTTGTATTAAATATTGCCGACCCTTCCCTGTGTCCTACCATAGAACATACAAAAATTACTTTTTGTTACATTATGCTTCCTGTGAATTGTTGAGTAAAATACACATTAGTGTATAATATATGTATGACTTTGATCAGATATTGCAGGTAGAAAACACTTTTTTTGACATGACTCATCCATCTATAGAAGCCTAACAGTTCCCCAGAGCTCTTTTTTCCCTATAGTGTTCCTATATAAAATGTTTCTGGCATAAAATTATGTCTGAGGCAACATTTTACACAATTACTTATTTCTGAAAATGCTCTGGGCATTAAACTTATCAGGGATGATCTTACTAATGCAGCATTTACATATAAAAGTGTTATATTTAGGGGGATAGTTGAAACAGCACCTAAAAAAGTGCCTGTGTTGTTTAGATGGATTTATGCCTGGAGAGAAACAAATGAGTGATATAAAGTGAAACATCACCTCTATGCTCTTATTACGGTAATTTAAAATGTTCATGTTAATGGCAGGAGGCGACTACGGCAGATGGAATCCAGGCTATCGTGTTCACTAAAGTGGAATTTCTGTGATCCAATGAAGATAAATGAGACTGTATTTGAACAGTAGGAAATTATTTTTCATTAAAAAAAGATCTGAAAGCTTACCGGGACAACTATTTCATTTTGAATATATAATGAAAAGGATTGAATTAAATATGTCACGCATTCTTTGTTTTATTTAAAGAAATGCACGTCCAATATAATTATTCGTTATTTAAATGTTGTGCATTGAAAATATGTCTCTCTTCAGCTACTAAGGTTTACGATATTATTCAGTAGATATTTGGGGTTTGTTTTATTGTATGGAGGTCTTAAATAACCAGAGTTTGCACTAGTGTCAACATATTTTCATGAAAGAATCCATTTTACTGTAAACATGGTTTGGATGTGGTTTAAATTTAGTTATAATCCGATTTCGGGGGATTTGGTTTCTGAGCAAAATTTGCTCATCCTGCTTTCAGATTATGCCATCGACTTAACACTCACTTCTGGAATTGGTACCTTTTTGAGATTCTTAGACCAGAGAAAATGAAGTCTCAGAAGCTGCATTATATTGATCTATGTCAGGGTCCTGGATGCCAGGTCAGATGGGAGTACATGTGCAGGGGCAGGATCAATCTTGGGATTGTGCTCAAGACAGATGGATGTTGCTGTGTCCAGTTGCAGACTGTTGGCTTTCTCTTTGACCCCATCTGTAGGCACTACCTTTGGGCACCAAGGGTTCTGTAGAGCAGGCAGGTACGAGCAAGACTGTAGGTGGGGGGTCTGTGGCAAGTGCAGACTGAAGACATGCATCCAATGACAATGGGAAGCTAGAGAGACCAGCAACCTTAAAGGCGGCCGCTGGCATTATGGTAAGGTGCAATAACTACCACATTCAAATTGGCTTACTTTCATCAGCAAGTAGCAAAATGGTCTTGGAAATCTGAACAAGAGGATGTCTACTCATCACACTCTAAGTTGTTAGTAGAGTTACTTGACTAAGTCAACTACATTTACATAAATGTTCCTGTTGATGCACCTCTCCTGTCAAGTTACCATTGAGTACCATTGAGTTCAACTCAAATGCAGTTGAGTTGCATTAGACTTGACTAATGTTGAGCTTGTTGTCGGTCTAGTTGGAAATGCTTTAATGAGGTAATTGCTGGATTTAGTTCAGTTCTGGGTCAACTCGCATCATCCAGAGGAGTCAGGTTTATTGTGTCAAGTTAAACCTTTGACTCCACTTCAATTTCTGTGAATAGGTGAATTGTTATGTTTCAAAGCAGCTCGCTGCAGGTTGGCAGTCGAAATAGACTTTAATCAATGTTAACTTTAGTTAAGGGGTAGATTTGGCTGCTGGTGGTGATACCTATAGCCTGCTCTAACATAATGCACTGTGATGTAATCATTTTCTCTGGAAGCAATCCCTTCATCACGTTGGCTGAGAATACCCTGAGGAGATATTGTCTGCACACAGAAAGGCAGATATTGGATTGTGGGTACATTGGGCATTGATTTTCCATTGTTAGTCTCAGAGAGATTTAGAGAGGGCTTCACATTGTAATATTCTTAGGATTAAGAATGATTAGTGGATGATGGCAATAAACATTGCATTGTCATTTAATTTATGTCATATTTGAAACTGTGCGACACATTTACAATACTGCTAATAGGTCTCATCAATGATGGTATTTTATATTACACAATTGTATAACTTGTTGTATAGTGCTACTGCTGCCTCTAAAACTGGTTAAATCCTGTCATTCACACCGAGGACTAAAATCATAGTTGTCGAATGTGACAAAAAGCACCACTTATATATATATACCTTAATAACCACCAATATATCGTGTAGTATGGAGGATAAAAAAATTGTGTGAAAATGAGCTAATGCATTCATACAGATTATGGCTACATTTAGCTTTGTGAAAAAAGGGATTAACAGTTGAGTGCCAGTAATGTGTTCTAAACCAGACCCACTGCAGTATTTTACAGATGGTTGTCACCAAAGCCATCTCACCTTTTTGGTGTCCAATATACCATTGTTTATATATATATATAATATATATATATATATATAATTATTAGTTTAAGTGATCGTGGCAAACAGTACAGACATTCACTGTGATGCATTTTGTAAAATATGGAACTGCCCCCGGGCCTGTCCTCATTCCTCAAACAGGGCCAGCACACTCACAAGGGCAGCAGCTCAATAGGGTCACAAAACTCAGTGTTGTGTGGCACTGCTGTCATAGTGCAGTACCTGGCACAGTGTGTGGGCAGCTTAAAGACAGGCTCCGGGCAAGGTAAATGTGTATCTTTTCATCATTCTTCAGATGAAAAATGGTAGACGGCACCCCTTGTGACAAAAAGAGTCATAATTATGTTACAGAAGACTTTGCATGTTTGCAATATATATATATATATATATATATGTGTGTGTGTGTGTGAACTCCAGGATTTGTTTTATTTCTGGGACAAAGAAAAACTACTGTAGGTCAAAACTTCCCTCAGCCAAAAACAAAATGCAATTTTGAAGGACATAAACTCATAACTTACATAGTGAGTTCAACTAAAAATGTCAATAAGAGAGAACTGAAACAATGTGATAGAAATATAATTGTTTTATATAAAACAGTCAAACAACAATTCAGTATATAAAATAATCTGTATATTCTCCACCAATTTCTCAATATTTAACACTAGAATTCTCACCATTTTAGGCTGTCTCTGTGATTCATTTCTCTGCTTAATTTGTGTAGTTTTATGTATCTTTGTAATTGGGTGAGATGTGATTTGTATGAAACACAATAATTAACGGCATAGCTATCCTGAGTTCTGTGTAAACAGTGTAATATGTTTTGTTGGTTTTATTCCTGGGGGGTCGAACCTGTCATATTCTGAGGTAGTGTTGACATTTCTGGGTCAGGTTTACAAATTACCACAAGAAAATTTAAATTGTTTCAGGGCCACCACACAGCATGCCCTTGGCCAGTCTTTATAAATAACTTAATTATAAAACACGTATGTCTTTTGTAACATGGGGATTTACTAAATAATGACAAACAACCCACGTCTGTTTGTCACATGTTTGTGACATATAAGCAAACTTACGTGTTTGAAGTTTCTGAATGGCACAAACTGAACAATGTCTCGAAGAACAGGCTCTCCCTTCGGGGACCTCAGTATTCCATCATCCCCATCAAGCATTTGCATGTCGCTGAAATCCGCGTTGCCCACTCCTACAATGATGACTGACATTGGCAGATGAGAGGCATGAACGATTGCTTCCCTGGTGTCGGCCATATCTGTGATTACGCCATCCGTTAGAATTAGGAGGATGAAGTATTGCTGAGGGTAAATAGGCACAGTCAGATAACTGGACATTCATATTGATTAAAAAACACAATCACCTCTTAAAATAAGCCATTTTGGCTTTGATACTAATGAAGAATAAGCTGTTTTTAAACATACCACAGGTAATACAGGTATTACAGGGTTTACTGTATAAGGGAAAAATTATGAAACATCTTATTAATCAACAGTATATATTATTTGTAATACTAACTACAAACTGTTCAGCTTTTAAGATATTTTTTAAAGTACTATAATCACCTTGCCAAAGCCTTACATCAGATTACAAATGTGATGACATGATAAATGCTCAAGTTTTGAGAATGACACAAATATTAATTTCCCCAAAGTCTGCTGCCTCCGTTTAGATGATAGCAATTTGCATGTACTCCAGAATGTTATGAAGAGTGATCAGATGAATTGGATGGACGGACAAACAAAATCCCACAAATTCTGACAAACTTGCATTGATTATGCAAGAATGGGCAGCCGTCAGTCAGCATATGGCCCAGAAGTTTATTGACAGCATGCCAGGGCAGTTTATTGGGCATGCAGAGGTCTTGAAAAAGAAGGGCCAACACTGCAAATATTGACTCTTTCCATAAACTTTGTGAAAACCAATACTTGTTTCATTCTCAAAACTTTTAGCTACAACTGTATTCCTAGGTCTCAGTAAACACAATTGATCAAAAGCGTAAGCAGTGCAACAGGACGGGTGGAACCAAGTACAGGGCAGGTTATGCAGGTAATAGCAATCCTTTTAGAAGACAGTCCAACATTTACAGATCCATGATTAAAGACAGATTTGCTGACTTGGCAAATGCCACTGGACGGTTTAATGAGACCCTCTGTGTGCAGAAAGGTTCCCGTTGATTATAATTAGTGTTGAGAATCATCACACCATGGAGGAAGGGAGCTGCAGCTTCTATCTGAGAGTACTCTTTTTGTTATCTTTTTAAAGAATACATATTAAAGTACTCACAAAGTACTTCATTATGCATGTTCACATACTGTGCAGAAGGCATTTGGTACATTAACTATCCAAATTCAAACTCATGTGACTTAAGTGTACAGGGAACCAACAGACTCCATGAATATTTTTATAAGCCATAATTCCCACATATAGATCCTGAAGAGATTATGAAAGCAACCACACACGTTGTTAACTCACCACCAGTTCATACATATTATGTGTTGTTACTTTCATAATCTCTTCAGATCTATATGTGGGAATTGGGTCAGTACTCAAATCTGTAGGTGTATCAAATTGTCTCCAAGTAAGAGGATATAAAGCACTCTTTGAATGATTCTCATGAAATTGAAATGTGGGTGATTATCATCTTCAAGTAACAAGTTAACTGGAGGTCGGCAAACCTATGCATTGAGCAATGATATCCTGATATATATATATATATATATGCACAGAGAGTGATTGAAATCTTCATTTTCCTAGTTGGGTCACATGTTGACTGCTCAAATAGGGAAGACAAATATATGAGGGTGTTTTCTAGGTATGCCAACTAGTTGGAAAAGTATTGGAATGTGTCATGGGCATTACAAAGTATTAATGGCATGACTTTCTTCCCATACCTGGACTGAAAGGCTGTCTTCAACTTACCCCATTCTCTAATATAGACTAAATTTTAGCTTTAGGACCTAGCCTTGTGAAAATGTGTTTATATTTGATCCATACATTTTGTAATCAAAAGGAAATAGGTACCAGAAGTAGTCTACCATCTTTTTTACAAATGATATACCCACTTCAGCATCTGGGGTTGAAAGTCTAATATATTTTATGTACTCATGTACAAATTCCTAAAGAACATACCACAAACAGAAGCTCTAGGACAATCATAGGTTCAGTATGGTTATAGTTTAAATTGAACTTTCTTGTCAAATATGTCATAAAGTCTAAATATTGAATAGGAAGTGTGGCCTTGTCTAGTTCTGGGGTTTTTCATGTATGTGCTTGCATTGCCAAGGCCGTCTCAGCATTTAGAGAAAGAGTTCTTGGAAAAAGATAAACTGAATTCAATTGTTGTGCTGGCCTAATGTCCATAGTTAGGTCAATGATCTTAGTTGTCACATATATTGATTGTGTTACTGTCCACTAACTGCAGAGACTTAAAATGGGTGTTAAGTTTCATGTGTAACCAGGGAGTGTTGGCTTGGTGATGATCAATGATCCACCAGCTGGCTCTGGAGTCCACAACTGCAGAAGCAGACATCTGGTTAGTGTCACACTGTAAGGAGACTATCAATGAAGCTAGGCCACTTAGCATAGGAGATGTAGGGGAAGGGTCTTGCTGTGCAATGATGTGCCAAGTGTTCAAGTTTTCCACAATAGCCTGCAACTTTTGGATTTTTCTTCCTGGTACAGAGGACCTTTTGCTAGCTCAAACCACATGAGTTCTTCTCAGGACTTTTGTGCAGCTTATGTGGACTGCTGTATATCACGGGCTGAACATGCAGGTTGGAGCTTCCAAGCTTCTTTAATGAAGCCTATAGTTAATTTGGACAGCCTGTTTTATAAAGTCTTTATTTCGGGATCTACACACATGCTAATTGATCCTTTGACAGGTCTAGGCAAAAGTGGTTCTAGAGTTTTGGTTTGTTCCAGGTAGTCTCCATGTCCACCTGCCGAAACTCAGAAGCATAGTCTTCAGCCAACCTTCAGTCTTGTTTCTGTGACTGGTGAGTGAACTCTGCTGAAATATTCTGCGAGTTCACATTCGTGGCCGGAAAAAATGTAGGCAAAGAGTCCAGCACAGTATTTATCAAGTGGGGAAGCAAGGAAGTTCAAATAGTTGTGTTACATAAGTGTAATATAAAGTAGCTAAAAGTATGTCTAACTTCTCTGTTACATAAGATGTTATACTTTCAATTTCTCCCCCATACACAATTCAGAGTAAATAAAAATAAGTGTTCTCTTCAATCTGGAATAAGTGTGATATATATATATATATATATATAAGACATTTGCACACCAAACAACCATCAGTATCGGTTTGTAAGTGCCCTCATGAGGGGGGGATTTATTTTAAACCAGACTTTGGCCAAACATTTAACACATTTTTCAAATAAGAAATAAAGACATTTTCAAATAATTTTCTAAATGTGAATGTGAGGAAAGTACATGGATAACATAAGTGTTTAAATAAGAAAAATGTGAACACCAATATACAACGTATTCACATTTCTGTGCCACTAATAAATACAAGATATAGAAAAAGTTAAAGCATCTGAAATATTCCTGAATTTCTTGATGTCTGGGCACACATGGATAACCTTAAATGATTCCTTTTGGAATGAAAAATCAATATAGGATGCAATTCTACATAAGAAAATAAATGAGGTAGTATAGCAAGTAGATTTTGGTAATTGTTATACAGTAACTCACCACAAGATCATAAAACCATCTTTACAGTGGATGACTATAAAATCAATGTTAAAAAATATAGGTTAAGAAGCAAAGGGTTGCTCTAAATATAGGATGAGATTCACACGCCCAGTGCACTCAGGCACAAAGGTCATTAATTGTTAGAAGGGCTATAGGCATAAAATAGGAAAAACCCAACCAGAAAATCAACTGGGAGAGCCACATACAATCTTGGTGCGCTAGACACATGCCTAGTCTGCAAAAATGTTTGTCATCTTCTTGATAGCATCATGAGCTAATACATACATTATATTAATATTTAAAGCATCTTTTTCAACTATATACATGTTTGAAAATATACTAGCAAAAATGGTTAAACAATGTTTTTATGTTCTGTCATTAACTTACTTTATGTAATGATATACTAAATGTACAAAAGTTTTGGAACACTTGTCAATGACAATGTCAATCAGACCCATTGCCACAGGTAGATCATTTCAAGTACTTAGCCATGCAGTCTGCATTTACAAACATTTGTCAAAAAAATGGGTAGAAGAGCTCAGTGAATTCAAGTGTGGTACAGTGATAGGATGCCACCTTTGTAATAAATCAGTTCTTGAAATTTGATCCCTGCTAGATATTCCACGGTGAACTGGTATTGGAAAGTGGAAGTGGTTAGGGACAACTGCAACTCAGCCACAATGCGTAAGACTATGTAAAGTCACAGAGAAGGGTCAGAGCAGTGCTGCAAGCAGTTGCTTGAGTGGTGTAAATGCCGCCACTGGACTATGAAGCAGGGTCTCTGTTTGGCAGTCTGATGGGCGAGTTTGGGTTTTGTGGATGCCAGGAGAACATTACCTGTATTGCATTACATTGTGCACTGCATTGTGTCAACAGTAAAGTTTGGTGGAGGAGGGATAATGGTATGGGGCTGTTTTTCAGGGGTTGGGCTAGGCCCCCAACTTTCAGTGAATTGAAATCTTCATTATTCAGCATACAAAGGCATTTAGACAATGCTATGCTTACAACTTTGTGGTAACAGTTTGGGGAACGTCTTTTTCTATTCCAGCATGAGTCAATGCACAGAGCAAGGTCAATAAAGACATGGTTGGATAAGTTTGGTGTGAAAGAACTAGTCAAGGCCCGCACAGAGCCCTGACTTTAACCCCATCGAACACCTTTTGGGATGAACTGGAGCCAGATCTTCTCCAACATTAGTACCTGACCTCACAAATGCTCTACTGGATGAATGGGCAAAAAAATTCCACAGAAACACTACAAAATCTTGTGCAAAGCCTTCCCAGAACATTTAAGTATGTATTGAATTTCTTACCGTAGCTTCCATAGTGTGTGTCTCTTCAGAGGCAGATTTGGCCACTTTCTGAATGATGGGGGCAATATTTGTTGGCCCATAAAGTTGTAGCTTAGGCAGGCAATTCTGGTAGGCCTCTACAACTCCCTGAATTCCTAAAACAATCCACAATATAATAACAATTTTTACATGAAACTGTTCAGTATAGTGTGATAATCATTTTAAAATAGCGTATAACCTGGTGCTAAAAGAAAAAAATAGTTTTTATATATATTCATCTACCTTCATAAAACCGTACTCTTCAGCTCTGTGTCCTCTATCTTTCTATGATGGCCCCCGCACCCATTTCCACTGCTTCCTGTGCCCTTAATGCCCCTCTACTAGCACTCACTTCCTGCTAAATCCATACTGTAGCCTCCCCAGGTAATGTCCACAGCCTGTTCCTAATAAGGAACACTGATATTTCCTGATTAGGAAAGACAAAGAAAAAGGTCTATGGATTTGGAATACACATTGTGGAAGTTGCTTATTGTCATTGGACTAACAAAAGAAAAAAGATGTAAAGCTTAATTTTATGTGTCCTTGCACTCTAATGCCTTGTTGCCCATCCCTTACCTTTAAACCCATGAGGTAGTGAGACACTGTTCTGCTGAGTACCTGACATCAGCCTCCCAAAATGAAAATCACAAACATCATGCAACTATATCAGACTCTAATATACTAGAGAACACATTGTTTGTTTTGTAAAAATGATGGTGCTCTTTTTAGCACAGTTACCATCGGAATGTTCCTACTGAAAGGAACATTCTGACCTGCTGCAATATACAGAGCCTATAATGAGTTAATATTAGCTAATGTCCTTAGATTGTGAGAGCCTCATTTTAATTGCGATATTGCCAGGAACAATGAATTCTTAGGATATTAATAAAAAGTAATTATGAGTGTGTAAAATAACCCAAAGGTGAGAAAAGGGGGTTCTCTGACAGTATTGAACTTAATTAGAAGGGTTTTCTAATATCATATTAAAAACTAACCCTACAAAAATAAAAGTCAGGTTGCTGCATAAGTTCCAGACACACTGTTTAACAATACTGATAGCAACAGTTTACTGTGGTTCCTTGTACATGTAGCACAAATAATGCCCCAAATTAAAACTTTTTTCTAGTTATTTTTTCTAGTTATTTCTAGGGCCAAAGATTAGTTAATAAATAAAAGCTAGGGGCATTATAAAAAATGTATACCTAATAACAGACTTACATTTTATCAAGAAATTTAATTTTTTCAGCTACACATAGATTCATGTTTACAAAGCAAAGAACCCCCCCAAAAAACCATCATATAGTAAAAAAAATAAAAAATACATTTCCCCACCTCCCATTAAAAGGGGTTAATGGCATAAAAAATTGTAAAAGGGGTTAATGCTAAAAAAATTTCCATAAAATGCAAGAAATGATGATGATGGTGAGGATGCGAGATGGGAGCTATGCTATAACACCGTCAATGTCTGGCTCAGAATATATATCAATGAGCGTTATACCGTAGCACTGGCTTGCTATATAATGATAATAGTTATACTGTACTACCATCTGAGTCTAGGTAAGTATCTAAAGATAGAAGTTATTGTGAACCCCTCAGTGCCTAGCTCAGTATATAGTGATGGGAGTTATGCTGTACAATCGTCTGTATCAGGATCCCTATATAACGGGATTTTTGCTGTACACCAAATGTCAGGCTCGCTATGTGCTTATGCTCACTATGAGCTGCAATGTATCATATGTATGTCTGGCTAACTGTATACGGATGAGGACTATGCTATAACACCTATACGTGCATAATGGGGTTCGTAGTACACAACCTCTAGAGGTTACTTTCCTAATACCCCATTAAGCACATGCAAAACACTTGCTCAGGCCCAACCAGCACATAATGTGAATAAATCACAGGGTTTGGGGATATTTGCTTTACTATTATATTTTTTAATTCTCTGCTGCTCTAATATCATTAATTTCCTTGTTATTTATTTATCAACTTTCCTCAAAATAACATCTGTAAAGGTGATACAATTCACCTCTCTGAAACAGATGCTGGCCCGCGTACCATGGAAGTATGATAGTGTTGGTGGGAACTAAGTGATATAATCTGTGCGAATAATAACTAGGTAGAGCTAAATTAAGCTAATTATGTGAGTAAATTTTAAAACTGTGCTGCAAAGTGTTCCTGGAATTTTTTTCAAATGTTGGCAACTATGCATCACCCTTAATCGTAATTCTGGCTGTGTGGGGCAATTGTAGTTGTACTCCATAAAAACATTGACTAATTTCTTTAATTTTTTAGTGTTTTTACATAAGGTCATAATTACTGGTCTCACTGGTTCTTGCATACGAGAAGTGATCTGGCTTTTTTTGCAGCATGCTGGCCAGCTGATCTAGCAATAGATAAGATAACTCACAGTACCTTTAAACACTAAAATGTCTTCCGCCACCATGGGAAGGCCGCCGGTTGACTTAGTAGTCTCAGCACAGAATTTGCTTAAATTTAACATAGGGTGCAGAGTGCCATTGCTTATGAGATGTATAGCTGGGATCCTGAGCCCAGTCGGCTTGGTACATACTGTATCGCCTGTGATGCTGGGACTCTAAGTGTTAAACAAGTGTCAGAGGTATGAAATACCTTTTTCAGCAATAGAGTGTTAAACACTTCTCTGGGTCTGAAAAGATTTTAAAAACTGAGATGCAACTCGGTTCTTTAACTTTAATGAGAGAAAAAGCATTTAGACACAAATTAAATCTGATGTGCGAGGGATGTTTTGACTAGAGGCAACAAAGTATAAATGCCTAAATGCGCATGGATGGAAAGGAAGACTAATGAATATTTTTGACTGATGATATTATCGAACATCACTCATTTCACATCACATTGGTATGAATGCAGGAAAATGCATTTCCCTGTGCCTTAGGTAAAGAAAATCAGAACCAATTCCTGGCTCTCTATAATTTAGTTTGACAGTATCTATATTGATGAAAAGATCTAGAGGAAATACTCAAATATTTGGAAACCAAAGTGCGTTTATGTGTTAAAGCAATATAGCTTAATGTATGTATTTTATTATACTTTACACAACAAATTAGTAAATATTTATATATGTTTGTGGTAAAATAAAGAAAACCTAGTTAGGAAGTCCTGCTGTTTCCAGCCAATCTGGACATACTTTATAAGCAGCGTCACACCTGGTATGGGATTCTACAAAATCCAGCAAGGTTGGACTAGGGCAAGCAACATGTCTGTTAACAGAAACTAGGGACCACGACAAAACTTTTATAGGTCAGCAATGCATGTAGGACATTTGGAGAATGTCTTTCAAATGCAGAGAAACATGACTACATCTCCTTGGTTAAGGTTTGCATCAACATCCTTTACATTTTTCAAAAGAGATGTGGGAGAAAATGCAATTTTAGCAATTTTCAAGCAAACCATTCTGCGTATCTGAAGAATGAAAGAAAAACGCACCATTCAAAACTAAAGATGTGAGAAGATCAGGGACACAATTGATTTAATAACTGTATGAGAAAACTAGCAATAATCATTTCTTTAAGGGATAATTAACAGGCCATGGAAGTGCAAATGGCAATTTCATCTAGTATCAGAGAAATTTGAAGTGCAATTGTGTAAATTACACAGAGACTGTTGAAAAGTGATTAACATTGCTAAATGCGGAAAGTGACGAGTGCAAGGACATGTCAAAATTAATAAGTGAAAGTAAGAAAGTCATGATTGTCAGGATTTTAGAAAGAGGGAAGTATTGTTCAAATCCTGTGGACCATGGTGAGTTAGCCCATTAGTAAAAATGTTGTCATGGGTCTTTGAGATGTACTGTCAGTTGATAAATCAGACAGAAGAGATTAAAAAGTCAGAAAACCAACTGAGGTTATTACAGTGAAAAATACGAGGATTAGAACAAGTCACCAGAAAGGAACATCAAACACCTAAAAGCAGTGATGAATTGGCAGCTCCAAGATGGCAAGGACCAGTTATGTGTTTCCAGTTTTATAACATTGCTCAATCATTTATGGTCAGTATAGGCGTGCCAATGAACCCTGTTAAGAGGACTGGTTATGGGCATAAACATTCTTTTATATGGACTGTCTGACATATGCTTTCAACTACAGGATGTAATTTCCTTGTGCTTCAAACTAGATGAGAGAGAGAGAATAGAAGGAGAGAGGAAGAGAGAGAGAGAGAGAGAGACAGAATAGAGGGAGGAAGAGAGAGATGTATATGGGGACAAAATTAGGGAAAAGTCACGGTTGCCATTAGAGCTTATACATGGTAACTATATGTTTGCTTGAACTGATGTTGATTAGTTTGCCTTTCTTTGTCCTGTATGTAATATTTAATATGAAATCCAAGCCATCCAATAGCATTATTTTCTGAACTATTGCGCACTTGTATATAGTGATCAGTATCTGAACATCTTGACAATTACTACCTCGACCTAACAAGCTGCTTGCAGGTTGAACAGTACAGTACATTATAGGCTTACCTGCACATTCTGGGTTGTCCTCATTGAAGTTTATTGCAAAATCATGTGAAACCTTTAAAAAAAAATAGTGATTAGAATTTCAAACTCAGAGCTTAAGTCAACTGAATAAAAGGGATAGAGGTCACTTTTTGTGTGAAACCTTATTTTAATTCTTCATTGGAAATTAAATGTGCGGTATGGTTTTAAAACCTTATAGTCAATAAGGTTATTATTACTATAGCGGCGTTAGGACTTTTGATCAAATACCCTAACAGGGATGTCTGATAGGCTACATATAATGGGCAGGAAATAATTATTACATAAAAAACCTTTTAAGGTTGCATATTACAGCAGATTGAGAGCCAGATTCCTATTAAGCGGCATCTACTTGTCTCCCATAGAACCTGTGAAACAAAATGATTCACTAACAAACTACTTAGTGTGATTTACAAGAAATAATGTACTGTTGGGCTAAGGTATGCTAACTTTTTAGCAACCCGAATCCTGAAAATACTTATATTTCTCTTTATATAGTACACAGTGTCGTATGCTTTAATAATTGGTAGTTATGGGTCTATATATGGATATACATCATAAGTGACAGATCATTAAGAGCATTAGAGAACTGTAGGCAAGGGCCAATTATTTGTTTGTAATTAATACAGTTCCTCTTTACAGACAGGCAACTTGAAAACTTGTGTGGTAAGTTACCTTGTAATCTGGAGGTATTCTGGCACCAAAACCAAAGGCTGGAAACATTTTGTCACTAAGATAAGAAGGGAAACAAAATTTTATTTTATTTGTTGATTATTACCTTTAGTAAAGCTGGGTTGTAAATGATGTAGAGAATCATATGACTTTGTGTCCCATTTAAGGCCAAGGATACTTTTTATCCTAATGATGGCTGTGCTTGAGACCTAGCTGAGTGCGGTGATTGTGGTGATCACATATCGTTCCGCTGCAATCATGATAGGCTTTATTTCAAAATATTTCAAAACCACACACATGTTGAGAATGTTGGGGAACATATGTATGTGGAACAGCACCTTTAAAAAGTATTTGGGGCTAATACTGCCTTAGATCAATGCCACAACCCCTGACAGCAGCCACACTACCAGGAGAGGGCATTCGAGGACAGCCAACCATAGCCTATTTACATTCATGGTACTTGTGTAGCAAAAAGAAGTTCATTTTATAGACATGTTTGATGCGTTTTAGGGGAAGTGATAGGGGATATTTAATAACAGATTGTGAAACCCAATGATTTGGATAGACATGTAACCATTGTGAGTAAGAAATTAAAAATCAACCGCGGTTTTTTTATTGTGAAAAGTGATATATGATTGACTAATGGTGCTGGAAAACTCGCCCCAACAGCCTTGCTTGAAGAGGTCCCTTAGTGATATCTGGGTAGCTTTTAAACATTTTGATTTGAATTACATCTAGTACTGAGCTATTTCTTTCACATAAGAATAGCTCTTGAAACAAAACTCTTCAGCATGGTGACATGAAAATAATTAATATACTAAATGCATTACAAATCAGTCTCAGCTGTGTGCATCCAAGCTGACCAATAATTTAGTTGCCTGACTTAATAACCAACCTAGGCCAACAACTCATTGTTCTCTTGCCGTGTTCTACTTGCGCTAAGCTGCCTAACATCCTTGCTGTTTTGTGTTTTAGATGCTGTATTCGGCCATACAGTGGGAACGCCAACTGACATCAGCGGGAACGCCCATGACATCAGAAAGTATACCCCCAACGTCAGTGGGACCGCCCAATGATGTCAGTGGGCAGTCCTGGCCTTTTCCCGCAAGGGTAGGCTCTGGGTAGCAAGTTCCCAGGTATGCCTATTAATAGCTACTTATAGTTTTATGCTACATGCTTCATATGAAAGAATAATTTAATTGCATTTTCATGGCTGTAAAACACTGTGAGGCAGTCATATCGATCAAACATTCTAAGCTTCTACAAAAAGAGAAAAGACCATAGAACATTTAGGAGTTGAAGCAAAAGAAATATTTACAAATTTGCTCACATGCAAGAGATTATTAGAAGGAATTATGAGATTTATTTGCAACCCACAGTGCCTTGAAGTAAATCAATTTTACAATATTTTTACATTGCTAATAAATTTAATTACATATTGTATTCCCTGCTCTGACTTTGGCATTATATTGACATTTTTTTTATATTCCACAAAAGGGAAAACCAATCCTCTGAGAAAAGTATTTACTTGCTGAGTTTGGAGCTTTTAACCCTCTGTGAATATTTGTTGACTTGAATATTTTATGTTTATGTTGTCCTGGGTCCTGTGCTCCTACTTGTCTTGCTCCTAGGCGACAAGGTAGCCAGAAGTGCGGGAGATGCACAGATGGTGTTAGCTGCATCAAGAAAGGACTCAGCGAGAGGTAAGAGGGGAGGTGAGAAAACAGCAGAGAGATAGAGAGCGAGGGCTTTGAGAGAGTGAGTGCCAAAGTAGAATTTAGGCTATGAGTTGGGGAGAGCTGAAGTAGAGGGAAAGCTGTGAGAGCAGGAGAGAGATCGGAAAAAGAATGGCTGTGAGAGAGGGAGAGCTGTGAGAGGCGAGGTGGTGTAATGGGGAAAGCTGAGAGAGAGTATGTGCATATGTATGTATGTATGTATGTGTAAAAAATGTATGGCGTTAGAGAATACGTGTATATAGAAGGCTAAGGTGTTAGTGTATGTCTTTACTGTATCGTGTTAGAATACGTGTGTGAACATACCGTATTTGCTCCCGGTCATCTTATAATCAGACCTCAAATAGGTCTGATTATGAGACTAAGATCCAGATCCCCTGCAGCTCTCCAGGGGACCTGGATCCTCCTGTCTTATGCCCCCCCAAACTTACCGGTGCTTCTGATTCCGGTGTGAAGCCGGGGCAGCGTGTAGACGTCTACACAAATCGCGTAGACAACTTCCACTGCAGCCGGAAGGAGGTGCAGTTAGCAGCGGGGGTTGTCTGTGTCCATCGTGAGGTGAGGAGAGTTCCGGTGCGAGGAATTCTCAAATCGCGTAGACGTCTACACGCTGCCCGGACAACACCCCGGGGAATCAGAAGCACTGGTAAGTTTGGGGAGGGGGAGTGTTAAATGGGGGGCATAAGGCATTTCTGCAGGCAGAGTGCTCCATGAAATGCCTTTTAACCCCCTTAATGCCACTCTGCCTCCAGAAATGCTTTTTAACCCTCTATACGCCAAAGTATTTTTCTCAATCGTAGCTTTTATTAAAAAAAAAATAGTTCACATAGTTTACATGAATTAACATTTACTGGTAAAGCTTTTTCCTATAGGGTCGTCTTATATTCAGGCTTTTTCTTTT